>CM062809.1:1020948370-1021433340 GCA_031772625.1 Pinus tabuliformis | reverse complement strand
ATTGCGTGCTTCGTGCCCATTTTGATGGTCATGTCTGCATGACATCAGCGATGGGCCCCAGTACAATGGTGACGTGGTAGGGTGATGTCAACAATACGGCTAGGTGACATGGTGGTACGGAAGGGGTGATGACGTGGCAGTACAATGGCAGTGATGTGGCAATGACGTGGCAAGGACATGGTGGCAGGAGGCTGATGCAGGATGATGTCGTCATGATGACGTGGTGCTGATGTAGGAGGGTGGAAGGTGATATCCGATTTTCTCCCGCACCACCTTTCGGCACAGGCGGTATTGGGGGTGGGGCCTCCGAACACACCAGGAGGCTGACACGTGGCGGGGGTATGACGGGGAAACTGCACATCCCCTAGACGTTAACCTATGGCGGATCGGCATATGAGAACACTCGCCAACCATTGGATCTGATACGCTGGGCATCGGATGACTGGCGGGTTGATTGGGGTGGCGTGCAACTTTGGAGCAGGCCCCGCGCGAATATAAAAATAATATTATGTCGCGGGGGGTTCAAAACCTTAGAAAATGTGGGTTCTACGGGCTAATTTAATGTTTAACCAGACTATTAAACATTAGACATTGGGGAAATGACTGCAAAGGTAGAGTTATAATGTTCTTTTAAGGGTAAAGGGGTGTATATAGGTTATTGGCTTAACCAGAGGTTTAGACCAATCACAGAGTTATGACACAGTTGGGTTCATAATAGTCGCAGGTGGATTATTATATCCCAGAACTGTATGTACATAGCTATAGTGCTATAGGGGGATATGTAATATTTTTGGGGGTTTTTATATAGTTTTTTGTGTAATAGGGGATAAGGAGATGATCTAGGGAGCTAGATAGTAGAGTTAGGAGTTAATATGAGTTTGTGAAATGGAAATTTAAGGGGAATGATGCCAAGTTTATGATCTGAAACTTAGACATGAGACTTAAATGGGATATGGAGGAATGATTTTACACAAGAAATGTGGCTTATATTCACTGAAGAAAGTCAAACATTGACTTGGTATTTTACAAAAGTGAAGTGATAACAAGACTGGTTGGGCAGATCCGAAGGTCCTCAAGGGGATGTTAGTGAGTGATTTGGGGAATGAGAAGAAGGGGGAGTTAGACATGCCTCGCTTGAGCTCCTCCGAAGGGGAAATGCATTGCATTTGTGGTCTGAATAGTTATAGCATTAAAAAACATGAAATGGATCACCTAGCTTGATTTTGCAACCACAAAACTACTTACCCAGCCTACTTACCTAGCATTTTTTCTTCTTTTTCATAGGTGCACTTGGACTTGCAGACCCTGATTATCCTTTTTTGTTTTGACTGCCCTCCTGTCTAAATGTACACTTATTTCTTCCAAGGGCCCAGATTAAGCAGTTAGGCTCCTTTGTTTCTCTACCTACCAACAAATCTGCCAAGATTAAACTATTTGGACATATTTCATTCTCTACATTCTAGAACAAGAAATTGAAACCTAGGGAAGCCATGATTAAGATGTTTGGCCTTCCCTTAACAGAAAATTCTTCAAAAAGGAATAACTCATCAAAATCGGAATACAACAGTGGTATTTAGACTGGCACACTTTCATGGCCTTTTTTTTGACCTCTTTTGGAAATATGGAGCATTGCAGCATGCAAAGTATGACATATTTGGCACTTTCAACTGTCAATCATGAAAGATGAACTGCTGTTGCAACAGGAGGCTAACAGAGTCCTTCAATGCTGCATCTTTGGAACTTGGGCAACCTTTTCTCATCTCATATGCAATGAGGATTCCATGGAGTTCATCCATCTTGAGAGTATCTAGATACTTCACTTCTTCTATGGAACTTACTTTGGAGTCAAATCTGTTTGGGAGAGATCTTAAGACCTTTTGAGCAATGGTGCTTTCTTCAATGTTTTCGTTCAATCCTTTAAGAGAGTTGACCACTTCAGCTACTAGAAGAAAGTATGATGCAATATCTTCTTCATCATCCATTTTTAGACTTTCGAATTGCCTTATATGAGTTTGAAGCTTTTCATTCTTGACTTTGGAGTCCCCGTCCGATAAGCTAATTACCTTATCGCATACTCCTTTAGTAGAGTTACAATTCATGAATTTTGTAAACTTAGAATCAATGATTCCACTAGTGATGGAGTTTAAGGCTTTTTCATTCGCAACGCAGACTTTCCTCTCATCTTGATCTAGTGGAAGAGTGGAAGGAACTATGTACTCATTTAAGACCGAATGCCAAACTTCAAGTCCAAGGGACATTAAGTAGTAGGACATTCTCTTTTTCCAGAAACCAAAATTTTTGCCATCGAACTGAGGAGGTCTTCCTAACACTTCTTTATTTCTTATCATGACTAAGAATCCTTCTTCAATCTATTAGGATCATATGAAGAAGCCCGCTTTGATACCAATTCTTCGAAATATTTAGGGGGGGTGAATCAGTATTTCTTTTCAATTATAATTTTTATCTGTTAAAACCTTTATAATTGGAACACAAAAATTGATAACAAGAATAGATTCCTTTATTAATGCGATCTTTGGAATAAATCAAGTACAATATATATATATATATATATATATATATATATATATATATATATATATATATATATATATATATATATATCTATATATATATATATTATATATAATATATATCTATATATATAATATATATATATATATATATAGATATATATATATATATGGTTTCAATCAGTTGCCAAGCACCAACTTAGACTCTTTGTGAGGCTCCAACCTCCAGAGCACCAACTTTGTCTTGTCAAGGCACAGACCTTGAATTTAGGAGCACCAACTCCGATGACACCAATCCTTTTAGTTCTGAGGCACCAACCTCAAGGTCTCCAACCCTCTGTTGTAAACTGTGTGGATTTGTTTGGTTGTAATTCTCTACTCCCAACCCTGCTGGGCCTATGACTTACTTATGTCCTCTTGTTCCTTCCATTTCTATTACAGCTGTAGCTTCCTTTATTTTCTTACAGTTTTCTAGTGCTCCTAAACTTTCCTTGTTCTCTGTTTTATATTCCTAATACCCCTGAACTTTGGCATCATTTCTCCACTAGCTCCTCAACTTCCTCAATGTTCACTTGATCTGTTAGCCTCCTTTTCTCTCACTCTTTGACTTCCTCTGTATCTTCAAATCCATCAATACCCATAGGACATGTTAATGTGGAAGAGAGGCTGAATTAAAATAATTTTGAATATTAAAAAATATCAGAGAGGTCATTTTTAATATTCATATAACATACATTAATTTTTCATAGAAACCATATAAGAGAGACTATAGCGATATAGAGGTCCCACATGACATCATCCTTTTATCACAATCACCACTTCTAGAAGTTCACACATAACATAGCCGACTCCTAACTACTGATGGAGTGGATGTGATATGGTATTAAACATTTATTAATAAGTCCATCGGGTCGATACTCTTATTGCCATCCCTTCATTGAAATTCCTTTATACATTGCGATTATCGTGAATTTTGTTGGTCACTTTAATTGTTGATTAATTCAGACAACTAAGTGCTACATAAATTGTCAACCCAGGGAAGTCTGTTATTTCGAAGGAATATATACTCAATCTCAAAAGTAGTAAAAGTTGTAGTAATAAGTATACTAGTCACACCTTGTTTTAAGAAAACTGAAGCTCTACTATGAGTTACAACAAAAACAATTTGTTTATCAAAGAATGATTGATTTCACTTGAAAACAGAAATCTAATAAAAGGAGTCACTCTACAAAAGAAAGTACTAGCTGTAACAGAGAACAAGACCCTATTCCCCAAGTAGGAACCTTTAGCGCCTGCTTCTGATTACCATGTTTATCAACTCACTCTGTAAACTTAATTGCCAATAAAACACTCATGGACAAACTGTAAATGAGTTCAAGAAAGTAACACAACAATCAATTAGAAAAGTAGAGTTCAGTTGATCCGGATTTAAACAGGAACGCAAAAAATTACAGAGATAACCATATGCACAAAGATGCAGCGGAAATAATACTTCATTTCATTAATGGAAAATACTGAAATATGCTTACAAACAGAAATGGAAATAAACTAGCTAGGGCGATGGTAGCTTATCTCTGAGAAGAGATGTGATGGCTACATGCCTCTGAACTGTGTTACAATGAGGCTCGAAGGCCTATTTATTGTTGAGAAACAATGGAAAAACCCTTAACATTCCAAAACCTAACCCTAGGAGATGAAACGCCAAACTGTGGGCCCCGTTTGGGGGTAAGTTGGTACATCAACTTCCCAGGGTCGTAACTTTGGCATATGATCTCTGTTTGACGCGTACAATAGCTCATTAGAAAGATCTATCCGAGCACTATCATTGTTGGAACAGGCAACACAGTCCATTCCATGGACTCGTGTTGCCCCCGGATTCCCCAAAAAAACGTCGTTTAGGGCCTCAAAACGGCTCCGGAAGTTCAGGACCCGAAAAACTGCTAAAAATAGTAAGTTGTGCTATAATTAAGGAAACTGAAAATGCTGAGAAAGACAATGGTGGGGGTCCAGGTGGACTTGGCAGGTGGCCACCAATATCCACCTGGATCATTCCTCCCCCCTTAGGAAGCAATGGTCCCCATTGCGTTGAGCTCCTCCATGAGATGAGGAAACTTCTGCCAAACTTGTTCCCTGGTGAGCCACTTGCCCTGCTGAAGGAGTTGGCCCGCTTTGACAACTCGATACAGTTGGATATTCTGTTGGCGAGTGTTCTTAATCTGTGTGTCCATGATCCGATCAGTTGCAGCTTGTTCCATGCAATCTGGATTTAATTCTGTTGGTTTGATTTGTTCTGCAATGTCAGATGTGTCTAACAATGGTGGAAAGTATGGCCGAAGGCAGTCCACATTAAATACTGGGTGCAGGCCAAGGAATGGGGGAATGCTGAGCTCAAATGCATTGTCTCCCATAGCCTTAGTAATGGTGTAAGGACCATATCGGAGTGGTCTCAATTTCTGATAGGCTCCAGTAAGGCGTTCCTTTTGCAAATGCAACCAGACTTTGTCGCCCACCTGAAACTTGTGTGGCACCCGATGTTGATCATGTCGCTGCTTGTACTTGGCATTTGATTTCTCAAGAATGTCATGGACTTGCTGGCGAATATGTTGGATGCTTTCAATGAAGCTGGTGGCCTTATCTGTTTCAGACTGTACATGAGCTGAATTCATGTGAGTAGCTGCAAGTGGCATGGCCACATCAATGGGGCATAGTGGCTGGAATCCCAAACCCACCTGAAAAGGGCTATGGCCAGTGGAGCTGTGAAGAGCTCGGTTGTAGCGGTGCTGAACGTAGGGGAGGCTCTCGTCCCATGTGCGTGGATGCTTTGAGTTATACATGTGCAGAATGTGCACAATCATCCTATTGACAACCTCTGTCTGGCCATCAGTTTGAGGATGGAAGGCTGTGGACTTCATGAGTTTGGTGTCCAGCATTGACCAGAGACTGGACCAAAAGGTGCTGAGAAACCGACTGTCCCGATCTCACATGATAGACTGTGGGATCGCAAAGTGCACCCACACTCGTTCAAAGAAGAGTTTAGCAGTGGCTTCTGCTGTGATATTCTTCTTGCAGGCCATCATAATGGCCATCTTTGAGAACCTGTCGATGACCACAAAAACACAGTCATTTCCATGCTTAGTGGAAGGAAGGCCTGACATGTAATCCATGGAGATGGATTCCCAAGGTCGACTAGGGGTAGGCAACGGGGTATAGAGGCCTTGCTTCTTAATGGTCGGTTTGGCAATGGCACAGGCAGTACATGATCAGATGTACTTCCCAACATCCTATCGAAGATTCGGCCAATAGAAATAGTTTTGCAGTACTGCCACTATTTTCTCGACCCCGAAATGCCCAGCAGCTCGACTGTAGTGTGCTTCCCAAATCATCTTGGCACACTAACTTGAAGGAACACAGAGGTGACCGAGGTGGCATAATAGGGCATCCTGGAGGTGAAAATCTGCAACCTACCGACCCTCCAAGAGTGTTTGGTATGTGTGGCCGAATTCTGGGTCGCTTTTGTAGAGAAGTGGCCAGTCAGAAGTCTCGTGCCTGCCAGAGTTGAGCACGGTGGTTAGCGCCATGATCGGTGGTCGACTGAGGCAATCTGCAACATTATTGGTGCTGCCATTTTTATACTTGATATTCAAGTGAAATTGTTGCAGGTATGTAGACCACTTCTAATGGCGATCATTCTGCAATTTCCCTTGGGTCTGTATGAACTGCAGAGGTCGGTGGTCTGTGTGGATGACCGTTTCCTTCCCCAAAATGTAATGCTTCCATTGTCGGCAGGCCTGTACAATGGAATACATCTCTTTATCATAAGTGGGGTACTTCCGGACTGTGTCTGAAAGTGTTTCACTGTGATATGCCACTGGATGTCCATGTTGAGTAAGGAATGCCCCAATAGCATAGTCAGAGGTATCTGTCTCGACCTCAAATGGTTGTTGTAAATCTGGTAACGCGAGCACTGGTGCCGTGCAGAGGCGATCCTTCAACTCCCTGAATTCCTTATGTTGAGAGTCAGACCAAAAGAATTTTTCTTTCGCCCCGCCCTTGGTCACTTGACTCAAGGGCCAAGAAATATGAGAAAATCCCAACACAAACCTGCTGTAGAAGTTGGCAAGACCTAGAAAGCTGCGGAGTTCTGTTAGAGTGGTTGGAGAGGGCCAATCCCGAATGACTTGGACCTTGGCTGGATCGACATGCACCCCCTGTTCATACATGATGTATCCCATATACTGAACCTCGGTCATGCCAAAAGTTCATTTCTCCAAATTGGCACATAGCTTGTGTTGCCGCAGTGTTTGGAGAACCTATCGGATGTGGTGGAGGTGCTCTTCCCAACTCTGGCTAAAGATCAGAATGTCATCCAAGTATACTACTACAAAGGAGTTGGTGAATGGCCGCAAGATGTCATCCATTAGCCTCATAAAGGTTGCAAGAGCATTCGTCAATCCGAAAGGCATGACCAACCATTCGAAGAGGCCCTCCTTGGATTTGAAGGCAGTATTCCACACATCTGAGGGTTCAATTGGCACCTGGTGATATCCTGACTTCATATCGATCTTGCTGAAATATTTCGCCCCCTTTAGTTGGTCTAGGAGGTCATCAATCCGCGGGATCGGGTACCTATTACGGACAGTGATCTTGTTCAGCACCCGATAGTCAATACAGAGTCTCCACGTCCCATCCTTCTTCTGTACCAACACTATTGGGCTCCCACAGGGCGAAGAACTCGGACGGATGTGACCTTTCTGCAGGAGCTCCTGAATCTGCCTCTTGATTTCATTGTTCTCCAGAACGGAGCGCCGATAAATTGGTCCATTGGGTAGCGGCGCACCTGGGGTCAGATCGATGGAGTGCTTGACTTGACAGTGCAGAGGAACCCCTGCCAGGGAGGTGAAGATGTCTTCGTACTCCTCCACAATCTTTTCCATCTGTAGCTGCCGTGCAGAGGGACCCCGTTTGGAGGCCGCGGCCACTGTCTTCTTCTTCCCTTGAGGGCGTATCATCAGGAAAACAAATTTCCTGGTTTTGGAAATGATCTTACTGCATTGTTTTGCAGTAATCAAAGAGATGGCAGGCAGGTGGTGCTACCTCTGGTATCCTGAACAACTTATTTCCCAATGTAATAATAACAGCACGGGGCCTTGATTCATACACAGCATGTCGCTTCCACAAGTATGGTTGTCCTAGTAATACATCACAAACTTCAAGGGGAGCAATGTCACACAATACCTCATCCGTGAAGGGTTTGATGTTGTATGGAAGGCGACACTGCTGGCTCACGTGAAGATCTCGCCCTTGGTGAAGCCACCCAATGGTGTATGGTTGTGGATGTGCTGTGGTCAGTAAGCCCAACCGCTTCACGACCTCTGCCGAAATGAGGTTCTTTTGACTCCCGCTATCAACAATGAACTGTATCGGGGAGCCCTTTACCCACATCTGGGAGTGGAAGAGACGCTCCTCCTCCTCTGGATCTTCGGGTTCATTTTTCTGGATCTTTGCGGTAGCAACAGTGGCACTAGGATTCGCATCAATGATATGCTTCCCTTTTTCATACCCCTTATCGAGTTCTGACTCAGAGTCGGAACATGCATCTGATTCTGAAACCTTTAGCTCAACCACCAGTGACTGCTTGGCCCGACACTCACTTGTGTTGTGAGTGGAGCTCTTATGGAACTCGCACCATTTTCCAGTGTCCTTTCTCGGCTTCGTGGCGTTGCTCTTTGCTTGCAGCTTCGGCTGGTTGTCTTGGGCTGTCCCGCCTTGGCTTTGTCCTTTGTTCTATGGTTTAGGGGCACCCTTCCCCTGCTTCGGATTCGCAGATCCAAACTCTCGCTTCTTTTGTTTAAACTTCTGCTCGACCTTGACGGCATACCGGTATGCTGCGCCGAGCGAGGGGATGTTTAGGAACTGTATTTCTTCCTGGATGTACTTGTGCAGGTAGCCACAGTATTTGAGTATCAAATGTTGCTCCGAATCCTTGATACCCAACTTTGTGCGAAGGGTATGGAAAATATTGGTGAACTCCGGCACGTCTTGGTCCCTTCCCTGCCGCAGCGTGGTCCACTTTATGTATTCATCCTCATAGCTTCCGACAGGGTAGTACTGCTCCTTGATGGCATCCCGGAACGAATCCCAGGTGGGTGTAGCTGAAAATAGTGAGCCAGTACTTTCATCCTTCTGCTCGCAGTAGGTTTCCCACCAGTCCTTGACGTGGGGGGCTGCTTTGAGAAGAGCAAAAACAATCTTTTCCCGACTCGAAAATTCATGAACAGAAAAATAACCCTCTAGCAGATTTAACCATTTATCTACGGCATCGGTGTCTATCTGACCCTCGAATATTGGGATTTCAAAATTAACTTGTATCTTAAAGGGTGTGGCGTTTCGAGAGGAGCTGCTGGAAGCCGATGCGCCGCTTCTGGGTAGCCGCTGAAGGATCTGCGCAAAGCTGTCCATCATCGCGTTCCGTTGTCGCTCGAGCGCTTCTTCGAGCAAGATTTTGATGGGATCTCCTGCCCCCTCGTCTTTCTTCTCGTCCGCCATGGGAGGCCGTCGGGATTTGCGAGGCTGGTCTTGCAAAGGTTCAACCAGTTCAAGCCCTAACTCCTTATATCCCGACCTTGTTGGGGACATGCAAAGAAAAACAGAGAAAAAGCAGACCGCTCTGATACCACTGATCCGGATTTAAACAGGAACACAACAAATTACAGAGATAACCATATACACAAAGATGCAGCGGAAATAATACTTCATTTCATTAATGGAAAATACTGAAATATGCTTACAAACAGAAATGGAAATAAACTAGGTAGGGCGATGGTAGCTTATCTCTGAGAAGAGATGTGATGGCTACATGCCTCTGAACTGTGTTACAATGAGGCTCGAACGCCTATTTATTGTTGAGAAACAATGGAAAAACCCTTAACATTCCAAAACCTAACCCTAGGAGATGAAACGCCATACTGTGGGCCCCGTTTGGGGGTAAGTTGGTACATCAACTTCCCGGGGTCGTAACTTTGGCATATGATCTCCGTTTGACGCGTACAATAGCTCATTAGAAAGATCTATCCGAGCACTATCATTGTTGGAACGGGCAACACTAGTCCATACCATGGACTCGTGTTGCCCCCGATTACCCAAAAAAACCGTCGTTTAGGGCCTCAAAACGGCTCCGGAAGTTCAGGACCCGAAAAACTGCTAAAAATAGTAAGTTGTGCTATAATTAAGGAAACTGAAAATGCTGAGAAAGACAATGGTGGGGGTCCAGGTGGACTTGGCAGGTGGCCACCAATATCCACCTAGATCATCAGTAATAACGCATGAGCAACATTCAGTAAATAGAACTTTAACAAGGTATGGATAGAAAACACACTTAACACAATACAGAAATATAATGGGTGAATCTTGTGATGAAGGTGGGCCCTATCCTTCTCACAAGATTCCCCAGGAAACAAGGACTAGAAAGAAATGCTCAGAACAATATTCTATTCATCCATCAATATGTCATGTTACAAAAAGATTCCAGTTCTTTTTATTCAGCTCCAAAGCCTTTCAGCAGTCTATCTCACTCTAATGTAGATGCCTCCTCTTTTTAAATAGGAGACATAAGTTACAATTGATTACATTGTAAGTCCTACCTTTAACCTAATATACCAAAATAGGGTAATCGGTTTTCCCATTAACAAAATGCTATTACAATGGTTATGGTAATGCTGACTTTGGAATGTGATCGTTATAGCCAGTGTAGCAGCTCCTTTGATGATCTTCTTCTATTGCTATGGAATATAGAATGAAAATCATGGTTGTTTCAACAACGGGATTTGCGCATCATTCTAACTGTTACAGCAACATAACCTGTAATGATAACCCTGTAGTCTCCAGGTTGTTTCAGTGACATAGACTGCAATGATAACTGTTTCAACAACTATCTGATTCAATGATTAAATATGAAGGTAATGTAATTATATGTAAAATAAATTAAACGTATAGTAATGAGAAGAAATATTATATACCTTAGGAAAAATGGATTAAAGACATAATATGGACTTTAGATATAGGTTGAAAAAGGATGACATAATAGCAAAATATATGGTCAAAAAGGGACAATGTAGGGTCCTAACTTCCCCCCCAACTGAAAGGGTCGCATGTCCTCATGCAACTTTACTTTGTATCTAAATCTGAGTATCAGGCCTTGTAGTGCAAATTAACTAGGCATTAAGTATAGAAGGTGCTATGAGACAAATCTCTGAAACCATCAAGATTCTGTAATCTCTGCCATGCTGCTACTTCCTCCTTTTTGGACAACTTGTAATGAACCTTATACTCTTGTGCTGGCATCCATAGAAGAGGGAAGCGAAAATGATATCATATCCATTTTTCAGCACACTCCTGAACACATTTGACATAGTTAAGTCACCGTGAAATTGCTGCTTCAACATTAAGAGGATTAAAGGGATGATACCCTGCCTCTCCTTAGAGGACTATTGTCAAAATAAGTTGTTTTCTTGTAAGGTAGGAGCTCCCTTAGCTTTAACATAATGTTGGAAGTCTTCCAAGGTTGCTGCTTGTAACTGTCTGATGTGTTCACACATTCCTGGTTCCTTTATAAACTAACCCTATTCGGCAATGAAAATGGTAGCATTCTGTAGCTCGGATCGAATCCATAGAAGAAAATTATCTTCATTATGCCTTGCTAAAAGGAAGGAATTTTTCCACGTGAGTTGATTGTCAAGGAAAGAGACAAAGGATTTGATCTAAATATCACCCACCAGAGGGTTCAAATTGAGCTTCTTATCCTCAGGGATGTCTTCATTATGAAGATACAATTCACAAAGTAATTTTTGTTCACCGGTAGATGCCTCTGTGAAAGTTTTCACAAACTGTTCAGGTGCATATATCTCATGAGGTATCCCATCTCTAATTGATTTTATTTGGAAGAACACTAAGCATTATGCAAGAAAAAGAGAGTAATTGGAGGATGGTTTCTTGGTGGCCAGTAATCTTTGAACCAATCAAACATGAGAAGTAGTATAGTTTTTAGCTATTTATTCTCCTTGTTCTGAGCATGAGAGTGTTGGAGCACCTAATCCAAAACTTCCCAGTTTGAATATATATGATTTTTCCACGACGATTTATGCTCATGCAAGATCCGTTCTTGCTATGTAACGTATTCTTTCTTCCATTTATCCATTTGTGCTTGAGTGCTGCTAGTCTGAGTGAAGACAATTTTTGTAGGTCGAGGCTCAGTCTAAGTAAACACAGTCTTTGTAGACCGAGGTACAGGACTTTTAGTTTTATCAATCACAAGAGGTCGAGGTATTTGTGGTTTAACCTCCTTTTCAATTTTTTTTGAAGCCCCTAATGGTTCTTGTGTGATAGCATGGCGTTCCTTTTTAATTGCAGTGAAAGTAGATGTATGAGGGTCTCCAGGCAGTGGTATTTCAACTATTTTATAACCAGATTGATGGTAAATACTACCACATTGGCTGCACATATATTCGTTATACGAATATTTCTCTATACTCTTCTCAGTGGTGGATGTTGCATGAGCTAAAGTATACAAATTAAGTTCTTTTTCATAGTCTTCCCTTGCCGTTATTAATTCCTATTTATAAGCTTCGAGTTCTGATTTTAGAAACTTGTTTTCCTGTAGAAGGGAGGCCAAAGTGACTGGGTTTTTTGTAGCAATTGTAGTCTCATTAGTTGATTCTTTTGGATGAATTTCATGTTGTTCTGTAGCAGCTACATCTATTCTAGCCTCAACTGGTGGTTCTTGTGTGACAACTACTGAATCATCTGCTAGTTCTGTAACAGCTACATCTCTTGTAGCCTCAGCAGGTGGTTCTTGTGTGAAAAATGTTGAATCATCAATTGGTTTTGTAACAGATACATTATTCACATCATCGTGAGCATCCATATTTTGGATATCAACAGATGGTTCTTGTGTGATAGCTTCTGACCTAGTAGCTGGTTCTTGTGCAACAGCTATGGTTTGTGCAACATCTAGATTTTCTATGTCTTGCTCATCAACAGGTGGTTCTTGTGTGGCAAATGTTGAATCAGTAGTTGGCTCTTGTGGGGCAGCTACATCTTGGTCATCTCTTTTCTGTTCAACAACAGGTGGTTCTTGTGTGGCAACTACTGAATCAGTGGCTGGTTCTTGTGGGGCGACTACATCTTGGTCGTCTATTTTCTGTTCATCAACAGGTGGTTCTTGTGTTGAAACTACGGAATTAGTAGCTGGTTCTTGTCGGGTAGATACATGCTATACATCATCTTGGGTATCTAAATTTGGTTAATCAGCAGCTGGTTCTTGTGTGGCAGCTGCTGAATCAGTAGTTGGTTCTTGTGTGACAGCTACATTTTCTGAAAGGAATGATGTCACAAAATCCTGGGCGTCTTGCATTTCAGTACCGAAGGGTGAGACAGGTAAAGATTTAGGAACTTGGGACTGTGGTGGTGTATGGGGTTTTAGGCTAATGGGTGGAGAATTTGGGATGGTGTAATAGCTGTTGCTTCTGTAGACGTCCTCATTCATCTTCAAGGTAAAAAGGCAAGTAAAGTAGTGATTTTTATTTTATGAGTGGGTCTCTTTAGGAGGGGAGGGGTATCAAGAATGGTGGCTTCTTTGTTTAGGCCCTTGTTCACCTTTTTGGTAGAGAAGCAGCCTTATCTTTCCTTTTCTTTTTAGCCTAGCAATGGGAAGGTTATCCTCTGAATCATCACTAGGAATGTGGAGAGTGGGACTAGATGATTCTGCTAAATTATGGGGTGGAGTTGATGTGGTAAAAGGGTTAGTTGGGATGGCTGATGCGGCTGTTGGGATTTCTGGGGGATCAGGGATAATCCTTGGTTGATATTCGAAAGGATTTTTAGCTTGCTGAGATATTCCAAGAGTGTTTTGGGGACTTTCGGGAGCTGATTGAGGGACTTCGAGAGTTTCAGCGGTTTCTTGGGGAATTTTAGCTACTACTTGAGGCTCTAGGGGTGGATTGTTAAGAGGGGGAGGATTCTATTGAGCGAAACCCATTTGAATTAATAATTGAACAAGACGATGATGGGTGAGGGAAAGGAGTGGGTATTTCACATGAAATCAGTGATGTGACATATTATTTAGACACCCAAGTAGATAATATGGCATATTTAGCATTTGAACATGTCTCAAATGATTTAAAAAGAAAAAATTACGTTGATAAACTACCTAGTAGCTTCCTTCACATGTGAGATAGTGCTTGACAAATTCTGTAACCATCGGCCATGGAGGTGGTAATGAATGAAGTGCGACACCCCTACCTTTAGGCTCGACCTGCTCTCCTAGCAAAATAAATTCCTATTGTGCAGTCGAAATGATGTGTTTACAAATAAACCATTGAATGCCAGCAGTTGGTAGGCCTGAAACCTGTGCTATAACATACTCTAAGAATGGAATTTGAATTACTTGAACAGTAGAGTAGACATCCCGTAGATTACATGCAAATTCAAGGACCTGCTGTGAATCAAATCCATGAAGCCTCCGAAAATAATCTACCCATCCTGCCTGCTGAAAAATTTGATATACCTCTCGGTGTAATTATAATAAAGCTATGGAGATGGGCTTATGTTGAAGAGCAGGTCCTCCCATAGTTACCAACTTCAGTAAAATGCACAGTGACAAACCGAATTACCGCACCCAGGATAGAGTAAATTTTGCAGAAAATATCATGGAATAATAGCCTGCACAGAGATGGGGTGATAGGACGTAATGGTGGGTAAAAAAAATGTCAGTGATTGGCGTGTTGTGAAATGATGGCTTGTGATTTGATATTCCCCCCAACTACAGCTGTAATAATGAGTTTTAAATGTACTAAAATTGTGGTAATAATGTCATAATCTTCTCATTTACTATATTTTAATAATATTCACACATAACAAACACATACATTATGTTTACCGTTGATTGATATTCAGAAAATATAGTATATGTTGCTAATAGATCATCACTGGTTATGCAAGAGGGTTTTGAAATATCAGGGTAATTATATGAAAGGCCTGTATAATCACAAGAGAGGGAAGTGAGAGAACAGAGTTAAATGCAATAGGTGATTCTTACAACAGAAATTAATGTATGATAATTCCTTGAGGAGAAATTTTGTTTCAACATCAAAAAAGATGGGTGAAATTTGGTGTTTCAGCAACAGGGAAAATGAATGGGAGATAGTGTTTCAGCAACAGGAAAATCGGTGGAAGATGGTGTTCGACAACGGAGAAAGTAAGGAAAAATGTTGTTGTAAATATGAAAAATAGGGAAAATGTTTCTAGAAAATAATGGGGGACATAGGGAAGGGACAAAGGGAAAAATGGTCGAAATGAGGGAATGAATTTGTGAAATGGGATGAGATAACAATGCTTCACAAAATGAAGCTTAAATCTGCTTGCAGTGAAATTTTTCTTTTCCATCAGCCTCTCTTGAGATCTACAAAATAACCATTTGTAACATGGAAACCCTTGACAGGGATTATTAGTTAAGAAATCTAATATAATACTTAAAATATATAATGCATAAATTAATAGCAATGAGGGGCAGCAGGTTCCTCCAAAAGAATATAATGTGTTTCTGCCATGCAAGTGGCCTTAAAGTCCTCTTTAGAAATGGGTCACTGGTACAGACAAAGTCGATGACCATTCACCAATAATGGTGTCCTAGAATCATCAATTATTAGGAGCCTTACTATTCCATGGGGGAAAACATTATCTATTTCATAAGGTCCCATCCATCTTATAGGTAGTTTCCCTTGAAAATTTTCAAACCAAGAATCATATAATAAAGCCCAATTACCTTTTTGGAACTGCTTATGCTCAATGGTTTTGTCATTCCACCTTGTTCTTTTTTGTTGGATCATAGTTTTTTGATGAATGGAAACTAACCTATTTTCATCCAATTCCTGAAGATGCTGCAACCTTTCTATCTGTACATCAGGCAAATCAAGGTTAACAGCTAAAGCAGTCCTTAAAGTTTTAATTTCAAATTCCACGAGAAAAACAACACTTTTACCATAAACCAATTCATAGGGAGAAAATCATGTAGTGTTCCTCCAAGTAGTTCTATAAGCCCATAGTACTTTAGGGAGCCTTTGGGACTAGTCCTTCGGAGTTCCTATTCTCTTTCTCTGTTTTTGTTAGAATGTCTTCTCTAACTTTGTTTGTACTCTCCACCTATCCATTAGCCTTGGGGTGTTATGGTGTAGTCATTCTATGATGAATATAATATTTTTTGGAGGATGGCTTCAAAACCTTGAGAATTGAAAGGAGGTCCTCCATCTATAACTAGCTCTCTAGGTACTCCAAATCTGACAAAGATCTCTTCAAATTGAAAAGCCTGAACAAATTCTTCATTCCCTCTAATGAGTGCTTTAGCCTCCACCCATTTAGTCATATAGTATGTACAAACTAATATATAAACTCTTTGATTAGATGGAGAATTAATGGGCCCTACAAAATCTAAAGCCCATTTTTCAAAGGGTTCAAGTATTACCTGGGGATTCAATGGCATTTCATCTCTATGATTTGGTTGACCCATTCACTGATAGTTGCCGTAGGCGTGAACATATTTCTTCACATCCTTGAACAATGAGGGCCAATAATAACCCACTCTGAAAATTTTATGTGTTATTCTCTTATCGGCAAAATGCCCTCCACAAGGGCCATCATGAGAAGCCTTTAGTATATCATAAACCTCATCCTCTCTAATGCATCTTCGGATCTCATGATCAAGTCTTGTATGGAAAAGACACCCACTTATACAGCTATAGCTAGCACTTTGTTGAATGATTTTCCTTTTATCCTGATGTGATAGGTGTGATGGTAACTTCCCTGCAACCAGATAATTGGCAATGTCTGTATACCAAGGTAAGTGAGCAAATACTACAAATAAATACTCATCAGGAAAGGAATCATCCACTGGAGTATTATCATCATCTTTTATCCAAGAAAGGAAATCAACAACTACATTTTCTTTACCTAGTCAATCTAGAATTGTAATATCAAATTCTTGTAATAACAATAACGATCTAGTAACTCATGCATGATTTGTTCATTAAATACTTAATAATACTTAATAGTCAAGTGGTCAGTATGGACAAAAGTAGAGTAACCAGTATTGTAGTGTCGAAAATTGTTAATAGCATAAATAACTGCTAGGAATTCCTTTTTAGTAACTATGTAATTAAGCTTGGCAGGAGTCATATTCTTACTAATAAAATAGATGGCATAAGGAAAATGATTCTCCTCTTGTCCCAAGACAAATCCAATTACAGTATATGAAGCATCAGAGGGTATATGAAAGGGAAGTGCCTAATCAAGTCCTCTTAAAATAGGAGCTATAGGTAGGTGATGCTTGAGTTCATCAAATTCTTTCTGGCAAATATCAGTCTACTTAAATTTAGCATTTTTCATAAGAAACACAAACAACAGAGAAGCTATTTTAGAAAAAAATTTAATAAATCTTTTATAGTATCATACATGTCCTAAAAAACTTTTTACATTGGTTTGTGTTATAGGAATAGGAAGATTGTGAATTACCTCTATTCTATATGGATCTACCTGAATTCCTTGAAATGAAATGAAATTTCCAAGTACAATTCCCTCATTCATCATCATATGACATTTTTCAGTGCTTAAGCAAAGATGGGATTGTAGACAACGTTTAAGTACTTTTTCAAGGTTTAGCAATGCATCTTCAGAAGACACACTATAAGGAGTGAAATCATCCATAAATACCTCCATGGAGTCGTTAATCATATGAAAAAAGATTCCTATCACTGCTCTTTGAAAAGTTGTTGGAGCATTACATAATCCAAATGGGAGAACTCTATAGGAAAAAGTTCCCTACGGACTAGTAAAAGTGGTCTGGTCCTGGTCTTGGGGTGCAATTTTAATTTGGTTGTACCCACTAAAACCATCTAAAAAGGAGAAGAATTTCTTTCCTGACAAACTATCTAGCACCTGATCAATGGATGACAAGGGACAGTGATCCTTTTTAGTTGATTTATTTAAGGCTCTATAATCTACACATACTCTCCATTTCCCATTTTTCTTAGGTACTATAACCAATGGAGAAACCCATTCACTATCATATATAGGATATATAAACCCTGCATTAAGTAATTTTTGAAGTTCTTCTTTGAAAACTTCCCTTAAATAGGGATTCATTCGTTTCTGGGGTTGACAGATTGGTCAAAAACCTTCCTTAATATAGATGTGATGAGTACATAATTCAAGAGATATTCCCTTCATATCTGTATAATCACATGCAAATGCTTCCTTATTTTCACGAAGTAGCTTCATTAATTGTTGTGTTTCAGCATCTGTTAAATTGAGGTTTATATTCAATGTTTTGTGTGGTTTGATTTCTAGTGTTATACTTTTAGAAGAGATGGTGGTTGATGTTTGAGGCAGATCTTCTAATTTAATCTTTTCCTGGGTATCTGATTCCAAAATTGTAGTCAAGTGGTTGTGTGTTTTATCAGTGACCGAGGAAGGTTCACAAATAAAATTATTAATTACTTCATCCTCAGTGGTGTCTTTAAGACTCAAAGCTTGTTTGATAGTCAAAATAGGTTGGGTAGCATCATCATCATAGTCCAACCATACAGAATTTTCATTATTAATCATAGGTGTGGCATGAGGGTAGAGAGTAAGATGCTTCGTTTCACATCCATTAGAAATTGTCATTGAGCAAGATCTACAGCTCATAAAGGCATTGACTGTAGCTAACCAAGGCCTTCCCAAAATTAGAGGGTTTCCCACCAACTTTGTTTTAGTCTATAACACCACAAAGTCAATTGGGTAATTCCAGGACTCAACCGAAATGACTAGGTCTTCAATGAATCCTTCCAGTTTGATTGTACAACAGTCAGCTAATTCTAGAATGGTTGGTGTCTCTCTGATCACATTTTTCAGCTGTAATAATTGTGCAGTTTCCAGAGTCATAATGTTTATAGTAGCACCTAAATCTACCAGAACTCATGAGATGATAGTTTTTCCGATCTGAGCTGTAACAGTAGGATGTCTAGGGTCACCATATTTAACAGGGGGAGTTTTTCTGGTCATTAAGGCTAATAGATCACCCATAACACGAATTGTAAGGGGATCTTTAGCTTTCCTACCAAGTTTCTTGATATAAATATCCCTCATAGTTCTAGCATAGATTGGTACATTTCTCAATGCTTGTAAAAGTTGAATTTTAACATAAATATTTTGTAATTCCCCCAAAAGTTTTAAAGAAGGTGGCTCAGGGGTTTTAGTGATAGCTAAATGCTCAGGGAATGGTGGTTCTGCAGTTTCAACAACCTTGTTAGAGGGTGAATGTTCCTGCTTACAAGGATTATTTTTCTCAGTCTCTTCCTTATCAGAATCAGAAGATGTGATGTCATCAATAATAGGTTCAACTATTTTCCCAGATCATAAGTGGATATCATTGCACTGCATAGGCTGTTTATGAATATCAATAACTTGTACAAACTTATTATTGGATTTAGGGTTCAGTTGTACCGGTTGCTGGGGTCTCATTGCTTGATTATTAGGTGGAGCTCTTGATGGTAGGAGTGGTTGCTAAAACTAAGGAAATTGGTTTGGAAACGGGAGTTGTTGACCCCTCCAGGATTCCATTTATTAAAATACGATTGTTGTTGTGGGGGCATAGAAGTCCACATTGCTGGATCTACAAAGGGAGGGTTTGGTTGTTGCATGGGTGGGTAACTCATGTTGGAATTATGAGACAAGTGTTGTCCTTGATGGCAAGTCACACATATGGTAAATCATAGTGCAGAAGGTCAGCAGCAAGGAATTGATGAGCATAAGGTTAGCAGTAAGGAATTGGTGACCAGACTACAAGTATGAAGAGAAAATACATATACGCAACTTCATTGTGATCGAGTCGCGTATACACGCGGGTTAGACGTTTCCAAGGCGCGTATATGTATACACACACTTTCATGGAAGGAAAAGCACATATATATTGGAGAACCTACCTTTGGTTCGTGGTAGTTAGTCCTTGGTATTTGAACCTATGGTTTTGGACCATGGTACCTCGTCAGACGTGTTGATCCCATGTATTGGGTTCGTGGTATTGGTTTGTTATGGTTTTGGACCATGGTATCGAGCAAGGCCTAAGACTATAAAAGGAGAAGAATATCATTAGGTAAGGGTATCCAAAAAGCCTTGAATATCTGAGGAAGTATGAGATCCAGTATGCAGGTTATGGGTTGATGATGCATTGCTTGATCTGAGCTAAGGAGGGATCTCACTCGTGGATGGAGAACAAGATCTAATGATAGATCAGGATCAAATGGTTTAAATGAACTATCTCTATATGATTGATTATGTTTATTCTAGATCTATATACTGACGCATGTAATGATCTGAACTGGGTATAACTTAATTTTGAAATCGCTGCAAGCCATGGTTGAATATTTATAGATGTAAGCAGAACTTCAGCGAAAATCACATGAGGAAAGACCTTTGTTGACGCATTTCAAACCAACCAGTGTGGTTCATCGTCAGAACAAGTTGAAGAAACAGATCCAGCTTAGCATGTTAAATAGTCTGAGCAGAGACTCCAACGGCTAAATCGACCAATGGCTAATTTTTACCTATGGACCCAGGTCAAATTATTATTCATTAATTAGTATTATTATTATTTTTAATATTAATACATAAATCTGTACGCGGGTTGGCTTTGGTGTAAGCATGTATGTACGCACATTGAATTCATTGTAGTAGCATATATCTTTTGAGCTATGATATTTGAAGTTACAGGTGGTTCTAGTTGTTGAAGGGTTTTGATGACAGTTTAAAGGTGTCAGTATTCTACATATCTTGTTTGGTTGACTGTGTTTAGCTTCAGTATTGATGGATGAGAACTAATACTGGATCAGAATCATAATGACTCATATTTATGAGATTTGATGGACTAGATCTGGGTGCTAACACATATATTATCCTTGTATATGTAATGATCTGGTTATGTCCGAAGTCAGGAAGTGCAACGAAGTTATGAAGAAGTAATTAATGACATACACACTGGTTCAGCTTGATGAAGTTGCGTACACACGCAGGTTCGACACTTCCAAGTAGCGTATGCACTCTGATGCATAATTTTGATGGTACAGTTGGTTCTGATTGTTGTTGCTCTGTGTTCTGGTGACTGTGTTGTTGATAGGGTGTCAGTGTTTCAGAGATTCAAAGATTGATGATGCTAGTATTGATTATTTTGTGCTTCAATGATATTTATGGGTCCAGTATGAAAATTTGATGAAACGTGGCCTTCAGATTATAGTGTTGTGCTTCAAGAGTATCCAGTCTCAAAATGTATGAAATGTGGTCCCTGGAGGGTGAAAGAAGCTTGTAGGCCGGCGCCTACGTACTAGTACATCAACTAGTACAAGAGCAAAGGGGGTTGTAGCTCCCATCCAGGAGAGTTTGGAAAATGAGAGAGGGTTGCAGCCCTCTATAGGTAGAAGCTTGTTTAATGATAAAGGACTGCACCAGTACAAAATATTGTAAAATGAAGTATCTTCTTGAAAGAAGATAGAGATGACTTGCAGCAGGTGGTTTTCACCCACATTGGGTTTCCACCTTATATCATGGTGTTCATTTGTGCTTCTTATGTGTGATGATATATTTTGTTTTACTGCACCTGCTTACTATTCATATGGTTAATGAAGTTCTGATGCACTAACTAAAGTTCAACATTTAATGGATTAACTGAATCATAAGTATTTTGGATATACGCTAGTTGCTTTAGACACAGTTGCGCATACATGCGGGTTCCTTTGAATGAAGTAGCATATACATATCTAAGTATGGAAATGAAAAAGTTTTATTGCTCTGAGAAGGTCCTTTGGTAGAAGCTTGATCGCTTGAAGGAGATCCGTGGAACTATGGGAAGGAAGCTTAAGAAGAAAGCACCTAAGAAGAAGAAGACATCTCAGAAGAACTATGAAAGTGGGAGAATCGATTGGGGATTAGGTGTAAGAAGCTCTTCAGATTCAGAATCAGATTCAGAATCATTTCAGAATGAAAATGAAATATTAGGTATGAATTTGCTATCCTCTGATGTTCCAGTTATCTATCCAATTGGAAAAGATGAAAGTGATAGTGAAACAACTGAATTCGCTCTTCTGGGTGAACAAGAAAGATATCAAATAGAGGCAGACTTTAAAAGGCTTTAAGATAAAATTAGAGATCAATAGGATATACTGAACAAAAGGGAATGTGACTTCAAAGAAGAAGCTACCAAACTAAAGGCCCAACTAGAGGAAGGAAACAAGGTAAGGAAGTTATTCAAGGACAAATATCAAAAGTTGCAGAATGAAGTAACATCACTAAAAGATGAAGTCAATGAAAAAAGCACAACCATCAAGAAACTCAGAGATAGATCCAGTTACTATGAAAGTCTTGAAGCCACAATCGACTCGCTAAAGGAAGGTCTCGAGGAATCAAAGAAGCAGAATAAATATCTACTCCTAACTATTGAAAAACAAGAAAATGAAGTTATCAGCTTAAAATCTCTGCTAGAATGTGCCTTCAGAATTTGGCAACTGCAGTAGGATCTACATGAAGAACAAGAAAAGGAGATTCTCAAACTAAGGCAACAAATGGAAGAAGGAAGAAAATCTGAAGAAATTTTGAGGAAGCAATGTCTGGAAAAGGAAGAACAACTTCAGGTTGAGGTAAATATCTTGAAAGGTAAATTAGAAGAAAAGGATAATCTTTTACGATTGCAAGATAGTACTAAAGCCTTGGATGATATTCTTAGTAGTCAAAGGTCTCCTACTATCAAGAATGCTCTTGGTTTTCATGAATCTATTGAAGGTGAATCTAGTTCACAAGGTGAGTCAAGGAACTCTAAAGAGAAATCTAAAATCATAAACAAGGAGATAAGAGAGATGAGAGGTCAACCCCATTAACAATCAAGGAAAGAGATTCTTCAAAGAAAATCTTTTACTCCTATCTATGGAAGTAATAGTCGACCATTTACTGAGATGAATAATATTGAATGTTATGAATGTCATAATCTTGGACATGTTGCGGCTAGGTGTAGAAGAAGAATGGTTCAAGATCATCACATAGAAAGGTCATCACATTACAGGTACTTTAATGGATATTTTTTTTCTTGCAATATGTTTGGTCACGAAGCTGTTGATTGCTACATGAGGAAACATGTAAGATGTGTTGGCATTATGGCTAAAGTGTTGTCCTTGATGGCAACCCATTCAGGTGATAGATCACAGTACTTCAAGTCAGCAGCAGAGATTGATGATCAGCTATCAAATATTAAAGAAAATAAGGGGTACGCAGGTACACCTTACATAAGGTGCGTACACGCAGGTCAGTGTTACATAAAGTGCGTACATACCCGCAGTTATCCCGTTCAGGAGGTGCGTACCCCCAGTGCACACATTTCAAGGCAAATAAATTCACATGTGGGGTTTTCTTATGTTTTACTGTTTGTATTTAGCCGACGGTATTGTGTTATTATGGTGTCGGCTCGTGGTATTGATCCATGATTTAAGGAAGAGCTTTCCTATATAAAGCAAAGGAGATCATTTGGCCTAAACATGTTTTGGGTTGAATATCTTATGAGGGCTAGATCTGGTCTAGATCTAAATAAGGCGAATCTACTGATGGACTAAGATCTCTTCGGCGCATGTTCAGATCTGTAGATCTGACTGTCTGGGTTATTTCTGAAGTCTTGAAATCATCTATGCCCGAAGGTACGCAGGTACAGTGAGAGAAAGGTGTGTACATACGCAGGAATGAAGCGTTTCAGGTGCGCCAGTACGCAGGCACAGAAGGGTTTCAGGTGCGCCGGTACGCAGGCACAGAAGGGTTTCTGGTGCGCCGATACACAGGCACAGAAGGGTTGCAGATGCGCCGGTACGCAGCCACAAAAGGGTTGCAGGTGCGGAGGTTCGTAGGTAGTTTAATGGACTCAGAGCGAGGTACGCAGGCTAGCAGTTGAGCAGGGTGCGTACGTAAGCAGGCGAGCAGTTGAGCAGGGTGCGTACTGTAAGCAGGCAAACAGTTGAGCAGAGTGAGTACTGTAAGCAGGCAAGCAGTTGAAGAGGGTGCTTACTTCTCTTAAAATCTTTGTTTATCATTGTTGTGTTCTGGGTTTGGTCCTATTATTGTTGATCTGGTTACTACAGTTTACTGGGTGATACTCTTATACTTGATGATCATTTGATGCTTATGGATCCAGTTTGAAAATTTATGAAAAGTGGTCCTTGTAAGAAAAGAAGTAGGGGGTTGTAGCTCCCTTCCAGGAGAGACTGGAAAACGAGAGAGAATTGTAGCCCTCTGCAGGTTGCAGCCTGCATACTAGTAAAGGACTGCACCAGTACAAAACCATTGTAAAAGGAGTTTCTAATTTGAAAGAAGATAGAGACATATTGCAGCAGGTGGTTTTTACCCACATTGGGTTTCCACCTTACATCTTGTGTTCTTTGGTGTGACTATCTGTTTTCTTTTGTTCATGCTCATTATTTTATGGTACTGACATGCAAAAATAATTCAAAGAACAAATAAAGAAGATTCATTAAAAGAATTAGATAATACTGATTCACCCCCCCTCTTACTATTATTTCCAACAATTGGTATCAGAGCAGGTCCTTCAGAGAAGCTTGATCGCTTGAAGGTAGATCGTTCATCATGAGCAACTACGAGAGAGAACCATCAATCAGGCCACCGATTTTTGATGGGACAAACTTCAATTATTGGAAGGTAAGAGTTACTGCCTATCTTCAATCTCTTGGTACAGAAGTTTGGGACATCGTAGAGACAGGCTATGCTTTTCCTTCAGCTACTCCTACAGATGCAGCCGAGAAAAAGAAGTATGAAACAAATGCGAAAGAAGTCAGTACTCTATTAGGATGTATATCTCAATCAGAATTCATGAAGGTAATGCACTATAAATCCGCAAAAGAGATATGGGACAAAATTGTCACGAGCTATGAAGGAGATGAACAGGTAAAGCGTGCTAAACTTCAAACTCTCAGAATTCAGTATGAGACTCTCAAAATGTATAATGATGAAAGTGTGGCTAACTATTTTCTTCGGGTAGATGAGGTTGTTAACTGTATGAAAAATTTGGGTGAAGAAATAAAAGAGGCTATTGTGGTTGAAAAGGTTGTAAGATCATTGTCCCCAAAGTTTGAATCTAAAGTATCTGCAATAGAAGAAAAGGAAACTCTACGAATTCTTACTATGTCTCAGCTACATGGAATTCTAACTGCTTATGAAATGAGAAAGGGAGGTCCATCAGACAGAAGAGAAGCTGCTTTCAAGGCATCAGGCAAAGGAGATTATTATGAAGCGAGCCACGTCCCAAAAGAAGAGGAAGAAGAATCAAATTTTGTCAGAAATCCTCAAAGGGGTTCTGGAAGGTTCAGAGGTAAATTACCTTTTAAATGCTTTGCTTGTGGAAGAGTAGGTCATTATGCTACAATATGTCCTTATAAGGATAAAGGAAAGGAACCTGCTAGATTGAACAAGAAATAGAATGCAAATAAGAAAAGCTACTACACTCATGAAGATAGTGATGAAGATGAACAAGGTAATGAATATAAGTTGTTAATGGCATTTGAAGATGATGATTATATGGATGCTATAGATGTGGATAACCTTTATGATGAAATTACTAGACTCAAGAGATGTATAGAAGAAAAGAACATGATCATTGATACTCTACAATTTCAAATTGATGAAAAGGAAAAACATCTTGAAAAATTAGAAGGTGAAATTGTTGGTCTTAGAAAAGAGATTGAGAAAACAAAAGCTATTAATCTCAAGTTTGTCAAAGGATCTGAAGCTTTGGATGAGATTATCAATGTGCAGCGGTCTCCACTAAACAAGACAGGTCTGGGCTATAATGGAGAAACTTCTCAAGCATCCACCTAAAAAAGTTATCTTGATACATCAAGAAGAAATGAGCAAAAGCACAATGAAGATCATCAGGTAAAGCAGGGACGTATTACAAACAGAAACTATCAGGGGCAATCCATCTTAAGGGTGAACAAAAGCTACAACCAGCCACAGGTAAAATCTTCTCAATTTGGTTCAAGAATAGATGACAATAGAAATTACAATCAATTGGATGGTAGATTCGATAACCGCAGAAGTTTCTTCAATGGACAATGCTTTTTTTGCCATAACTTTGGTCACAAAGCAGCTCAATGTGTTGCATATAAAACGATCATGACTAGGGAAGCTCAAAAATAAAGAAGTATGACGGGGATTACAAAAAGGACCTATAAAAACTTTTCGGTTCTTGAGAATGAAGTTGAATGTTCTATTTGCAATAACTTTGGTCATGAAGACTCTGAATGCAGGAGCAGGTTTCAGCAGAAAAAGGAACAAGCCTCAAGCACCAAAACATGGAGAATAAAGGAACCTCAAACAGAAAGATGTGGGATAGCATTTTATCCAGAGGGACAGGAAAATCTATGGTACATTGATAGTGGATGTTCGAAGCATATGACATGTGATAAAGAAAAACTTGAGTCTTATTCTACTCTAGAAAAGGGAAATAAAGTCTCTTTTGGAAATGATACTCCTGCAACTATAAAAGGAAAAGGCATTGCTCATTTAAAAGAAAAGGTCAAGGCTGGAAATGTTTTGTATGTTGATGGATTGAAGCATAATATTCTAAGTGTCAGCCAGATGTGTGATCAAAGAACCGAGGTTATATTCAGATCAAATGGATGTCTTGTTCGTGATCTCGATACATGTAAAACAATGATCAAAGGCAAAAGAACTCCAAATAATATGTACATATTTGAAGAAGGACAACAACAATGCTATCTGAGCAAGGATGATGAGCACTGGTTATGGCATCGGAGGTTGGGACATCTAAGCTTTTCACAAATAAGGAAAGCATGCAAATATCAGGCAGTTCGTGATCTTCCAGATATCAAAATTCCTGACAACACCATATGCAAATCATGTCAGTTTGGAAAAAAAAATAGAACTAACTTTCCAGAGAAAGAAGGATCAACTAGCATGCCTCTTGAGCTAGTACATACAGATACATGCGGTCCTTTCAGGAAAAAACACCTCGAGGAGAAGAATACTTGATATTATTCATTGACGATTTCTCCAGGTTTTTCTGGTTAGGACTTATGAAGCACAAAGATGAAGCATTCGAAAAATTCAAATCCTACAAAGCCTTGTTTGAAAATGAATCAGGTCACAAAATTAAGTGCCTCAGATCCGACAGAGGTGGGGAATTTACTTCAAATGATTTTTTCGATTTCTGTGAAGAACATGGGATAAGAAGAGAATTCTCTACAGCAAGAACTCCTCAGCAAAATGGAGTTGTGGAAAGAATGAACGGCACAGTCCAACAAATGGCCCGTGCTATGCTTGATGAGTCAGGAACTCCCGCAACTTTCTGGGGTGAAGCTGCACATGCTGCAGTTGTTATTCTCAACGAAACAAATGTCCGGGTGAACAGCACTCAAACTCCTCATGAGCTCTGGAGTGGTAGGTATCCTTCAGTAAAGCACTTCAAAATCTTTGGGAGCAAATGCTATATCAAGAATACTGATGAGCAGCTTGGGAAACTTGAACCTAGAGCAGATGAAGGCATTCTTCTTGGTTACTCTCCACATAGCAAAGCATACAAATGCTACAATAAAAGACTTGGCAGAATTGTTGACATCATTGATGTAGTGGTTGATGAGAAGGGATAAATTCCTAGGCAAGTACATCATGAAGACATCGAAGAAGATGAAGGCTACCCCCAATGACAGAATGATGAAGAAGAAGAACCTCAAGAAGAACCAGAGGAGCAAACAAGAATAGAAGAAAAGACTCCATCCAGATATGTTCAGAAGAACCATCCAAAATCTCAGATTATGGGGCAGAAAGAAGCAGGTGTACAAACAAGAAGAACAGTTGCAGGAGCTTCAAGCTATTTGGCATTACTCTCCTCTACTGAACCACAAAATGTGATAGAGGCATGCAAAGATGAATGCTGGGTGAAAGCAATGGATGAAGAAATTGAGCAGATCGAAAAGAACAACACTTGGGAGCTGGTTCCTAGACCAAAAGATAAGAATGTTATCGGGACAAAATGGGTCTTCAAAAACAAATTGAATGAAAATGGAGAAGTAATTAGAAACAAAGCCAGACTTGTTTGTAAAGGGTATGCGTAGCAAGAAGGAATAGACTTTGAAGAAACCTTTGCTCCTGTTGCAAGACTTGAGGCCATCCGAATGTTCCTTGCTCTCTCAAGTTTTCAAAACTTCAAAGTATTTCAAATGGACGTGAAATCAGCCTTTCTGAATGGAGACTTGGAAGAAGAAGTGTACATTGAACAACCAGATGGGTTCATTCTTGAAAATGATCCAAATGTTATATGCAGATTGAAAAAGGCTCTCTATGGTCTCAAACAAGCTCCAAGGGCTTGGTACTACCATTTGGACGAATATCTTCATCAACAAGGCTTTTCAAAAGGATCGGCAGATAGCAATCTTTATATAAAAGTTGAAAATGACAAATTGCTAATACTTGTTGTGTATGTAGATGACATTATTTTTGGGAGCAATGAAGAAGCTATGAGTCAAAACTTTGCCTTGGTCATGCACAAATAATTTGAAATGTCCTTGCTAGGAGAACTGACATATTTCCTTGGTTTACAAATCCAACAAAAAGAAGGAGGAATCTTTTTATCTCAAACCAAGTATCTCAAATAGATTTTGAAGACATATGGTATGGAAGATGCAAAACCAGTATGTACACCCATGGTCACAGGATGTAGCCTCAGTGCAAATGATGAATCTGCAGCAGTACATCAACCAACCTATAGATCTATGATTGGAAGTTTACTTTATTTGACAGGTACCCGACCAGACATCATCCATGCAGTTGGAATAGTTGGAAGACTTCAGGCAAATCCGAAGGAGACTCATCTTCAGGCAATGAAGAGAATTTTCAAATATCTTCAAGGGACTCAAAATTATGGCTTATGGTATCCTAGAGATACAGATCTTACACTTCATGCTTATACAGATGAAGATTGGGACGGAAGCGTGGATGACAGGAAAAGCACAAGTGGTGATGCGTTCTTTATGGGTTCCAGACTGGTATCTTGGTTCAACAAGAAACAAAGTTCGATTGCCTTGTCTACAGCTGAAGCAGAATATGTTGTTGCTGCATCTTGTTGCACCCAACTCCTTTGGATGATGCAGACTTTGCAGGATTTTCAAATCACTTGTACACCACCAATCCCCATCTTATGTGATAACACAAGTGCAATCAGCATCTCAAATAATCATGTTATGCATTCAAAAACCAAGCACATACCAATCAAGTATCATTTTCTCTGGGAACAAGTGCTTGAATAGAAGGTCAAATTGGAGTATGTTCCTTCTAAGGAACAAGTTGCTGATATTCTCACGAAACCATTTCCCAGGGACACTTTTGAATACCTCAGGCAAAAGGTGGGGGTTGTTGATGCATCATCTTATTACTAAACCTCTTCTGATTGATGGTACAGGTTCAGGGGGAGCATATAATGCATTGTTGGCATTATGGAGGATGTGCAGAAGGAGATCTTGGAAGTAGCTGCAATATGTCTCTATCTCTTTCATGGTGGATTATGGTTCTTTGTTGCAGATCTGGTTCATATTCAGGGGGAGCATGTTCTTAGGGGGAGCATAACCCCTTTGCCCTTGATGTCGAAGGGGGAGAATGAAGCTGAAGTTTTGAGGTTGCCATCAAGTCCAAAGGGGGAGATTGTTGGCATTATGGCTAAAGTGTTGTCCTTGATGGCAACCCATTCAGGTGATAGATCACAGTACTTCAATTCAACAGCAGAGATTGATGATCAGCTATCAAATATTGAAGAAAATAAGGGGTACGCAGGTACACCTTACATAAGGTGCGTACACGCAGGTCAGTGTCACATAAAGTGCGTACATACCCGCAGTTATCCCATTCAGGAGGTGCGTACCCCCATTGCACACATTTCAAGGCAAAGAAATTCACATGTGGGGTTTTCTTATGTTTTACTGTTGGTATTTAGCCGATGGTATTGTGTTATTATGGTGTCGGCTCGTGGTATTGATCCATGATTTAAGGAAGAGCTTTCCTATATAAAGCAAAGGAGATCATTTGGCTTGAGCATGTTTTGGGTTGAATATCTTATGAGGGCTAGATCTAGTCTAGATCTAAATAAGGTGAATCTACTGATGGACTAATATCTCTTCGGCGCATGTTCATATCTGTAGATCTGACTGTCTGGGTTATTTCTGAAGTCTTGAAATCATCTATGCCCGAAGGTACGCAGGTACAGTGAGAGAAAGGTGCGTACATACGCAGGAACGAAGCGTTTCAGGTGTGCCATTACGTAGGCACAGAAAGGTTTGAGGTGCGCCGGTACGCAGGCACAGAAGGGTTTCTGGTGCACCGGTACGCAGGCACAGAATGGTTGCAGGTGCGCCGGTACGCAGGCACAGAAGGGTTGCAGGTGCGGAGGTCCATAGGCAGTTCAATGGACTTAGAGCGAGGTACGCAGGCTAGCGGTTGAGCAGGGTGCATACGTAAGCAGCCGAGCAGTTGAGCAGGGTGCGTACTATAAGCAGGCAAGCAGTTGAGCAGGGTGAGTACTGTAAGCAGGCAAGCAGTTGATCAGGGTGCTTACTTCTCTTAAAATCTTTTTTTATCATTGTTGTGTTCTGGGTTTGGTCCTATTATTGTTGATCTCGTTACTACAGTTGACTGGGTGATACTCTTATACTTGATGACCATTTGATGCTTATGGATCCAGTTTGAAAATTTATGAAAAGTGGTCCTTGTAAGAAAAGAAGTAGGGGGTTGTAGCTCCCTTCCAGGAGAGACTGGAAAACGAGAGAGAATTGTAGCCCTCTATAGGTTGCAGCCATCGTACTGGTAAAGGAATGCACCAGTACAAAACCATTGTAAAAGGAGTTTCTAATTTGAAAGAAGATAGGGACATATTGCAGCAGGTGGTTTTTACCCACATTGGGTTTCCACCTTACATCTTGTGTTCTTTGGTGTGACTATCTGTTTTCTTTTGTTCATGCTCATTATTTTATGGTACTGACATGCAAAAATAATTCAAAGAACAAATAAAGAAGATTTATTAAAAGAATTAGATAATACTGATTCACCCCCCCTCTGAGTATTATTTCCAACAAGATGTTATGCATGTAACAAGCTTGGACATATAGCAAAGGAATGCAGGAAAAAAGGATGGAAATCACACCAAAAGGGGAAAACATCATCACACTTGAAGATATGGAAGAAGAAGGAAGTACAATCAGAAATATGTGGCACAACACAATGTACTCTGATACATCATAGCATAGACATAACATACTCAGAGGGAGCTGAAAGTATAATACTTTAGTATCCTGAATCTCATACGCAAGTTCCATAAAAGGAAGTCGTGTATATACGCGAGTTAGACACTGAAAAGTCGCGTATATGTCAGTCCGAGGAAAAGCAGTGGGGACAGGCTCAGAAAAAGGATCTGATATGATTCAATCCATTATTTGCTCTATTGGTTAATAATTATAGTCTACTGAGGATCTGTGGAAATGTTTTGATACTTGTAAGATGTCTAGAAGTGTTTTGATCCTAACTTGATGATGATGATGTCTTGATTCTTATTGTTGATATATGCATGATCATATCTAACATATGGCACAGGTTGAGGGGGAGCATATGCCTTTAATAATTCATCGTTGGCATTATGGTTAATAGTCCTTCGTGATGATGCCTACATAGCTAAATGATATATCTTGCTATGATGTGGTTATGAGTTGTCCATGATATGATTCTTGTGGTTACATGGTTGATGTTCAGATCATATTTGTGTATTGATTCTTAGATGGTGCATATATGATGCTTACATGGCGATCTTCATAAGGATAAGGAGAAGTACAAAGCTTGACTTCATTACTTGATGATGAGTCACTCATATGCTACAGTTATAATGCAGGATTCCTATAGTTCTTGGATGAGAAGAAGTCTTGACAAATGATCTTGAGCTCAAGATACATAGTGTTGGATACATGCATGATTACTCAAATTTGCATTGTTGGAGACATGATGATGATGAGTTCTACCTATATGATGATAGGTTGATACTTACATATGTTGATTGATGCAGATATTCCCAAGCGATGATACATGGATGATCTTGATGGCTATGGTGTTTTACACATATGATATAATGTGAATGATTTTATGATGACGAGTTGATATCTATATGCAGACATACCCTTTCATAGGACATTTACAGGTTGTTGATCTGGAATTGGATGTACGCAAGTTTCATAAGGAGTATCGGCATATATACACAAGTTTCTGTTGATACAGTCGCGTATATGGAGTTCTGAAGAAAATCCGCAAGGACAGACTCTGGTTGAAGAGAGTCTCATATGGGTCCGACAAAGACCATCTGGCATAGGTTCAGGGAGAGCAGATAATCTTCTAATAATGCATTGTTGGCATTATCTTAGAAGCTTTTGGTTCTAGTTCATAGGTGTTGTTGGTTTTAGGTGGAACAGAGGCAGAAGCAGAACATAAGGAAATCTAGGTTCTGATCTAAATTGTGATTGACATATGCTGCTGCTATCAGTTATTGGTGACTTTCATAAGTCTTGATCTAGATATTTCGTCTCTATGTCATGTATCTCTTTTATGGTGTTAAGGTCATGTACCAGCCTATATTGGTTTCCCCACTATGCTTGGGATGAAGATGTAATGTTCTTTTTTTATCATGTGTAAACTTTTGATATATCCCCACTTGGTTGGGAAATGGATGTATGTATGAGTCCCTGGTGATAGGAAGGTCATTTATGATAGAGTCATGTTCTTCTTGTAAGACATCATTTTGCAGACCTTGCTTATACTCAGGGGGAGCATGAACAACACACTTCAGCAGAGGAGAGACTTCAGCATGTTCTCAAGGGGAGCATGGATCGATTGGTACACCTTGGCATATACAAAGGGGGAGCACATTTAGAGATTTCAGTAGGTACTCAGGGGGAGTATGGACAACAAAATGATTATCAACGAAAGAGAATATCTTGGTCCGCCCTTTGCCCTTGATGTCAAAGGGGGAGAGTGATTTGGTGCTATTGCCATCAAGTCCAAAGGGGGAGATTGTTGGCATTATGATGCATGTGTTGTACTTGATGGCAACCCACTCATAGAAGAACATCTCACTTATTTATAACTAGATGAATCTTCAGAAGAGATATCAGATGTGACTGAATGCATGGGATGTAGGATACCTCAAAGGAATCAGATGGCAGTTCTCAGTATGACAAGTTAGCTTTGCCATCAAGTCCAAAGGGGGAGATTGTTGGCATTATGAGACAAGTGTTGTCCTTGATGGCAACTCACATAGATGGTAAATCATAGTGCAAAAGGTCAGAAGCAAGGAATTGATGAGCAGAAAGTTAGCAGCAAGGAATTGATGATCAAACTACAAGTATGAAGAGAAAATACATATATGCAAGTTCATTGTGACTGAGTCGCGTATACACGTGGGTTAGACGTTTCCAAGGCGCGTATGCGTATACACAAACTTTCATGCAAGGAAAAGCGCATACATATTGGAGAACTTACATTTGGTCTATGGTACTTAGTCCTTGGTATTTGAACCTATGGTTTTGGACAATGTTACCTCATCAGACGTGTTGATCCCAAGTATTGGGGCCGTGGTATTGGTTTGTTATGGTTTTGGACCATGGTATTGAGCAAGGCCTAAGAATATAAAAGGAGAAGAAGATCATTAGGCAAGGGTATCCAAAGAGTCTTGAATATCTGAGGAAGTATGAGATCCAGTATGAAGGTTATGGGTTGATGATGCATTGCTTGATCTGAGCTAAGGAGGGATCTCACTGGTAGATGGAGAGCAAGATCTAAGGATAGATCGGGAGAAAATGGTTTGCAATGAACTATCTCTATATGATTGATTATGTTTATTCTAGATCTGTATATTGACACATGTAATGATCTGAACTGGGTATAACTTAATTTTGAAATCGCTGCAAGTCATGATTCACTATTTATAGATCTGTACGCGGGTTGGCTTTGTTGTAAGCGCGTATGTACGCAGGTTGAGTTCATTGTAGTAGTGTATATCTTTTGAGCTATGATATTTGAAGTTACAGGTGGTTCTAGTTCTTGAAGGGTTCTGATGACAGTTTAAAGGTGTCAGTATTCTACATATCTTGTTTGGTTGATTGTGTTTAGCTTCAGTATTGATGGATGAGAACTAATATTGGATCAAGATCATAATGACTCATATTTATGGGATATGATGGAGGAGATCTAGATTCTAACACATATATTATCCTTGTATATGTAATGATCCGGTTATGTCTGAAGTTAGGAAGTGCAACGAAGATATGAAGAAGTAATTAATGACATATATGCTAGTTCACCTTGAGGAAGTTGTGTATACACGTAGGTTCGGCACATCCAAGTAACATATGCACTCTGATGCATAATTTTGATGGTACAATTGGTTCTGATTGTTGTTACAAAGTTCTGTTGTCTTCTTTGTGTTCTGGTGATTGTGTTGTTGACAGGGTCTCAGTGTTTTAGAGATTCAAAGATTGATGATGCTAGTATTGATTGTTTTATGCTTCAATGATATTTATGGGTCCAGTATGAAAATTTGATGAAACGTGGCCTTTAGATTATAGTGTCGTGCTTCAGCAGTATCCAGTCTGAAAATGTATGAAATTTGGTCCCTGGAGGGTGAAAGGTGATTGTAGGCCAGCGCCTACTTACTAGTACATCAGCTAGTACAAGAGCAAAGGGGGTTGTAGCTCCCATCTAGGAGAGTCTTGAAAATGAGAGAGGGTTGTAGCCCTTTGCAGGTAGAAGCCTGTGTACTGGTGACGGACTGCACCAGTACAAAATATTATAAAATTAAGTATCTTGTTGAAAGAAGATAAAGTTGACTTGCAGTAGGTGGTTTTCACCCACATTGGGTTTCCACCTTATATCATGGTGTTCATGTGTGCTTCTTGTGTGTGATGATCTATTCTGTTTTACTACACCTTCTTATTGTACATATGGTTAATGAAGTTTTGATGCACTAACTAAAGTTGAAAATTTAATGGACTAACTGAATCATAAGTATTCTGGATATACACTAGTTGCTTTAGACACAGTTGCGTATGCACGCGGGTTCCTTTGAATGAAGTAGCGTATACATATCTAAGTATCGAAAGGAAGAATTTTTATGGATATGATAATACTGACTCACCCCCCCTCTCAGTATTATTCCCAACAACTCATTTGATTGAAGGGTGGGTATTGAATTTAGTTAAAGGGAGGGTAATTTTGTTATGAAACCAGCTCAAGAAAAGATAGAAAAGATAGATCAACGCCTTAGAATTCAACCTCTTCGAGGAGGCAACCTCCTTTACATTACACATATGAACAATTATTGGATGATACAAATGACAAAACCTCCTTTCTATATATAGGAGTCTAAAGAGTCACAATATAATCCAGCCGGCTGAACAATAATAATATAAACCCAGAAAAATAACAATAGAGGGATTTCATGGGGCACAAAAATAACAACATGGGGGTAATAGGGGTACAACAATATAAATAAGGGGTATAACTATAATAGTAATGGGGTAATCACTAGTATTATAGGGACCCAACATGCCCTTCTCCTTCAAAAAAGTGTTGTCCTCAACGCTTGAGTAGTTCTGGATACTTCTGCATAAAATTCTTATCCTCCCATGTGGAATCTTCAGCGGATAAGTTCTTCCACTTGATAAGATACTCTGAAATTGATCGATTTCGTAGCTGTCAAGTTCTTGCTTCTGTGACTGCTTCCGGTTCCAATATAATTTTTCCTTCCTCATCAAGTTCTAGCAATATTGTTTGAACCGGGAGCTTGTCGCCTATAACCTTCTTTAAACATGAAACATGGAAAACTGGGTGCAATCGAGAAGCTGCAGGAAGCTCCAATTTGTATGCCATAGTACCAATCTTTTGGAAAACCTTGTATGGACCATAATACTTTGGTGATAATTTATTATCCTTCCTAGCTTGCTTTAGGGACATTTTCTTATATGGTTGTAGCCGTAGGAATACCCAATCAACTAGACTAAAATTTCCTTCACTATGTTGATCTGCCTGTTGTTTCATTCTATGTTGTTCCAACACGAGGTTATCCTTTAAGAGTTAGAGGACTTGTTGTTGATGTTCGATGTGATGTTCCATTGTCTGAACCTTAGAATTTTCTCTTAAATATGATGTGATGGATGGTGGTTGATACCCATAAAATGCCATAAATGGGGTCATTTTTGTTGTTGTATGGAAGGAAGTGTTATACCACCATTCAACCAGAGGCAAGCATTTGACCCATTGTGTATGTTTATCAGATACAAAGAAACGAAGCTATCCTTCCAAACATTTGTTTACTATCTCAGTTTGCCCATCAGATTGACGATGATAAGATGAGCTATGAGCTAACTGAGTACCAAGACAAGAAGATAATTCTGTCCAAAAATTTCCAGTGAAAATGGGATCTCTCTCACTTACAATAATCTTTGGGTTTCCATGTAGCTTTTGAATTGTTTCCATAAATGTAGTAGAAACTGTACTGGCTTTAAATGGATGTGATGATGCAGAAAAGTGTGCATACTTGGTAATTCTGTCAACTACCACCATGATGACACTCTTTCCCTCAGACTTGGGTAAACCTCTGATAAAATCCATTGAAACCTCCTCCCAAGGTTGGCTTGGAATGGATAAAGTTTGTAATAGACCTGATGTCTTAATTGTTTCAACTTTATTTTGTTGGCAAACCAAACATTCCACCACAAACTTTTGAATATCTGATTTAAGGCGATCCCAAAAAAATTCCTTCTTAACCCTGTGGTAAGTTTTTAAAAATCCTGAGTGCCCTCCTAAGGGAGAAGTGTGCAATTCCATAAGAATCTTTTGTTTTAGCTCGGAATTTTTACAGAGGTATAAGAAATATTTGTACCATAATGAATCATTTTGCTAACTAAATGTATCTGATGTATTGGAATCTTGTTGTAGCTTTCGAATAAGTTCCCACACTTCTTCATCATTCTTCCATTCCTCCCTTGCTTCATTTATCCAATCTGGTTGGATAATAGAAATGGCGCACAACAATGCTTCCACATCCTCATCCTTTCTTGAGAGTGCATTTGCTACCACATTTTGCTTCCCTTTTCTGTAGATCATTTCAAAGTCATAATCCAACATGTTTGTGAACCACTTTTTTTTCTCTTCAGAGGATAATATTTGTTCTAAAAAGTATTTAAGGCTATCATGATCCATTTTTACCTTGAAGTGTCTTCCCATTAGGTAGTGTCACCATTTCTTAAGTGCATGGAGTATTGTCAACATTTCCTTCTCATAAATAGCTTTGCTTAAAAACTTTCCCTTGATTGGACGACTTTCAAAAGAAATGGGTCTTTCATCTTGCATTAGAATAGCACCAATTCCATTTCCTGAAGCATCACATTCCATAATAAAGGTTTTTGTGAAGTTCGGTGTAGCTAAGACTGGTGCTTGGCACATTGCCTCTTTAAGGTGTTCAAAGGCCTTTGTTGCTTCCGGAGTCCATGAAAATTCATCTTTCTTCAATAATGTTGCTAGAGGTGTTGCTATTCTCCCATAATTCTTAACAAACTTGCGATAATACCCTGTCAACCCAAGAAATCCTGGCAAATGCTTTATGGATGTGGGAATTTTCCATCCCTTAATGGCTTTAATTTTGCTAGTGTCTACCTTGACTCCTTCATGAGATACAATATGACCCAAATATTCCACCTCCTGGACTCCAAAGAAACATTTGAACCTTTTTTCATATAATTGTTTCTCCTCCAATAGTTGTAGCACCCTGTCAACATGTTCAACATGATCCTTCCAAGACTTGTGGTATATTAGTATATCATCAAAAAATACTAACACAAATTTTCTAAGGAATGGTTTGAAAATTGAATTCATCAAACCTTGAAATGTTGAAGGTGCATTAGTAAGGCCAAAAGGCATGACCAAAAATTCATAATGAACCTCATGAGTTCTAAATTCCATTTTCAGAATGTCTTCAATATTCATTCTGATTTGATGATATCCCGAACGAAGATCCAACTTGGTGAAGTAAATTGATCCATGCAATTCATCCAGTAATTCATGAATGATAGGAATGGGGAACTTATCTTTAATAGTGAGCTTGTTGAGCTCCCTATAATCTGGACACATGTGCCATGATCCATCCTTCTTGTGCAGCAATACGACTGGAGGAGAGAAAGAACTTTGACTTGGTTGAATTATACCAACCTCTAGCATGTCTGCAACCATACCTTCAATTTCACTTTTTTGGACATAGGGATATCTGTACGGATTGATGTTTTGAGGAACACTTCCTGGAATCAAATGAATAACATGATCATGATCACGCATAGGTGGGAGACCTTTGGGAGTCTCAAATACCTTGGAATGATTTTCTAGGACTTTTTGGAGATATGGAGAAATAGATGATTCCGATGTGGAAACATCTAGAGAACATAATTGTGCAATTACACCTCTTTTCTCCTTTTTTAGAAGCTTTGTCATACCATTGGAGCTAATTATCTTTCCTGGTTTCCCTGCAATACCCCTTAATTCAACTCCCTTTCCTTCCATAGAAAATTTGATGAAAATTTCTTGAAAATTAAAAGCTATTGTACCCAAGGATTGTAGCCATTGGACTCCTAGTACAACATCAACACTGTTATCACTCAGGTTGTTCCCTTTGACTCCAAAGGGAATACGGCCGAGGTAACCACTAACCAATCTTTTGGCCACAGGTTCTAGCCTACCTGTAACCAGAGAGGGCTCTCTCTGTCTGATTTAGCTTTGTTTTGATGTGGTTTTAAGCTAGTTATGGTGCACAAGGTTTTGTTTTGAATTTGTTGGATGATGATTTCAATCAGAACAAGTATGTTTTTGCAAGATGATCTAGGCCATTGGGCATGGAGTCCATGATGTTTAATATGATGGGATGAAATCAGGGAGAGAAAGGTAGCTAAGGATCTTTCAGTGAACTGATAGGGGGAATAGTGGGAGCATTACTTAGGAGCATTTAAGAATTCATGAATAACATTCATATTGATAGAACAAATACAAACATGAGCAATTAAGAATTCATGTTTATGATTAATTATGAAGAAAACACATTTAACAACAGAGTTTGAGCATATGGTGTAGTCAAACAATTCCTGTACTATTCTTTTTCTCTATTGCTAAGTTAATGACACATATATTTGAGTTAAGAAAAAATAGAAAGACAAAACATAGTTTACGATAACTTATGTTTCATTAGACAGCACAAGAATTCTATAGCATAACGCAGATCATCACTCAGACATCAAACAGTGAAGAGATCGTGAACTTTTCCAGCCATTTGCATTAGATAGTCTGAAAATATACAAACATTGTCTCAGAGAGAAAATCACCAACCCCAAATAAGTTGTATGGGGAGGTATATATACAAAATGTAGATAGAAAATATCTAGCTGATGAGTTAATGGCTCATAAATTCTATGCCAACTCCTGATGAATTACAGCTGAGAGAGTAAATGGTGAAATAACTATTTAGTGCATTAGCTATCCATCTTTGTTAGAAAATATTGATTTTTGTGAACCATTGAGTCGGTTGGAGTCGCGCTGTCCAAAATTTGCGCGTTTCCTTTCTTTGGCTTGTTGTCCCAGTACCTGGCTATGTCATTATTCTCACCCGCCCTGCCTACTGTCTTCATGCTACATTAATTTTTGTTGACCTGAATCTGATTAGAAGACACTGAACTAAGATTAGTGGGGCGAAATTTGTAGCATGGATTGCCACCAATCCTCCTTAGGCAGTTGGTGTCTTCGTATTTTTATTAAATTTTCATCTGCCTCTGTGTACCTGTAAAAATTAGGTGGGACCTCAAATAAGTGATTAATTTAATGCTCAATGTAGAATAAATTTTCTAGCTTGTTATAGAGGCTCTGCCCTGATGGAGGTCCTGCTTCTTCAGAAGTGCTAGTGGATGTTGTGATCTGATTCGCAATAAAATTGGTCATCCTAGTCGCATATTGCTCACAGGTGAGAAGTCTTCCTGCGCTGGTCAATAGGCTGGGCAATCCTTTGTCTTGCAATGCTCCCATTTTAAGCTTGTAGTCATCCACCTCAGCCCGCATTTCCTGACATTTTCTTTCAAAAGTTTGCACAAAATTTCTGAGGGTCAGCACTTTTTTCGCTGTTAGAACAACATCTGTTCAACTGCTAATGTTTAGGGCTGCCAACTCCTCCTTGGAGTGATTTTTGAGGAAATGTATCATCCTATTGGCCTGCTCAGGCATATTCCCTAGTGCTATTCTGGCCTTCTGGGTTTCAACTTGTGCTTGGCCTATTAACTCCATCTGCTCATGCACGGTTTTGATTGACTTCCACTGTTTGGTAATAGAGTGGTCAATCTAGGTCCACAAAATATTCTTTATCTCTGCGAGAGTATTCTCTAAATTTAGTTCCTTTTCCAAGGCCTTTATTTTGTCCTTTAGGGCCTCAATCTCTATGTTCTGCTCTGCTACTGTCATTTTGGATTTGTCATATTTTGTTTCCAGCTCAACCAATTTTTCTTTGGCTTGTTTGATCTCTGTTGCCTGAAGCTCCTGCTCTTTGACAACTTTGGTCAAATCATCCATGCTTATGCTAGCCTCAGGAGCTGTTGTTTTTGCCGCTGCAGCATCTGTAGTTGTTGTAGCCGTTGGAGGGGTCACTGCTGCTTCTGTAGTTGTTGCAGTAGTTGGGGCAGTTTGAGGAGGTTGGGAGGTTGATTCTCCCTGTTTGTCTTGCAGTGCTTTCTCCAGCTCCCCTTCCAGATAAATTACTCTTTGGTTCAGTTTCGTCATTAGATCCAATTGATCCTCAGCTTCCTTTTCTTTATGCAATTCTCCTGTTTGAGGGTGCTCAGTAGGAAGAAATCTCAATCTCTTCTTCAATGCAGCAATGTCATCATCCTTCTTTTTGATAAGGGCCCTCACACCCTTAGGATCCTTAGTATCATGTCCTAAGTTCACAATAATGTCCTCCAATGTTTTGATTCTGTTGTCTTTAGCTGTGGGGGACATTCTTTCTAAATCAACCTGAGTGTTGGTGTTCTTCAGAGATTCTTTTAATCCATGGGCCATTGTGGGCTTGTGTACCAATATGGCATAGACCATTTCCCCTGTTTTCTTATGCAGTTCTATCTGATCCATGGGGTGAATGTATTTTTCCATGACCTCCAAATTTGTTCTAACATAATCTGTAGCTGAGTGAATTTGCTATATTTTGGGCTTAAAATGGCTGAGGATCATCTTTTCCTCTTTGATGTCATATGCTGCCATTAGCCTTTCTTGCTTGGCCGGAGTTGCCTTGAGATATTGGTCATATAACTGCACTCTTAGCAGCTCATTTTGTGCCTTAATTTCTCTGAAGGTGGCCTTGGTGCGGATGGCTTCTTGCTTTGCTGAGTGGAGGAGGACACCTCCATGCCATGCTGTCTTTCTTGCTCTTGTTGAAAAGAGCTTGTGGCTATTTTTTGACTATCTTATTTATCTTTCCTTGGGCTTCCAAGGATCTCTTCATTGATTTCTTCTATAACTGGAGAATCAACCTTTTTCCTTTTGGCTTCGGGTTGCTGAGTGGATCCACTAGCAGGTGTGGACTCCTCTCTGTCTCATTTTTTGCCTCTTTCCTCATGTGCAGGAGTCTTCAAGGCAGGCATTGTTGGTGCCTCTGTTTGTTGTGGAGGAGTCTGTTCTTGCTGCTGCCCAATTGAAGAGGCAAGCTGCTCTATGACCACTTCTTTTTCTGCACCCATTATCCCCTTGCCCTTTTCTGTACCTGTTGTTGATGTAGATGGCCCTTGGGTGGCTGGTGCGGATGCAGCAGTGGATGTACCTTCTCCAATTTGATGTGGCTTTTTGAAATTTACGTGCTGCATAAAATCTAAGTCAAGCGTTTTCTCGAAATCCTTGACATTTTTCTCCATTATTTCTTCTTGAGTTAATTCCTCAACTAATGTGCCTTGCAACCATTCTTCTTGGTTGGGATACTGCTCAGTTTGTGGATATTTATAGTGATCATACCCTAGCAGCCTGTATTTGACTCTTCTAGCACTGATGAAGCCTTCTGGGTCATAAGGGACCCACCAGAAGCTTCTCTTTAATTTATATTTATCCCTGAGAATTTGATCAGACTTTTGCCAACCTTCTTTCTTATTCATGATGAAGGGGCCCAGATGGTCTTTAAATTTGAGGTGGGCTTTCTTTTTGGCACTATGAAAGTGGGTGAGGTCAGAACTAATGAGTTGCCTATAGTATTCCAAGGCGAATGATCTCATTGGTACGTACTTTGGGAGCCTCCATGGACAAAGCTCACAGCCATAGATTCTGATGACAGTATGATTTTGATATAGGTACCAATCACCTATTTTATAACTCTTGGACAACTGCAAAGTTTTCTGAATCTCAAATGAAAGTCTAGGAGGAGGGGATCTCATTAAGAGGCAAGAGTCTGGATAAGAAAATTGGTCAACAAACTCACAGTAAGAATATGGAGAGTGTTACACAGTAATTTATCACTGCCTTCCTGTCAGTCACCCTGCTGTGCCCAGAATTCACAATCACTAAATGTTCGCTCCCTGAACTGGCTCAAAAACCCATTTTTCCCAAGTTTTGTCCATCAGCGCGTCTGTTCCTAAAATAACCGCGATGACAGGTGCCTCCCAGTGTACGCTGTGCGCTGCCAGCGCGGAAGAACATCACTTTTCCGCGATGGTCGACAGCGCGCCTTTTTCATGTGCTTCCGCGCTGACAGGACTGTCTCAGTTATCGAGATGCGCCGACAGCGCGGCAGTATCCCCATAATCCGCGCTGATCCAGTTTGGGCGAATTTGTTCAAACAACCAGCCTTCCAGATCACTCCAGGCTTGGTTGTTAGCCTTGTGAATGTCGACTCCCTTCTATGGCATGTCTCTTCGACCCTTTCCAACAGCTCCCCTTGAAGATAAGCTCATCCTTCCACTCTTTTAGGAGACTCCTTCTCCTATATAAACTCTCACCATTACCATGAGCAGCTAGTTAGACTTAGCTTGGAATAGCTTGGATTGTACAGAGCTTGTAGTGCTCAGATTGCTGCTATAGGTTTCGTGTGCTAGGAGTGGAAGTGATTGATTGCTTAGGGAAGGTTTTTTGTGAAATTTGTGTAAGAGAGAGAGTTGTTTGTCTTGGGAGAATTATCCTCAAAGGTGAATGCTTGAGATACATGCTGACTGGCCCCTCCTGAGAAGGTTACCGACGTTAGAACATTTGGTTGTACTCTTTTCTATTCTGATTAATAATAGATGACTGCTGTTATTGTTCCATTCTCGTTTGTCTATGCAATGGTTAAACGTGAATTATATCTTTTCTGACTGATGTATAGTTGCTTTTACTAGATTTCACGCTTGCGTTTGCTGTCTCTTCGTGTGTACAGGTATCTATTCGCGGGGATCGCGGAGGATTGTGACCAGCTGAAACGAAGGAGCGAAGGCAACATCCCTTCGTCAAACGACAGCGAAGGAATCCAAGTAGGTGCTTTTTACCTCTTGTTTAATTGCAATTAGGAATATGCGTAGCAGCATTGTGTGATTGTTGCTAGACCCCTGCTGGGCTAGTAGGGATCGCATCTACCCATAGAGGGGATTTACCTCTCCAACAATTTGGCGACTCCGCTGGGGATCAACCTTTTTGTCTCTTGAGTCCACTTTTGTGTTTGGCTTTGATTGACCTCTTTTCGAGTTCTTGGGATTGTCTCTGATGCTTATGAACTTTCTGTGTGTTTCTGGGAAACATTTTTATTGTTGAAAAGCTCCTGCCTTTGGTTTTGGAAGTTTTTATTTTGGCTTTCTTTGTTTTTTGCTCTCAGCGCGTTTTATTTCTGAACAGTCGCGCTGACATCGCGACCCTGTTCTTTGGTTTTCTCTTCATCGCGCCTGTACGTCTAACAGTCGCGCTGACCTCGTTTTCAAGGGCAGCGCGCTTTATTCGTGTCCTTCCGCGCTGACATCGCGCCCCCGTTTCTTTGTGGTTTTCGTCATCGCGTCTGTGCATTTTATTTCCGCGCTGACCTCGTTTTTCTGAGACAGCGCGCTTTATCCCTGTCCTTCCGCGCTAACGTCGCAAAGTTGCTACAGGCCTCCCCCTGTCAGCGCCGAGTTGCTGAAGGCTACCCGCGCTGAGCCTGAAAAATTCATTTTTGACCAAATTGGCCTCCTAAACCTCTTGTTGTGACTTTCCCTTCTTCTCTCCACCTGTCTAATGACTTGTTTTTCACTGATTGAGCTTTGAACTGCTTGATTACCGAGCTTGGCTTCATAGGGTTTCGTTTTTGCTCAGTTCTTTGATTTGCAAATACCTTCCCTTATTTTTCTTTCGCTGCTTGGTTCGTGTTTCCATCCTTACTTTTGCAATTGCTGGATTGTGTTGAGTCTCTAATTGACTGGTCGTGACTCTCGTCCATCGGGTGTTTGCTTTTTTCTATTGATTTCGTACTCTAGCCCTAGGACATCTAGAGGCTGTATGTGTGTCAAGCCTACCGTAGGATCTCTGTTTGCTTGATTGACCAGCTGGTTCTAGACTTGTTTTCGCATTTGTTCAGTGATTGTTAGAGTGTTTTGGATTGTGTTTCCAAGTGGTCTTTTTTCGCTTCCTCCTTGCTTGCAATCCTTGCTTGTCTTGCAGAGCTTAGATCACATAGCTCGTGCATTGCTTTGTTTCTTTTGATTTGGAAACTTTGGTTGAGTGTTCTGGGAACTTTGTGTGCTCTCATTAAGTAGTTTACTTGGTGTTCAGGTTCCTCCAAATTCCTTTAGATGCTTTATGTCGTTGAAAAGAAATCAAACTAGTGGCTTGCTTTAAAAATTTGAAAAGGAAAAGAACATTTCGTTGGCTTGCATCTTCAAAAGAAAAATTTCCTTTCCTCGCTTTAGTTGCATTCAGCTACTTGTTTGTTTGTGTTCGTTTTTTTTGATTTAAAATTCTTTGCTCTCTCATAGCTAGAATTCATCGAACAAAATGAAATTCTTTTGCATATAGATTGCATCTAAGTAATTGTGAGCGAACATACGATAGAGCTTGAAATCGAAACTTAATCTCAAGATCAACTGTAAAATGAACCAAATGAACCTAAAAACGCATTGGAACTAAACGCAAATATCTAGAGGTCTAGGTTAGAGACGTGTTCCGGCGTCTTAAAACGTAGTCACTATTGTTTCACATTAGGTTGGGTGATTCCTCCTTCTGTGACTCGATAGTGGTCTAACACGGACTGCGCTCCCACGTACCGTCGCGTATATAGGGAGACCCCACTAGGCTTTTATCCTTTATCCATAGGAAGCCGAGTCGGCCACCCTACGATTCGCAATGCAGTGAACACAGCATTCACGAAGATTGACCACCCGTACCCTAAAAAGTATTCTGTGGTTTTGCGAAAAGTTTGGCACACCTTCTACCTAGAGTTCCAGAGCAGTCGCTTTTGATCCTTTTCGGACTCCCTAAACGAAAAGGTGCCTGTGAGCTTCTTGTCACTTCGTGCTCATTAAACATTCGAAGGAGACTGGAGTCATCTTTTGTCCTTTTCTCGACTCCTGAAACATGAAAAGGTCAAGTTTGGTTCTTGCGTCTTAAAATTAATTTGGCCACGATAACATTACCCTTTCTAGATCTTGTGTGCCATAGTTTTGAGTAGGGTTTTATCGGTAGTTTCCTTTAGGAGTTCTAAGGGGGTCTGGTCATCCTGGCTGACCCATCAACCCCTAGTCTAAGTGATCAAGGTTCTCCGTCCTCTGTTTCTCCCAAGGTACCAGTTGTAGGCGGTACTCTTCCCATTGTTCCGAGTATCCAGCCCATCAACGTACGTGCCCCAGGCAACCCAGATTACGTAGAGGATTGGAATCCCGTCTGGGAGCCGGAAAATACCCCCCGTACCCCTCTCAGTATGTCATCTCCAATGGAGGGGACAGCTTCCAGTACCGGTGAGACACCCGCGGTCACAGACATCAAGACACCCGCGGTCACAGATATCGAGACCCCGATCCCGGCCTCCTCTCCCGTCCCTTCGCGATATCAATCGCTGAGAGATAGGTATGCCGCTAGAACAACTTCTACCACTATATGGGATCCTAGTCTCGCTGCCTCCATCGGACCTTTTGTTTCGCAGCCCCTTTTTCCACCCCTTACGACAGAGCTCAACATGCCCGTTACCTCAGTTCCCACTCAACCTACTGTTTGTATAGCGCGTTCGACTCCGGTCGTCAGTGTTGTACCGGTTTCCTCGTCTGAAAATCCCCAAGCTGGTTCTTTTGTTGGAGGAATTCCAGGATCAGGACTGTATGATGCTTATGGGGAACCTATAACAGACCCGGATTACAAAGGTCCTTTCTTCTACTATGATGAAAATGGTGAGTTTCTTGAGGACATCTCAAGTCTCCCTCGTCGCCCTTTTGAAGAAAACGAGGAACCTTTGAACGTCGTGTATGATGACACTACTATGTTCTTTGGAAACCGAGATCCTCCCAGGCAGCCCATAGGACCACCCAATCAAGGCCCGCCATTCCACGTGCAAAACCCCCAGGGGCAACCACTGTATGGCCCGCCCGACCCAGGACAATCTGGGCACCCACAAGGTCAACCTTACCAGGAACAACCTATGGGCATTGAAGGTCCGCCATATCCATATCAAAATCAACCTACTGGGCAACCAGAGCAACCATCTTTTCAACAAGACCAACTTGGTTTCCAGCAAGGGTACCCCTCTGGACCAACTGGCTCAGTTTATAATCCTCCAAATCAACCAGTTGTCCAGCAAGGGTATCCCCTTGGGCAGGGTGGACAACCCTATGTTCAACAGGGCCAACCTACCCCTCAAATCATGAATCCTTCTGGGCGAGGGGGGCAACCTGCTATACAGAAAGTCCAACCCTCCGCTCAGCCCATATACCAAGGAGGGCAGCCTGCCGTACAGCAAGCCCAGCCCTCTTCCCAACCCGGTTACGGTGGGGGACAAACGGTCCAACCATATATACAGCCAAATCAACCCGTTGTCCACCCTCATCGTCAACCTGGACAAGCTGGCCAACCTCGACGTCAACCAGCTATCCAGCCAATTCGACCACCCGTTCCGCAAAGACAACCCTTGGTGGCACATGGACAACCTGGCGCCCAGCAAGGCTATCCTGCTAGCCAACCAGGTCCATCTCGAATCCGACCAAGTCAACCTTCGGGACGTATGGCTCAACCTCAGTCGGTTCAAGGACTCTACTCTGGGCCTCAAACTCAAACAGGTTATCAACCCTCATACCAAACGCAGCCTGCCTACCAGGCTCTGTATGGGACCCAGCAGTCACATGGCTACCAGCAACCCCAGGGGCAAAATTAGTATGCTCCTTATCAAAATTATCAGCAACCACAGGTCACTCCCTATCAAAATTATCAATATGGTCAACCTGGCGGACAAACTGCTAATTCATGGGGAGCTGGGGGACAAACACAGGGACAGTCGTCCGCACATGGACAAAACTCCTATGGACAAACCCCCTATGCGCCAGGTCCTTTTGGACCAGGTCCATCGGGACAAAATTCCTACGCGCCAGGTCCTTTCGGGCCGGGCCCGTCCGGACAAAGTTCGTGGGGGCAACCCCAATCTGGGTGGAACCCTAATACTGCCTCGAATCCTCAGCCACAGATGTCCTTCAACCCGCAGCTACCATTTTTGGCTACGTTGGAACTACCCGATGTGTCCAAGTTAACAAACGATCCTATTTTGCATAACTCATATTGGCCACCAGTTCCGACCAAGATACCAGGTGACTGTCCAAAGTTCGACGGCAAAGCCGGAGAGGATCCTTAGGCCCATGTAATGACTTATCACCTCTGGTGTTCATCTAACTCATGGCTTGATGATTCTATCCGACTTCGCCTCTTCCAGAGGACTCTCACTGGTTCGGCTACAAAATGGTACATCGAACTCAACCGCGACATGTTTTCAGACTTTAACTCGTTGGCTATGGCCTTTTTGACTCATTTTCAGTTACCCATTCGGTACGAGACTGGGACCAATTTACTCACATCTCTGAAACAGGATACGGCAACACACATCTCCGATCATATACATGAATGGAGAAGGCGCCGTCGTTTGATTAAATTTTGGATTCCCGATCAACTCCTGACCGACTAGTTTACCACGTCCTTTGTCCCTAAAATTGCCAAAGATATTGCAATGGGGGCGTGTGTAACTGAGGAGCAAGCAATCGCGCGAGCTCAATACCTTGACTTAGTGTATTCTCAGTCAGGTACTTTGTATGACTATTTTCCAGATGCCCCGAGGCCCGGACAAACCAAAGCTCCACCAAAGCCTTCCGTTGATGGGGTTATTGGTTCCGTGAATTCATCAAGTAAGAAATCGACCGCGAACTCTGGGAAGCAGAAACAAAACGCCTCTAACGAGAATTCTCCTCAGAGCTTATCTATTCCTGGGAATACCTCTGAGGTAAATGCCGTTCAGTCCACCGCGGCAGACAAATCCTCAAAAGGCAAAAAGAAAGGAAAGGCCAAAGAAAAATCCGGACAACCTAAGAAGAACCCTCCTAAACCTCCCTCCGAGGAAGGAGCCAAGCGGAAGCCTAAGTATCCTTGTCTCATTTGCGAAGAGGATCACTACACCAAAGATTGCCCCAGGCGGTCCGAGGTTAGTCGGCTTTTGAAAGGTGCTTCAGGGTCCCCTGCCGTGCTTAAAGAGCCTTTCCCATCCCAACAAACGCATCAGGTGGCAGACCCTTCTCAATCCTCTTCCTCGTTCGGTTCTCAAGTGTTTATGGCTGGAACCATCCCCATCCATGTCACGACTCGAGCGAAAGATTATCCATCTTCAGCCGGGAAAGAGCCGGAGATTTCCTCCAGCGCTCCTACGTCCAGTTCTGGCCCTCTTCACATTGAATGGCCCAGCACCGAGACGATCCCCCGACCGCCTCCCAAAGGTGTACTCAGGAAGTCATCTTATAACCCCAATGCTCGTGCCACCCAGCATTATAGCATTGTCAAGGACTTAGCTCAGGCTCCGTCTGCTATGTCCGCATTAGAAGTCCTCCAGAGCTGCCCCTCCCAGAGGAAGTCCCTGCTATCAGCGATTGGTGGCATAGACCCGGCAGATTCGGATTTAATTTCTTTCGATCTCGAAGGTTTTACGCAGAGATTGCCTCATCAGGTGGCTTTCCTTATACAAGTTCTCATCAAAGGCAAGACGATTCACCGTACTATCATTGACGAAGGAGCCTCAACCTGCATCATGTCGGTTGCTTGTTGGAAGGCTATTGGTTCGCCTGCTCTGAGCCAGTCTCCCACCACCCTAGAGGCTTTCGATGGAAGAGAATCTCGTCCACATGGTATCCTCCCACGTTTACCTATCTCTTTAGAAGGGAAAACGGTAGAAGTTGAGGTTGAAGTCGTTGACGCTAACCTCACTTACAACCTCCTCCTTGGACGAAGCTGGACTTATGCCATGCAAGCCGTGGCTTCCTCCTTATTCCGTGTCGTTTGCTTCCCCCACCAAGGGAAAATCGTCACAGTGGACTAGCTGTCCTTTTTTTCTTCCTCTTCTGAAGGGAATGTACCATTCGTGGAGCATACCTCCAAATCGCTAGTGAGTGTGGGTGCCGGATTATTTAAAGATCCCTCTTTGATGGGAGTCTTTCCCCTCCCGCCTCCAAATCTCGCCTCCGTTAACATGATCACAGTACGTTCTGATCCATGGGTTCTTCCTCCCTTGAGTCAGGAAGACTCTTGGGGCGAGATGATGCCGTTGAGCCCTGCCGAGCTCAACTACATCGAGATAGTTGCTGCATCGGCTTCAACCCCTGAACCTGCTCTTCCAAGTAGCGTTCCCGATTCATCTGACCCCTTCCCAGGGTTGGGAGAAGAGACCACTTCGGACCCCCTGAAGGAATCATTCCCCTCCGACGAGGCTATCATCGAGACTATGTCTCCCGAAGAGCTCCCTAGGTCAGATCACCACCATCGCTCTTCATTTCTCCCTCCTCATTCGGAAATGGCCACATGTCTCGGACAGTTTGCTTCATGTGTCCCATCTATCCCTCTCCAAACACCTGTTCAGCTATATCACGTGCCTTCGGAAGGAAACATGGGTAACATTACGCAGACTTTGGCTATCGACATCTCTGTCAAAACAGGGGTCGTCGAGAATATTTACATTGGAGTCACATGCACTCCTGAGGAAATTCAACTTTATACAGATTTATTTCGCGAATTCCGTGATGTTTTCGCATGGTCTTACGAGGAAATGCCCGGCATTGACCCCAGTATTGTGGAGCACGAAATCCCTACCTATCCCGGCGCTAAGCCTGTTCGTCAACGTTTACGCCCGGTGCACCCTCGAAAGGCTGCAGCCATCAAGGCCGAAGTCGAGAAACTCCTTCGAGCTGGTTTCATTTATGCCATTCCTCTCACGGAGTGGGTATCTAATATAGTTCCTGTCAACAAAAAACAGGGCACTATTCGGGTTTGTGTTGACTATCGCGATATCAATCGCGCCTGTCCAAAAGATAACTTTCCTACGCCTTTTATTGATCAGCTTATTGACGATTGCGCAGGAAGCGAAATTTATTCATTTATGGACGGCTTCTATGGTTACAACCAGATCAACATAACCCCCGCAGACCAGCACAAGACTGCTTTCATTTGTCCTTGGGGCACCTTCGCTTACAAGAAGCTACCTTTCGGTCTTAAAAATGCCGGTGCCACTTTCTAGCGTGCGATGTCGTATGCTTTTCATGATATCTGACACATCGTATAGCCTTACCTGGATGACCTACCCGCTCATTCAGCCAAACGTCAAGACCATCCATCTCATTTACGCGAAATCTTTCTCCGTTGTCGACACTACCGTATTCGACTCAATCCACATAAGTGTGTCTTCTGCGTAGAATCTGGCCGACTACTCGGGTTTATCGTCTCCCGGGAGGGCATCCGTCTGGATCCTCTTAAAGTCGAGGCCATCTTGAATCTTCCTCCCCCTGCCTCCCTATAGCAGTTACAGAGCTTGCAGGGGAAAGCCAATTTTCTCAGACGATTCATCCCAAATTATGCCGAGGTGGCTAAGGGTTTCACAGGATTATTAAAGCGAGACACGCCCTTTCGTTGGGACGCTATCGCTCAACAATCTTTTGAGCGTCTTAAAGACCTCCTGGTCTCAGCTCCGCTCCTAAGACCTCCAAATTACCACCGTGACTACACCCTTTACTTGGCCACGGCCGATACCACCATCGGCATGGTTTTAGTGCAAGACGACGACGATGGCACTGAGCACGTTGTATACTATCTTAGCCGCAACCTTCTGGATACGGAGACTCGCTATGCATATGTCGAGAAGTTGGCACTGGCCGCTGTCTGTGCCGTCCAACGTTTCCGTCATTACATCCTGTTGCGCACAACGACCGTGGTCTCTGATTGCAACCCCATGACCTACATCCTGTCACGTCAGTTGCTGGGGGGCAAATACTCGAAGTGGATTGTAATCCTCCAAGAGTTTGACTTGGAATTTACTGCCGCCAAGTCTAAGAAATCACTGGTCTTCGCTGAACTGCTCTGTTCCTTACCATCTCAGTCTGCACCATCCCATTCAGAGGAGCATATTCCGGATGAAACGCTATTTCTCATCAGCACTCTCGACCCGTGGTACGGGGACATTATCGTATATTTACAAACGTCTTCGTTTCATCCAAACACATCAAAAGATGCTCGACGACGAATTCGTCACCAAGCCCAACCATATCGCATTTTGGGCGACACCCTGTACCGCCTCGGCGTCGATTCTATCCTTCGCCGATGCTTAACCCTCGAGGAAGCTGAGCCAGTCTTGAATGACTGCCACTCCGGCGCTTGTGGCGGCCATATGTCCGGATACGCTACCGCTCAAAAGATCCTCCGTGCTGGTTATTTCTGGCCTTCTATCTTCAAGGATTGCATCCTTGCTGTACGCGCATGCCACGAGTGCCAGGTTTACCACCGAAAGATGCGTGCACCTGTTGCACCACTGCAGCCTGTCGTAACCATAGGTCCATTTGCAAAATGGGGCATCGATTATACGTCCTGCAACCCTCGTTCGGCCGGGGGGCATGGGTACATTATCGTTGCTGTGGATTATTTCACCAAGTGGGCCGAAGCGATGCCTACATGAAACGAAGACGGTCACACAGCGGCGCAATTTTTATTCAATCATATCATCACTCGCTTCGGAGTCCCTCAGGCTATCGTTACAGATGATGGAAAGCATTTCTGAAATCATATGATGACAGAATTGACGACCCAGCTAGGCTTGCGTCAAGATAGTTCGTCACCGTACTATCCTCAATCTAACGGTCAAGTCGAAGCCGTGAACAAAGTTTTGATCACCATGCTTCAACGCACCGTCAATACACACAAGTCAAACTGGCATCTAATGCTTTTCCCGGCCTTGTGGGCCTACCGGACTTCTATGAAGGATGCCACTGGTTTCACCCCGTTTCAACTGGTCTATGGACTGGAGGCTACCCTTCCCGTTGAATGTGAAATTCCTTCATTAAAATTAGCTGTCGAGTTGCTTCCCAACACCACTCCGGTGGACGAACGGCTTCTTTACCTAGAACGGTTAGACGAGACTCGTCGTTTGGCTTCTCTGGCTATCGAAGCACAGAAGAAGAGAGTCAAAGCTCACTTCGATCAGAATATTCATCCTCGTTCCTTTGTTGAGGGAGACTTAGTACTGCTCTACGATCAAGCTAAGGATAAGTTGGGGGCAGGAAAACTCGAATCCATGTGGTTAGGTCCCTACATCGTGAAACGTGTTTTACAAAAGGGCACATATGAGTTGATTGACTATGAAGGAAATCCTCTTGACAAGCCCCGTAATGGGCTGTATCTGAGGAAATACTATGCATAGCTGCTCACATTCACTTTGTATATACGTGTGTTTTTGAGTTTTAGTGCATGAGTTTCATTTTGCTTTGGTATGAAGGCGTGTTTTGCCCCTTATTATGCTTTCTCTTTCCTGCGCAGATGTCCAGTACCCCTTATGTTGGTTTCGCTGATGGTGCCTGCCGTAGCACTTGTAATTTGTCTTCGGCAGCGTGGGTGATCTACGATCCTCACGGAGAGTTGTTAGATCTTCAGGGTGTCTGCCTAGGTCGCACCACTAACAACGTTGCCGAGTACAGCGCTGTAATCGAATTACTTGCCGAAGCAGTTGATCTCGGCATTCGTGAGCTAGTGGTGAACCTGGACTCCCAGCTGGTTGTCCATCAACTCAACGGACGATATTCCGTCAGAGACCAGCGCATATTAAGGTTGTACCTACGTGTAAGATTGTTGGAACGGAATTTTGATTACATTACTTATCAACACATTCCAAGACGATTAAATACGTTGACTGATGCATTGGCAAATCATGTATTAGATAGACATTTGCGTAACAAATAAACATCATACAGGAAAGGATAGATAGCATAGTAAGACCATGAGCATGTGTAAATAAATCATTTCAAGCATAGTTTGCATGTGTGTGCTTTTAAGCTTGCATTAAAAATATAAAATCCGTGGGTCATGAGTTGTGCAAATTCATACATAAGATCACAACTGTATTGAATAAACGCATAACATAAAAAACACATCATCATATGTAACCGTGACTCATCCAAAAACCGGTATGTATATATATATATATCATGTGGCGCACTGAGGCGCTCAAAAATAGATGTGCATGTCCAAAAATCTAAATACATCTGAGTAATATGTCTCAAAATAACAGTGGAAATAACGCCTAGACAACTAGTCAGTTGGATGATGCTCTCTGTAGTACACAGCTGCTCGTGCTACCCACCTCAAAAGGTGGTGCACCCTGGGTTCCACCCCCACTGTATTGATCTGATGCTCTAAGGGGACCTCTTCAACCCCCTGGTAGTCAGGCACCCCCTCCAGCAACCCCTCAAGGTTGCGAGCCACAGTCTCCGATGCGTTAACCCCTGGAGGGGCTAAGGCCAAAGCCCCGGCTCCTTGTCCGTCTCTCCGTGCCGTGACAGCCAGGCCAATCGGTCTAGTAGGCCCTACATCTGCATAACAAGACATTTATTTAGGACATGTACATAAAAAATTGAAAAAACATTGCAAAACTCAAAAATCAAAAGTGTTATACCTGCATCATCCCACTGTTCACCTGGGGGCAGTACCAGGTCAGGGTCATTGCGGAAATCCATACCCGCATATGGCCAGTCCTGCACAAAGATCTCATGCTGGTCCAGCCAATCTCTGAAAAATGCTCCCCAGCTATGTGGCCGGCCGCCACCCCCACATGGCATGATACGAGCCCATCGTGAGGCCCTCGTCTCCCGAGGATCCTGGGGGGCATCCACGGCCATCGTCTGCAACCGCATGGCTGGCACTCGCTCCAGAATGAGCGGGACAAGGATCGATCCATAGCTGAACTGCTTTGTCTCCCCACGACGGCAGTTACTCAATTGCCTCTTCATGTTGTTGGTCACTGTCGTGCACCAATCAAACACTGTAGGCTCGAGGCAATCAAGAGCTATCAGGAGATGAGTCTTTGAGGCCTCATGGTTGGCCATACTACCCGCTGCCCGGGTCACCATGAACAGAATGGTGCGAAGCACTATGTTTCCTACCGTGGGGATCGAACACTTCCCACTTCGTGTTTTCGCGGCCTCCGGGCATACCCGAGCCATCAGATCATCTAAAGTACCGCCGCTAGGTCGCTGCCCCTCCAAGATGGGCCTCGCACCTCGGCGTGACAGCCCGGTCAAAAAGAAGATGTCCATATGGTCAAACTCAATATCATGACCGCGGATGGTGAATTTCATATCCACCGGGTTCCATGCTCTAATTAGTAGCTCAAGAAGATCGTGTTGATCTCTCAGACGCGGCGTGAGGAAGAATTTCATAAAACCGCAAGCCCGCATGGCATTGCAACAATTCACATCCCCCCAAGCAGCTATATCTTCCACATCGTGTACTCTTTCCTGCCAATGGAAAGCCATGATGTCCTGCATAAGCCATAGAAACAAGTTAGAAGTGCTGGCTTTGGAAAATTCACGTTCATTTTAAAAAAACAAAATTTTTCCGCGCCAGCGCGGCTGTTTTAGAAACAGCCGCGCTGACCATGGCAGCCCTTTGTTAAAATTCGAGATCAGCGCGGAAGAACACGGGTTTTCCGCGCTGACCCGAAGTTGGCCACGTTTTGTCCTAATTCGGTCAGCGCGGACCCGTGGGGGATATCCGCGCTGACCGAGGGCGCATCCATGCACCAAAAATTTGCCCAATTGGGCCAATTCAACCGTTAAAATCCTATTAAAATTGACCAAAATGCAGGGCAAAGGAACGAGAACCTACCTGGAAGAAGCGGTTCGGAAAATGGTCTCCGTACGGGCTGGAAATCGCTCCGTCAACTTTCTGGCTCCTCCACGTCCTTCACGTTCCAAAATAGTAGAATGGTAAAAATGACTTATTACTTCCCCTATTTATAGTAAAAACTCATAAATTGCCATATTTTTTGGGTTTCTACCATTTTTAACCATAACGTTAGCCCTAAATTTGTTTAATGCATGTCTTAATATGTTTTTTTTTATACATATCGAATGGATTTATGCGGGTAGTGCTCTTGTGCAGGTTCAGGTAAAGCAACTTGGTCATGACGGTCCGCCGTTCGTGTGATCCCCAAATGTGTCGTCTCTAAGCTCTTTTCCGACGTTAAACAAGAGAAGATAGCCGAGTATCCTTTCAGCTCGTTAAAAGGAATGAAAGGCGGTCGTTTTAAGCTCTTTTTCCGACCATTGGACCAAAAAGATTGCCGGGTGTTTGTCGTTTCGCGCTCGATATCGGCTCTAAAACGACGTGTTTTCGACCGCTTTTTTACTTTTTCAGGTCGAAGGCACTATTCATAAAAAGTACTCCTCGGTTGTAATGGCCGGGCGGTTCTTTCGAGCATAGTTTTATACTTTTTCGGGCTCGAGAGACACAACTGTACAAAAAAGGACCCCCCTGGAGTCTCCTTTTCCGCATTCTTTTCAGACTCTCGAAACAAGAAAAGAGGCCGAGTTTTTCCTTTGTCAGGCTCGTTAAACACTCAATGACATCGGATATTGTCGAAATGACACTCATCAAGCATATGTTATCCCCGACAAGCTTGTCATCCAAAAATAATCGGGGTACCTGCCAGCAATGGTGGGGAAAAATGGAACTATGATTACAGTCGTCTCGACAGTACGTCGCTCTTGAACATGGCACTCCGTTGTTTCGTGTCTGGGTGGGGTCATCTCATTTTGTTTTCACTAGCCTCCATGGGTTTGGGGATATCCTATTTGACCTCTCATCTGCTCATTGCCATCATCACCTTGTCCTCTGCTCATTTGATGTCAAGTCCTGCCAAACCCGTTACAGTGCCGTTATATGTTTGAGAGAAGTTGTCCTGTGCCACAATGCAACCTCGTTCGCTATCTCACACAAACTATTATACCTCTGTCTCGTGTCGATGATGTGGGAAACATCATGGCCCACCTTCGATCAAGGTCCTTTCTCGTCGACTCCAACTCATTATCCGAGGAAGTGACTCAGAGACTCCTTTCAGGTGCCTTGGAGCCTGCATGCCTCAATGGGAGGTTCTTCGTGTTCGACGCAAGGTTTGCATCATTGACCTTCGATCGAATGATTCCGTGAGTGTTCGACACCAACTCATTGATTCACACGTCACGGATTGTACCTATAGTACCTTGAGGACCATTGTCATTATTGGTGGTACCTCTCGCGTCTGTTAACGGTTTTCATCATTGATTGGTAATCAGACGATGTTCACGCATGTTCGACTTCAACTCCTGTATTCACATGCTTGGACTTGTACTTTGTTCGGGTCGAGATGGAGCACAAGACCCTGGATCCTTGATTGTTATGGTCCAGGCTGCGATTTTGTGGATAATCATTACATGACTCATTGATGGATGGCTGCGCCCATGCCTGAGTCTTCATGGATGGCTGCGACCATACCTTATCAGTTTTTGGTCTCTTTGACTAGGTGGCTGCGTCCATTCCACAGACCATTCTCGCATGTCTTTTGGATGGCTGCGCCCATGCCTAGACTGCATGTACTTGGTTGTCAGATATTTTTGGTCCTTCTTAGTGGTTTTCCAGTTCGGCGTGTGTTGTAAAGCATTTCACCCCTCCCACTCTCTCGGTCTTCATGCTTTAGGGGGCATCTGTTACACAGTAATTTATCACTGCCTTCCTGTCAGTCACCCTGCTATGCCCAGAATTCACAATCACTAAATGCTCGCTCCCTGAACTGGCTCAAAAACCCATTTTTCCAAAGTTTTGTCCATCAGCGCGTCTGTTCCTAAAATAACCGCGATGACAGGTGCCTCCCAGTGTATGCTGTGCGCTGCCAGCGCGGAAGAACATCACTTTTCCGCGATGGTCGACAGCGCGCCTTTTTCGTGTGCTTCCGCGCTGACATGACTGTCTCAGTTATCGAGATGCGCCGACAGCGCGGCAGTATCCTCATAATCCGCGCTGATCCAGTTTGGGCGAATTTGTTCAAACAACCAGCCTTCCAGATCACTCCAGGCTTGGTTGTTAGCTTTGTGAATGTCGACTCCCTTCTATGGCATGTCTGTTCGACCCTTTCCAACAACTCCCCTTGAAGATAAGCTCATCCTTCCACTCTTTTAGGAGACTCCTTCTCCTATATAAACTCTCACCATTACCATGAGCAGCTAGTTAGACTTAGCTTGGAATAGCTTGGATTGTACAGAGCTTGTAGTGCTCAGATTGCTGCTATAGGTTTGGTGTGCTAGGAGTGGAAGTGATTGATTGCTTAGGGAAGGTTGTTTGTGACATTTGTGTAAGAGAGAGAGTTGTTTGTCTTGGGAGAATTATCCTCAAAGGTGAATGCTTGAGATACATGCTGACTGGCCCCTCCTGAGAAGGTTACCGACGTCAGAACATTTGGTTGTACTCTTCTCTATTCTGATTAATAATAGATGACTGCTATTATTGTTCCATTCTCGTTTGTCTATGCAATGGTTAAACGTGAATTATGTCTTTTCTGACTGATGTATAGTTGCTTTTACTAGATTTCACGCTTGCGTTTTCTGTCTCTTCGTGTGTACAGGTATCTATTCGCGGGGATCGCGGAGGATTGTGACCAGCTGAAACGAAGGAGCGAAGGCAACATCCCTTCATCAAACGACAGCGCAGGAATCCAAGTAGGTGCTTTTTACCTCTTGTTTAATTGCAATTAGGAATATGCGTAGCAGCATTGTGTGATTGTTGCTAGACCCCTGCTGGGCTAGTAGGGATCGCCTCTACCCGTAGAGGGGATTTACCTCTCCAACAGAGAGTCTTGAACTTGGTGGAAAATTGATGACCAGAAGATGACAAACCTCTTTTCACCCCTAGAATCCAATTTCTTGATGGGGCATTGGAAGACTTCAAACTGATAATACATGAATAAGTGGTAGATATATGATGAATATTTAAATACTCCCTCCCTATCCACTTTTAATAGCTGGTCATGTCTTTTATTGGCTATAAACTTGGCAAAGTTATATTTGTAAGTAGGGGGCTGGCCTGGACTATACGTAGCTAATAATACCAACATTGTTTCATCAATGTGCTCACTGGTTTTGAAGCCCAGCACATAGGAGATCATATCAACTAGGAGCTTGCCTACATCATTGAAATGGACATATAAGAAAGGAGGTGGCCCTGTAGGCCTGCGGTCTGCCCTCATGAATGTATGAGTGACCTTTTCAATGTCAGCACTCGAGAGTTTCGCGCCTGCATCCAGCAAATACTTCATGGAGAATGGAAACAACAGCTGAGTCTGCTTGAAATTGAGCATTTGGTTGATGGATTCAGGATTAATTTGAAAAATTATGCTCCCAGATGGAGACTTAACCGTTCTCTGAGTTGGATCATAGTTCTTAGCACATAAGCGGATGATCTTTGGAAAAATATTAACAGATGGGAGAAAATAATAAAGCAGATTGGACTCCCATATACCATATGTGTCATTGTTGCTCAGATAGCTGTTTCTCAATTAGCAGAAGGTCACTAAGTGGTTTCTGTCACTAACAAGATCTTGGATAATTTAATCTCTATCAGCAAGAGGCATGGCTTCAAGCTCCTTTTTTTGTGTATTCATAGGAGTGACACTGAGAGCTGATGGTGTAGCCATTGTAGAACTTTCAGGTGCTATCTTTAGAATGTAATTTGTGAGTATAACAGGCTGAAGATGATAGCTTATGAGGATTTGAAGAGGAGTGGAAAAATGAGTGTAGCTAGAGCCAAAGTTCCCTTTTGAAAAGAAAAACCTGAATAATTTGATTTGAACTTTGGTTTCTTCTGGTGAACTCTCAGAATTTAGAGATAGTGAGGGTAATTGCAGAGGAGAAATAGGATTGTAGCTTAGTATAATGAGAGCTTGAATCAAAACACGACAAAAGGGAACAATGTCGGGCAGGTGTGAGAGTATGTCAAAAATTCAAGCCCGAAAACGATTCTGTGACAGTGAAATTATGTGTGGTGCGCGACTATCTTAAACAAGGGGTGCTTTAGATTGTTTTAGGCCAACATTTACAGGACAACACCATTAATTTAGGAGTTTTTAGGAAATTCAGTGGAAAAATTTGCAGAGAATCGGAAGAACATGGGAAAACGAGTTGAATTTGGAAAATACCTAGATTAGCCAATGTCGAGGGTGGTCGAACTGATTGGAGGATGAAGACTGTCGTTGAATTTGCGGGTGGCGGCGTCCGAAGCAGTGAATTTTGAAATCTGGAGGTAGTTGGAGGTGACCAGCAGAATAGCGCAGCCGCGATTGTATAGTGAAAATGACAAAAAATAGTCACTTTAGGCCTTTTTAACGATAAATTTGGTGCAAAGGCGCTTTTGGCGCTTTTCCGCGATGACGTTAGCATGACGTCATCAGCGGGCCCCTGGTACGGACGGGTGACGTGGATGCTGACTGGGATGATAGTGTGGCAGGACACGGTGGCACAATGCGGGGGCATCAGGACAGCATGGAGGGCGACGTGGGATAGTGGTGGGGGCTCAGGCGTCACCTCACGGTGACGAGAGCGCTAACGTAATGTGGGTGGCCAGTTTGCAGGAGGCAGTTTCCGGTTTCCCCGCACCAACTTTGGGGAGAAGCAGTTTCAGGCGGGAGGCCTCCGAACACCCGGGCTGCCGACATGTGGCGGGGGTACGACGGCAAAAGCGCCCATCCCCCGGACGTTATAGCCCGGCATGTTGGTGGCTCATATCACCCGCCCATCGTTGGATTAGGCACGGTGGAAGATCAATGGCTGGCGGGGCCTGTGGCGCAGCGCATAGGTTTGGGAGCGGGATCCATCCAATATTTAAATGATATTTTATGATGCGGGTTTAAAACCATAGTTTTGATGGGTTTTGGGGTTGAAAATACTGCATGCCATGGCGCCACAATGTGTAATAAAAAGTATTTAAACATTTTACCATTAAAAACATTGGGTTTTAACTTTGAGGGGGCAATTTTTGCAAGGATTTAGGTGAATGGTGGTTTAGGTATAGGCTATTAATTTAACCAGGGGTTAGATTAATTCTGGGGTAAGGACATAGAAGGGTTGACTATAGTCCCAGACGGACTAATTTCTCCCATGACAATGTTACTTAGCTATAATGGTAAGGGGGGGGATATTTAATATATTTTTGGGAATTTGCTATAGTCTTTTGTAAGAAATAGGGGTGGGGATGTACTAGGGAGCTATATAATAGGGTTAGGAGTTAATATGGGTTTGAATGTGAGGTGAAGTGGGAAACCAGAGATAGATGAAGTATGAAGTGAGGGCTTTACACAAGAAATGTGGTTTCTTTTTGAAGAATAAGCTCACAACTTGTAATGGTTTTCACAAGGGAGAAATGCAAGGAGGACTGTTTAGGCATATCCTAAAGTCCTCAAGGGGATGTTAGTAAGAAATCTTTTGAAGGTAATGAGGGAAGTTAGACATGGTTTGATAGTTTTCCATATAGACCATTTTTCTAGCCCTTCTCTTATTGATGAGATAAGATATGATTTTCCATATATCATGTGGTTAGACCTTGCTTCTGCAACCTCCAACTGCCTACCCTGCCTAATAGACCTAACATTTTTTCTTCTTTTGGATGGGTGCACTTAGCCTCGCAAACCCTAATAATCCTCTTTTCATTTTGCTACCCTCCTATCTAAATCTACCCTTATATCTTCCAAGGGCCCAGATTAAGCAATTGGGCTCCTTCCTTTCTCTATCCAGCTACTCATCTGTCAAGCTTGAACTATTTGAATAGGTATTCATTCTCTAGTCTAGAATAGGAAATTTAAAACATGGCATGGGCTAGCTTGAACTGTTGGGTCATCCATCAAGATAGCATTGGCATTTTGGTTGGCCACTTTCTTGGTCTTTCTTTGGGATTCATTTCAATTATTTTTTCTAACCAATTCATTTTCTTGCCTTTCTATTATTCTTTTAAGGCATACCCTCTATACATTTTTTAATTGTCTATTACTTTCACAAAATATGGAACCTTTGTATCATCAAAGATGAACATTTTTGGCACTTGCACTGTCAATCATGAAAAATGAAACCCTATTGGTATAGGAGACTAACAAGCACCTCCGATTGGAATGGAAAGCATTGGGCTAGTCAATACATATTCTCCCATGGATAGCTTGATATTATGGCACCTTCCAGAGCAATTTATTGTTCCTCCATTTGCAATCATCACTTGACACTCTGGTGCTAGATATAAAAAGCAATTCAATTCTTTTGCTACCCTACAATGAATAAAATTGTGGGTGCTTCTTGAATCAATCAACACTATTACCTTTTTCTTCTTGATTTGTCCTTCTATCTTGATGGTTTGAGGAGTGGTAATTCCTACCAATGCATTACCAGATATGGTCGGATTTATTTTTTCTTCATCTAGGATTTGTTCCTGGAGTATATCTTCTTCTTTTGACCTTTCTTGCTCCTTCTCTTCTTCCTCTTCACAATCTATGTAGAATAATTTCTTCTCAACACACTTATGACCTTTAGTGTATTTGCTATCACAACTGTAAAAAAGCCCTTTTGATATTTTTTCTTCCAATTATTGTGGTGTCGACCTTATAGGTTGTGGAAGACTAGGGGAAACAACACTTCCGTCTTTATAGTTGTGAGTGGTATGCTTCCTCGTTGCCATAATTTTGCTTTCCATTTTTCTTGCTAACCTGAATGCCTTCTCTAATGAATCAGGTTCCCAAAGGCGAACATCATGTTGGATATTATCCTTTAAAGACCCTATGAACACATCAATCCTATGCTCCTCTGAAATATCTTTTACCCTTATGTTCAATTTTTGGAACTCCTCAATGTGCTCCATTATTGAACCCTTTTGTTTGAGACTTATCAATTGGCTAAAAAAAGTGTTGCTTTCTGTATCTTCATAATGTGCTATCAATTCTTCCATAAAAATGCCCAAGTGATAAATTGTTTACAACATAAAAGACATTGATACCATACAAACTGATTTTGTTCCAAATATACAGTTTCCATTCGTACCTTTTGTGTGTTTTGCATATTATTGAGATCGAAGAACTGCTCCATCTGTAATATCCATGTGGTGGGATCCTTGCCATCAAACTTCCTCATATCGATTTTTGGAATATGGTGGATCTTCGATCCAACATTAGAGTCTATGGAATCATGATTAACATTACTTTTGTTCACATCATGAGTTTCCTTTACAACCTTTTCACCATTAGTAAGTATTTCTTGTAGAAAATTTGTCAAATCTGTCTTCAAATCTGCCATGTCTGTCTTCAAATATATCTTCAAATCTGCCATGTCTGTCTTCAAATATATCTTCAAATTTGCCATGTCTCTCTTCAAATTTGTCTTCAAATCTATCTTCAAATTGTCCATCTTAGCTTCCACGCCATTTATCTTAGATTCCACGCCATTTATCTTAGCTTCTGTTAGCTTTTGTGAGAGTGACATTTTTTTCACTTGTTCTTGTAATTTTCATATATCATGTAGCATTTCTTCCTCTTCTTCATGAGTCATGCTAGAGATTTCAGGTTCCTTACTAGGTGTTTGCATTTTCTTTCCTTGGGGCATCAGTTACCGATAATAATGCTTTACTATGCCCTTTGAATTCCGTTAAACCAAGCTTACACAAAAATTTAAAAAAAACTACACACCTTTCACTTTCTAGAAGCCTGATATTGAATCTAATGTATCTCTGTAATTACGGATCATCCAGTTCTGAAATTGTGACCTGTAGTAGCCTCCTATGTCCTATTTCCAATGCCACAAGTCTGACTCAAATTGGATTCTCCAAGGAAGAGTTATGTGAAATCTCCCACAGTGACTTGCTTTTAGACTAGTTCAGTAGAGCAAACTTGTACGACGTGCCACGAGTCACTGTTTCAAACTTCTTACGAAATTTCAATCCAATCCCCAGAGAGAAATTTATGACGATTTTGCCCAGGTCACCTGTTTTGAATGTAATTCAGGAGTATGCAAAAAGACCAACTTCCTCAACTCATATCTCTGCAAATATCGCGCGAAAAGCTTTGAAATTCGGACCCAAGGTTCAGTGCGATTTCTTCTCAAATGGGTTTTTTGCAACTTCTGAAATGTCACGGAAAAAAAGTTATAGCGAAAATGCCACGATGACCTATTTGGAGCAGCGAAACCCTAGAATCAAAGCTCTGATACCAAATGTTATGAAACCAGCTCAAGAAAAGATAGAAAAGATAGATCAACGCCTTATAATTCAGCCTCTTCGAGGGGGAAACCTCCTTTACATTACATAAATGAACAATTATTGGATGATACAAATTGAAAAAACCTCCTTTCTATATATAGGAGTCTAAGGAGTCACAATATAATCCAGTCGACCTAACAAGAATAATATAAAGCCACAAAAATAACAATAGAGGGATTCTATGGGGCACAGAAATAGCAACATGGGGGTAATAGGGGTAGAACAATATAAATTAGGGGTATAAATACAATAGTAATGGGGTAATCACTAGTATTATAGGGACCCAACAAATTTGCTTGATTAAAATAAGGGTAATTATTCCAACGATTAGAAAATGACATGTTAGAGTTCATACCTTGTCCTCATGGTTGCCATTTCCTTCTCTGTGTCAGCACATAAACTGCTTCAACTTCTTCTTTAGTTGGTTGCAATGCTGCCTTTATTCCTGGTAAAGAAGGGCATTGTTATGTTTCATGATCCCTCTCACAGATGGTACAAATTGTTACTTTGTCCAACGAGCATTCCCTTAGTGGATGTTTTTCTCTGAATTTCGAACAGAAGATGGCTAAAGCAGCTTCTACTTGTGCCTGCTTCTTATTAGCCTGTAAGGTGTCAATCTGTGAAGCAAAAGAACTTAACATTTCAGTTTTAAATTCCTCAAGTGAATTACCTATTTCAGATCATGTTGCTCGTCCACTGGCTGATTTATGAACTCTTGAATATGTATTATCCTTGCTATTTGATCTCTTCCTTGTAGCTCCTCTTGAACATCTTTTGTGGAGGCTAACAATTTCATCATATGCTTCTTTAGAAATGTGCCCTTTACCAAGCATGTTTAACATGTCTAGACAGTCATTCCTCACCCCTTTCAATAATATTGTTTTAATAATATCTTTACTTACATCGGGTTGATTGGATCTTTGCAGGTTATATTGCAGCCTTTCCACAAAATCTTCTAGATTCTCGTCCTCCTTTTGCACCATCTTAAATAATTCCTCCATTTTTTCTCTTATCTGGTAGTAGTATGATATTTAGTCAAGAACTTCTCTTTCATTTGTTCCCATGTCATGATTACATGGCCTCCTAGACACATAAACCATCTTAGTGCATTTCATTTTAATGTTGCTAGAAATAGCTTCAATTTCTGAGCATTAGTAACATAATCATAACTTCTACACAATATATCAAACTCAAAAAGAAACTCATCAGGATCTTCAGAAGATAAACCATGGAAGTTAGGTAAGGCTGAGAGTGGGATATTCTTCATGGGAGTTGCCCCCCTAGGAAGATCCCCAATAGGAAATCCCAAGGTAGAGAGAGAATTCTCCCCTCTTCCTTCCTGTCTTCCATTATAGAATCCTTCATTATTCTCTTCCATTGGTTGTTCTCCCGCTGCACTTGCTCTGTCTTCAATGTTTTCTGTTAGCTCCTCAACATCCTTAATTGGTTCCTCAATATCCTCAATTGATTCCTCAATGTCTTCAACTAGTTCCTCGATGTCCTCAATCGGCTCCTTAAAATATTCTGCTGGTTTTTCAATTTCTTCTACTATTTCCTCAACTTTTTCAGGACCCACAACTTCCTCTGTGTTGTAGTTTGTTTGGAGGGAGAGCTAAGGCTTGGGCTTTCGAGAGCTCAACCTATAATAAGTTTTAGACTTTGATATAATATCATAGATAAAGGTCTCTCTTCCTCCTCCTTTACCCTTGACACATGCATGGTTGTTTTTGTTGCATCCTCTCATGCATTCTGCATATCTAAAATGAAAACATTAATGCTTTTGAAATCTACAATTTCCTTCCCCGACAATGGTGCCAAAATGTTGGTCACTTTAATTGTTGATTAATTCAGACAACTAAGTGTTACATAAATATTCAACCCAGGGAAGTCTGTTATTTCAAAGGCAACTACGCACTACATGTACTCAATCTCAAAAGTAGTAAAATTTGTATTAATAAGTATACTAGTCACACGTTGTTTTAAGAAAACTGAAGCTCTACTCTGAGTTATAACAAAAACAATCTATTTGTCAAATAGCGATTGATTTCATTGAAAATAACAATCAAATAAAAGGAGTCACTCTACAAAAGAAAGTACTAGTTGTAACAGAGAACACGACCCTATTGCCTTCAAGTAGGAACCTTCCACACCTATTTCTGATTACCATGTTTATCAACTCACTCTGTAAACTGAATTTCCAATAAAACACTCACAGATAAACTGTAAATGAGTTCAAGAAAGTAATGCAACAATCAATTGGAAAAACAGAGTTCAACAATAATGCATGAGCAAAATTCAGTAAACAAAACTTTAACAAGGTATGGATGGAAGACACACTTAATAGACTAAGAAATATAATGGCTGAATCTTGTGATGAAGGTGGGCCCTGTACTTCTCACAAGATTCCATAGAAAACAAGAACTAGAAATAAATGCTTAGAATATTATTCTATTCATCCATCAATATTTCATGTTACAAAAAGATTCCAGTTCTTTTTCTTCAGCTCCAAAACCTTTCAGCGGTATATCTCCCTCTAATGTAGATGTCTCCTATTTTTAAAGATGAGACATCTATTACAATTGACTACATTGTAAGTCCTATCTTTAACCCAATATACCAAAATAGGGTAATCAGTTTTCCCATTAAAAAAATGTTGTTACAATGGTTATGGTAATGCTAACTTTGGAATGTGATCGTTACAGCTAGTGTAGCAGCTTCTTTGATGATCTTCTTCTGTTGCTATCAAATCTAGAATGCAAATCATGGTTGTTTCAGCAACATAGACTGCAATGGTAACTGTTTCAGCAACTACCCGATTAAACAATTAACTATGAAGGTAATGTAATTATATGTAAAATAAATTAAATGTATAGTAATGAGAAGAAATATTATATACCTTAGGAAAAATGGATTAAAGTCATAATATGGACTTTAGATATAGGTTGAAAAAGGATGACAAAATAGAAAAATATATGGTCAAAAAGGGACAATGCAGGGTCCTAACAAATGCGCCATTTGATTAAGCTATGCTATAATGGTGTAGTCAGGTCCGCAATTATATCGCAATCAGTGGATTTCAATGTGGAAAAAACTTTAACAAGGTTTGTGATATCACGACGGACACGATATTACAATAGGGCATGTCATAACATTGCAGTGGGTCCGCAATTATATCGCAATTAGCATTTTAATGTTGCAAGGCTTGTGATATGGCAGATGTGATGTAACTTTAAAGTGTATTACAATGGAATCCTCAGGCCCATGTACTGTATCGGATCTATATATATATATATATATATTCATCCATTCTTAAATTTAGTTGATGCAGACTTAACTCATAATCCTTTATCCCCTTTAATTCTATTATAACACTCGTATAATGCGAATATACACAAGCACAAAGGAAATTTCATTTTCCACCTTTCAATAGCCTTGGTGTGTTTATCAATGCTTACCTTTATTAGGGTCATCCTCCACCATAGATTAATTCACGCTAGATCCAATGGTTATTAGAGATTTCGGGTGGACAAATAGCATGGAAAATACCCGCCCAAAAAGTGGTTTTCTCTCTTTGCCCTCGTGCCATGTGTCACTCGGTTAATGGAATCGACGCTCTCCTCTAAATACCACTTACCACCTATCATCTGCTCAAAAACCACTGCCACTATTACAAACCCGCCTTTTGGAATATAACCGTGTGCATTCACTCTTCATCTATATCATTGATTTCTACCGATAGTATATACTCCTTCGCTCATTTGTCTCCTTTGTTAACTTATTTGGGATATATTAGATGTGATACTACCGATATGGGTCCTCCTTAATCTCTCACTCTTACACTTACTTGGCTTTCCTGTGGCTTCCGATACCACTCCAATACCTCTTCTCTGCTTTGATAACTCTGCTCTGATAGCTCCTATGACTTCTAATATTCTCTCCAATGGCTTGACTGTCTTGGTTTTCCTCTGGTTTCTCCTCATGGATTCTTTCTCCTATTTCTTCACGGATCTACTCTACTTCTCTTTGCCTCACATCATTGTTTACTCATCCAGAATATTTTAATATTGACATCAATGACAATCTAGGTCAACAATTGGTTCTAACAAGATAAAGTGTAATCTGACATCAAAATTATGTAGCAATACGAAAAGACACGTGGTAGGCTGATAAAATGATATTGGGTGCCCTAGTGTGCAAGATCAAGGTGACACATGTAATCGTTATAAAAGAACCATGTGGAGTGATGACACCATATCGAAGCTTGACATAGCAGAGGATTAAGATATCGGAACTCTAGAACAATTGGTTATTGAAAAGCTCATATGGAGGGGATTCTAATATTGGATAGGCTCTTGGTCATGTAAATACATAGAGCCAAGTGTGTAGATAATTAGCATAGGAAGATTCGCCCCAACAAAAATAAAGCACCTTAACACCTCAATGTTGAGCTAGTCCAGGTCATATCCCTCAGTCTCATGGAGGAGAAATTCTCAAGGAGCTCAGCATCAGAGGAGCTAAAGATATTGGAATTAAGGAGTACCAGAGCATTATAATGATGTGGAATTTATCCGATAAGAAAATACAAGGAGTGAAATGCGTATGACTTGAAAACTGTGTGAATGAATATAGGAATAGAGGAGTTGGTAGTTTGAAAGGGGCTAAACGTGTAGAAGACCTTGTAACAAGAAATCAAGGACAACATTTGTAGCAGAGATAAATTTGAGAGAACAAAAGAAGCAATTGACTTCTTCACATGCACGAATGGTTGTGTTAAATGAGAATAAAGCAGTCACTGCTCTAATATTTCAAGATTTGTAGAATGGTAAATAAGCATGGGGATCTTGGAGGAGTGTGTAGGTCACCTGAGAATTAATCTCTCAGTGCAGGAGCTCTACACATTCAAACTATGGAGAACTGTAAGGTCCATCTCTGTTTTTACTATCATGATAAGAAACCAACAAAAGACGCAAGAGAGGGAAGGGGAGAAATTCCTAAGTACACTTGGGTAGGTAAAGGAAAGAAAGGAAAGACTACCTTGTGCAGAGTGCATCAGTGGAGCAAAAGTAATCATCGACAACAGAGAAGAGTTGGGAGTTTAGAGAATGTGTGAAAATGTCGTGCTGTGAGAAAAGTGCATAAAGATAGAGAGGTTAATGCACCTAGGAGGATTCTATCTAATAGAGAAGTAAGAGTAGCGAGAGCGATGTGTGGATAATTGTAAGTGTACTACTATAGAGAATTCAGTGAAGAACTCTTGACATTGAAGACAAAGCACGAATGGATTGTTTTTATGCGGAGTGAGAGGAGATCTGCTGCAAGTAAGAACAAAAGTTAGAGTGCAGAAGTTAAATTTGAAAACAACCATTTATTGTTATTTTACTTGTATGAGTGTATGCCGCTATTTTCAGTTTGAAAATTGTATGAAATAGTAAAATAGTGGCAAGGGCAGGTTGGTTCCTACATACTGAAGAGGTTGGTGCCTCTTGGCGAGTTGGTTCTTTCTAACGAAAGGGCAGGTTGGTACTTGCATACTGAAGATGGTGGTTCCTCTTGTCAAGTTGGTGCATACTAAACAAATGAGTTTTATGCCTCCTATGAGTGGATGATCACAAACAAAAGATGTAATTAAGTGGGTGATTAATTTACATCATAAACAAACAACAAATTGGTTTTCTTTTCCCTCTAGGTTTCCCCGCGAAAAACAATGCGTCATATGTGTGTTGCTGATGTGATGATTATTTGAATATGTGTCCCTTGAATATTGTTGGTTCATTGTTTTGTGAATGAATACTCTCACAAGTGAAAGAATGTAAGAAGGGACTATAATCATAGTGAGAAAAAGAAAATTATTTTCTTAGTTCCTTATTCACCATCCCCCCACCCTTAGTAATTAATTATTTAAATAATTGTTACTAGAGCCAAGTTCCTGAAGAAAACAATTTAAACACTGGAAGCTAGATCTATAAGGAATTGTGTCTAGGTAGGAGAGTCAAGAAGCTTACTTGAGTAGAATACCAGTATTTGATGTGGCCAACTGTCGTTTCTAGAAAATTAGAATGAAAATGTATCTTATGTCCCTGGGAGTAAATGTTTGGACTTGAGTACTAGTACAGTACAATGTTTGTGATATTCATTTGACTAATGGAGATGGTAAAACATTATCTGAGATTAATTCTAAAGCTAGGAATGTCATTCTCTTTGGCCTCAATCATTCAGACTTTGTAAAAGTTATACATTGAAAGTTTGATAAGGAAGTGTGGTAAGACTTAATTAGAGCCATGAAGAACATGGAAAATTCAAGAAAGATAAACTTCAGACTTTAAGAATGAGTTTTGAAAGCTTGAGAATGAATGAGAATGAAATCACAGTAGAATACTTCCTGAAGGTTGATGAAGTGACTAATATGATTAGAGGACTTGGTAAAGAAGCCACGGAAGAGATGATCATTCAGAAAGTATTAATATATCTACCCATGATATTTAATGCTAGAATGTTTGATATTGAGGAAATGGCTAACTTAAAGGATCTCAACATGGATCAATTGCATGGCACTCTCACAGTCTATGAGATGAGAGTTGGAATAGAAAAGTTCGAATTCAACAAAGTGGTGGTCGAAGTATCCAGAAATGGTAAGGAGTAGAAATATCATCAAGACTAAGACAAATGTGAATCTACTAAGGAGTTGGCTAAAGTAGACAAAAAATGGAACCACAGGTCAGCGAAATATAAAGGGAAGTTTCCCTTTAAGTGTTTTGACTGTGGAAGAGTTGGAAATTTCTCTTCTAATTGCCCTTATAAAGAAAAGGCTAAAAGGGAAGAAGATCTGAAATTTGGAAACAAGTATCAGATACATAAGAAGAAAAAGCCATATAAGAAGAAGGGGTTCTACTCCAAAGAGGATAGCTCAACACCAAAGCCAAACTTTGAAGACTCATTGGAGAATGATTTAGATAAGTATCTTTTTATGGCCTTTAAAACAGACTCCAATAAACAAGGCGTTATGGTCTCTCAAGAGGAGGAATAATAACGATTAGTATACCTTGAATGGGAACTCATTAGTTCCCTCGACGAATTAAAGGAAGAAATGAAGAAGAAGAAGAAACTAAAGGAATAGTGACATTGTTAAGAGGAAGGTATTCATAACTCTGATAATGAGGAGTTTTCCTATCAAAACCAAAATCTTAAAGAAGCTATCAAGAGCAAGGGAAATCTAGTCCTTTTACTAAAATAAAACTAAGGAAACTATGTGAGATTGCAAAAGGAGAAAAAGTAGTTGAAACATGAGTTACTAAAGTTCAAAATGGAAATAATCTGAGAGATATGGAAATATGATATTTTGTCTTTAAAATTTGAGCTAGAGGGGGCCAAACAAAAAGAAAAGGTTCTTCAAGGCTTGATTCAAGAATGGGAATAAAACTTTCAGATTCTTGAAGAAAACGTTGTCTCTCTGAGAACCAATCTTGAGAAAAAAAATATCGAGAAGGGTATAAATGAATTTTTTTTTGATAGGACAAGGAGACTAGATTAAATCCTAAATAGTCAAAGGCCTTCAAGAATCATAACTGGTTTGGGATACTATAAGACAAAACAATATTCTATTTGGAACAAAAACTTCAGGTCTCCGGGGTTTGAAAAACCACAGAGCCATGGGAAGAATCATCTTAAAAGAATCAATGAAGACAAATGAGAAACATAACAAAGAGGAGAACGTTAATGGAGGATGAACCAATCAATCAGACGAACAAGGTAGCTTCCTGCCCAATCTCATAATGCTTCTAACAATAGGCATGCCTATTCTTTTATGGTCACTGTTATAGGTTTCATATATTCGGAAACAAATCACATGATTGTAGAAGGATCAAAATGAAAGAGATGAAAATCCCAGATATCATACACGTCATATTTCTATGTCTCAAAATTCCTCTCTCAGAAATCAGAATGTCTTCTCTCCCTTACTAAGAGAAGTAGAATGCTTCAAATGTAATAATTTTGTGCACAAATCTAGTTAATGTAGATGTATATTTGAATACATATCCAAGTCCCAAAATCTCAAATGTACAACTATACAAAAGCATAAAGGGAGCTCGAAATTAGGGACTAAAAAGATCATGCAGTGTGGTCTCACCTTATGAGCTGATAATTAAGAAAACAAATGGTATGTGGATAGTGGTTGTTCCAAACATATGAAAGGGGACAAAAGAAAATATATGTCACTTAAGGAAAAGGATATATGAAACAATGTCACTTTTTAAAATAATGCTTCAGCAAGAATTAAGGGTAAAGGCGTAGTTAGTCTTGATAAAAAAAATGCAGAGAATGTGCTATATGTAGAAGGTTATAAGAACAATCTGGCTAGTGTTAGCCAAATGTGTGATAATAGTTATGATGTGACCTTTTGATCTACAGAATGTGAGGTATGCAACATAGAGAATGGAAAATTTGTGGGAAAAGAAATCATAATCCATAATAATGTATATGTGTTTGACGATTCTTGGGTTAACTGCTATTTAAGCAAGACAAGTGAAGCATGATTGTGGCATAAGAGGCTTAGGCATATGACTTTTGACATTTTAATAGAAATAAAAAGGATGGGCGAGGTGAAAGGATTACCAAGACTATCAAAGCCAAATAACACAATCTACAAGTCATGTCACTTTGGAAAGAAGACTAGGTCTCATTTCAAATCAAAAGAGTTCATCCTCATATAGACCTCTAGAGCTCATTCACATAGACATTTGTGGCCCTACCAGAGAAAGAATCTCGAAAGGAGAGAGGTATTTCATGTTTCTCATTTATGACTTCACCAAGGCCACTTGGATTGTCCTCTTAAAATAAAAATCGTAAGGGTTCATCCATTTCAAAAAGTTTAAAGCTCAAGTATGTATGTCAAACAAAACTCAACCCAAGCCTGTTATCGGGAAAAGTGTCTATCTAGATCTGCTCTATCCCACTAAGGTGTGACAATGACCTTAGAAACAAATAGAGAAAACTACTTTTGTATTCTTCTTTATGAACTATAAACAAAGAGGAATAGGATGAACCAACCTGTGTCTTGCGCTAGTCCTTTGATCCAATCTCTCTCCTCTTTGACAGCTTCCAGCTACTTACTCTCTCACTTTCCCAGCTTCACCAATTACCTGTAAGATCACATAAGAAGAAACTATACAAAGACATGGGTTTAAATTCATAAATAACTTAGGATCAGATTTAATTTAACCATACAAATGTAACAAGGATCAATGAAACACAAGCATGGAGAAGAAACTCAAATAGTTTTATTGATATACAAGAAGATCCAGGAGGAGTTACAACCGATGATTCCTGATCCAGCATCAACCTCCCAGCAAAGAAGTCCCTTCTTCAACCCCAACAAAGCATAGATCACCCAATTCTCTGAGATGTATCTCAAAACCAACAGCAATTCCTTACAATGTGCGAAATTCCAGCCTCTGGATCTCTGGGATGAGGGATCCATATATAGATGTATGCAAGGAGGATGAGTCAGCTCATGAATTGATTAGTGGCTTCTCTCTATGAGTTCTTGCTTCCACTTGGAGATTGAGAGCCTCTTACTCATCCTTGGTTGAATTCAGTGAGGCAAGTGTCATTGGAGAAGATTCTGGAAGCTTCCATTGTCTCTCCACCTCGTGGAATGACTCTGCCACTTGTCATTTCCCGCTCAACGCACCCTGGTAGTGAATTTAGGTGCGTTGCAATGCACCTAGCTAGTGGAAATAGGTGCTATGCAACGCACTTGGCTAGTGGAGCAGCTGAAATGATCCTGATTTGACTTATTCTGAGCAGTTTCTGGTGGAGAACTTCTGGGAGAAGCTGTAATTTAATGACCTTGTTCCTTTAGGAGTTAGAACAACACTTTTAGGGACTTAGGAGCCCTTGGTTTATTGGCATTTCATGCTTAGAGCTGTAAGGCACAAAAATCTCTATAACAGTTGCCCCCTAAAGTATGAGGCCGTTTATCGGGTGAAATGCTTTATTAGGAGGATCTGAAGTTCTTTCAATGCTGGGAGGAGACCTGTAATAAGATACAATACAATACATTATCTTCATATTGTTTTCAAGATCTAACTGAGGCGGGCATTCCCATGCTTACCTTTATAAATTCATTTTCATGTACATAGGACAGACAATCGTCTGATGGTAGACTGATGATTCTGATAGAGCCATCATCCTTTTGGTAGGATGATTATCTGTGTTGCAATGTTGTACATTTCAATGTATTTATTTTCCTGAATATATATCGCAGCCCGGATGGATGAAACTAGATCCGAGGTCTTCAATCTCGTCCGATCTTCAGTCAAAGTACAAGTCGATCCATGTGAGAAATGTTTTGAAGTCGAACATGGAAAGACATCGCTTGATTACCAGTAAATGATGTAAACTGTTAACAAGCGCGAGAGGAATCACCGATAATGATAATGACCCTCAAGGTACTGCAGTACAATTCACGTGGTGTGAGTAAAGGACTTGGCGTGGAACACCACACAAAATCTTTCGGTCGAAGGTCATTGATGTATACTTGTCGCCGGAAGTGAGAAACTTGCCATTGAGGCATGCAAGCTTCAAAGTACTAAATGGGGTGTTCCTAGATCAACTTCTTGGATAATGAGCTGATGTCGACAAGAAGTGATCCGTCATAGGAGGGCCTTAATGAATCCCACATCAATGACATGGAACAGAGCAAATGATTTTGATGGAGGTGAAAACGATCGGATGATATATGTTTCAAGGTGGCGATCATGAAAGAATGGAGTATAATGTATGGTAGTGGGCGGGACACAGGTGGCCTTTCTGGATTACTTCTCTTGAACATGTCGGTGACACTTATGTGATGGATTGGTAGCATTAACCCCAAATGTGGATGGTATGGAGAGACCATGGCGATATGACCGGAGAATGAAACAACCCAACCCGACTTGGGCATGGAGTGGAAGTGTCATGTTCAAGAGCGACTTGCTACCAATAAAGTTTCTTTGAGTTTTCTTCCCAATTTTTTCCCCAGTTGTTGCTGACCAGTACCTCTTTATTTTTGTCAAGCTTGAGGAGGATAACATATGCTTGTTCTATAATTTTCCCTTCGGGAAAACCCATCGCTATGTTTTAACGAGCCTAGCGATAGTGAAACTCGTTCTCGTCTAAAGACAAGTTTGTCGCTATTAATCTTTTTAACGAGTTTAATGACAAAGATAACTCGGTCCTTTTCATTTTTAGAGAGTCTGAAAAGGTACGTAAGGGTAACTCCAAAATTCCTTTTTTTTCATCTAATCCCTTAAGTCAGAAAAAGTATAAAACAATACAGAAGGGATGAATTTTCGATTAGCTTTAACGAGCCGAACAAAACAAGCGCTCGATCTTTTTGTGCAATAATCCCTCAGATCCAAAAAGATTAAAATCTAGAGGAGGCATAGCACTTCCCGTCGCTTTAACGAGTTGGAAGGCCAAAAATCGAAAATCTTTTCATATTTTACGAGTCAGTTGAAAAGAGCTTAAAGAAGACTCGTCTTTTGAGGAACGAGTGATAAAATGGGTAGCAGCTGATTCCAGGTAAGGTTTGGAATTTTCCAATCACGGCAGTGTCACAAGGATGGATAGTGAAATCACTCTTCGCAGCTGTTCCTCAAAATGGGTAAACAATCAAATGGAGGTGAATGATCGACCAATGGAAAAGTCGAGGTGACGGTGCAAACACGACCAAGGCTTTAATGGCTGAAAGCTTCATTCACGATGGTTATTTACCGGGCAATAGTTCATTTTTTAACGAGCTTAAATGCGGGTGGAAACATTTGCTCATAACTTATGTTTATTTTTTAACGAGCTTGAACTATGTGCTAAAACTGCTCGATTAATCCAGTCATATGATAATAATGTCCCATATAAAAACGAAAAATTTTAGATTTTTGCCCCACATCCTTTCTTTATGCAAGTTAGGAAACAACTAATCCAAAAAACATATAAATAATCGCTCTTTGCTTGCATTCCAAAAGGTTTGCATGCCCCCAGGTATAAAATACAGTTTCAAGGTTACCCCTCAATTGGCAGACAAAACATTTGTTCTATCTGGAGAGGCCTACCTCTTACAGGGTACCCAAAGACTGTTCTATTTACACAACAAGCAAAACACTTCTTCGGCGATGTCTACCGAGATAAACAAAGGTTAGTGACGATGCCCGCCAACTCGCATAACATTGACAAGAGAATCTTATTCTAGAATAACCCCTCTTCCACTGATGGACGAGGTACAAAGTAGTCATATTCTCCCGCGGAAACCTACCTTATACGCGAAGCTTTCCTGCCGAAACAGACCAGGACGCATGCCCCTTGGGTTTCAGTCATATCCCTCCGAATTACTCGCGCTCATCGGGAGGACGGACTGGATATTGAGACATTTCTTGCGTGAAAAGACCATTTAGGTATGGTATATGACTATTTGCTATGCGTGATCCGGGAAATGAAAGCTGGTCCACGAGCTTGACCACTCTTCCTTCGTGCGGAAAACACATTACTCTAAAGAGTGAGGAGACGATGGCTCCCATGCAATAAATATAGTCTCGTTCAAGGAGTAGGTTATAATCCAAGGGTCCTTGAACTACCATGACATTCATGCGAACTGTCTTCCTTCTCAATTTTATGGGTACATCGGGAAGGATCCCTAAAGGTCGACTGGTTCCTTTATCAAAGCCTGTCAGATTTCTCATCTCAGGCAAAAGCGATAGTGAACCAAGCGCTTTCCAAGCAGTAGAGGAAAGGATACTCACAGAAGCCCCCTCATCTATGATGGTACCAACCATGACCATTCTATATATTTGAACAATAATTCGGAATGGTACGCTTGCTGGTAGGTGGGGTCTGCCTAGTTGATTCCAGTCGAAGGAGACAACTAGGTTGCTTGGAGGTGGGACTGAGTAGATGGCCGGGTATGGCTCTGACGAACTTCCTTCCTGCGGTAAAGGAATGGGTAGATTTCCCCCATGTTCATCGGAGTCTGTGTTGATGAAGAGAATTTGGATGGTGTCATTCTTGTTCTCTTCAGTGACTGTATCATCCGAAGATAAAACCTCTGAAGGAAAGACTGGGTCAACTGCCGCCTTGACCTTTTGACTTTCGTCTGGTATGGATTCAGTTGGTTTATCTTCAATGATAGAAGCTTCAGCCGACCACCTGAGTGGGCCAGCTGGATTCTCAACTAGTGACGGATTCGGCAAGAGTTTTTTATATCCAGGAGGAAGTCGTAACGGTGAAACCAGATGATCATCCAAAACTCTTTTAGCTTCGTTTAAGAAGGGACAACAGTGGAGGGCATGATTGCCTTCGCACAGTTTACAGGGAAATCTAGCTTTCCCTTTTTGTCCTGGGGCTTCACTTTCACTAGTTGACGGTGTGCTTTCAACATGATCATCAGAGGTTGATGACACCGGATTGTGCAAATGAGGAGACTAGTCCCTTAGTATCCGAGGGATGCAAGGACAATCTCTGTGAAAGTGGTCTCCTTTGCAAATGAGACATGGAAATTTAGGCCTGGTCGGTGCAGTGTGTGGATTTTCGTTAGACGACACTTGTTTTCCTCCTTTCGCCTTTGGCTCCTTCTTCTTCTTCTCTTTCTTCTTCTTTTCTTTCTTCTCCTTAGGAACATGGCTTTTAGCTTTACCAGTTCCATCAAGTGAAGAGGAAGGAGGAGATGAAGAATTAGAGGAAGTAGAAGGCTGGTGGGCAACTCTAGACTCGTCTAATTGCTGATTCGATTGTTCAGGAATGGTGGTGTTCTGAATGACATTGTTTGAAAAGAGCCATACTGGCAAGCCAATTGTCAGTCCTGGAAGCGACAATGTGGCCATATGGGGCGCACCAACATCTCCCCAAGAGGAGAAGGGACTAGGATTTCCACCAAGGGGAATTCCTTGGTTGGTAGGCTCCATTTTCGCAACCCAAGATCAACGTAGGAAAAGGGTATGAATATTCCGTTTAAAATAAATTTTAACATGCTTTGACACAACTTGTTTTTTCAGTTTTTAAGAGTCGAGAAAAAACAAAAGATGACTCTAGTCTCCTTCGATTTTTAATGAGCCTGAAGTGACAAGTGCTCAGATGGACCTTTTCCATTAAGGAGTCTGAAAAGGAACGAAAGGGACTGCTCTGGAGGTCTAGGTAAAGGGAGTACCAAACCAATCGCAAAACTGCAGAATATTTTTTACGGTACGACAATCAATCTTCCTGAATGCTATGTTCGGTGCATTGCGATCAGTAGGGCGGCCGACATGACTTCCTATGGATAAAGGATTTAAGCCTATAGGGGTCTCCCAATATATACTCGACGGTACGTGGGAGCACAAGTCCGTACCGGCACTTATCATCTCAAAGTGGAGGAATCACCCAACCATCAGTGAGGACAACAGTTACGAGGCTTTACGACGCCGGAATACGTCTCTAGCCTAGACCTCTAAATGTTGTGCGTTAGGTTCCAAAGCGTTGTTAAGTTCATTGAATTTATTTTAAGTTTATGCTTCTTATGAATTTTTCCTTTTGGGATAACCACGAGATGTAGATGTAATTCCTAAAATGCAATCTAAAGATGATAAACAAGCTTTTATCTCTTTTCAGCAATGAAAATCCTAGCTACAAAGGGAAAAGAAAGACACAATCTTTTTGCAAATTGCAAAGAGCACACTGTAAATGCACTTTCCTAAATCAAGCCAAACAGACTGCCAATATACAAATGCACATGCATGTGTTTTTTTTTTCACTTTGTTAATATTGATTCCTAAAAATAAAGTTCTTGTACAAATCTGAATTTTCTTTCAAGTGACAAACACAAGCAAGCTTCTTTTCGAAATCAAAAGGTAGAGACGATTACGACACTTTATGATTTTGAAATAAATACTCATTTTGACACTAGAAAGTCACAAATTCAAGCCAAAGGCAAAAGTAAAAGCATAATCGACTATCAACAGCAAATAAACTTTCTCCTATGATCAAAATCGACACTTGCGACAGATCTAAATCAAAGGACGACAGTACGACTATTATACTTTTGCAATGGAAAACTGTAAATGACGCAACAAACACATAAAAAACATCTACGGTTTCTTTTGTACAACTGAGGCGGAATATTAGTAAGGAAAAGGGGTTTGAAACAGTGAAATACTGATCACAGGCTGCAAAAATCAGAGACAAAACTGGAAAAATGAAGCAAAGAACCTCAGTTGGACAAGGCTAGGCTGATCAGCACACCTGTTACACAAAGAAACTGCATTGCAGCGCAGGTAGCCCTCTTTGGAAGTGCGTTGAAATGCAGAACCTCTTGACAGAGCCTGCGCTGGGGCAGAAACGAGAGTTCTATCTGGGTTCTGGGTCATGGTTTTCAGTTTAATCTATGGTTTTTGGCCGAGTAAAAGCAATCAGTAATACACAATCAGAGGTAGATCTAAGGGGGGTTCTAAGAGGTATCACAAGGGCAATCGGTTGGTCTATGAATCAGCTGTTCAAATCATAAACAGATCCAATGATTTGATTGAGGCAGCAGATGTCTACTTGGCATTTGTTAATGGCAAACGCAGTTCGATTGCTACTTCTAAGTTTATGAAATAAACAACAAGAGAAACAAAAACAAACTAACTAGACACGATCCCCAGCGGAGTCGCCATTTTTTTATCGCGAAAAGTGTCTATCTAAATCTGCTCTATCCCACTAAGGTGTGACAGTGACCTTAGAAACAAACAGAGAAAACTACTTTTGTATTCTTCTTTATGAACTATAAACAAAGAGGAATAGGATGAACCAACCTGTGTCTTGCGTTAGTCCTTTGATCCAATCTCTCTCCTCTTTGACAGCTTCCAGCCACCTGCTCTCTCACTTGCCCAGCTTCACCAAGTACCTGTAAGATCACATAAGAAGAAACTATACAAAGACATGGGTTTATATTCATAAATAACTTAGGATTAGATTTAAGTTAACAATACAAATGTAACAAGCATCAATGAAACACAAGCATGGAGAAGAAACTCAAATAGTTCTATTGATATACAAGAAGATCCAAGAGGAGTTACAACCGATGATTCCTGACCCAGCATCAACCTCCCAGCAAAGAAGTCCCTTCTTCAACCCCAGCAAAGCATAGATCACCCAATTCTCTGATATGTATCTCAAAACCAATAGCAATTCCTTACAATGTGCAAAATTCTAGCCTATGGATCTCTGGGATGAGGGATCCATATATAGATGTATGCAAGGAGGATGAGTCAGCTCATGAATTGATTAGTGGCTTCTCTCTGTCAGTTCTTGCTTCCACTTGGAGACTGAGAGCCTCTTACTCATCCTTGGTCGAATTCAGTGAGGCAAGTGTCATTGGAGAAGATTCTGGAAGCTTCCATTGTCTCTCCACCTCGTGGAATGACTCTGCCACTTGTCATTTCCCGCTCAACGCACCCTGGTAGTGCATTTAGGTGCGTTGCAACGCACCTAGCTAGTGGACTTAGGTGCTATGCAACGCACTTGGCTAGTGGAGCAGCTGAAATGATCCTGATTTGACTTATTCTGAGTAGTTTCTGGTGGAGAACTTCTGGGAGAAGCTGTAATTTGTTGACCTTGTTCCTTTAGGAGTTAGAACAACACTTTTAGGGACTTAGGAGCCCTTGGTTTATGGACATTTCATTCTTAGAGCTGTAAGGCACAAAAATGTCTATAACAAAGCCCAATAGTGATAAATCTCCCTATGAGTTATGGAATGGATGACCTATATCACTTAAACACCTGAAGGTGTTTGGAAGCGAGTGTTTCATTTAAAGGAATGAAAATAATCATCGGAAGTTTGATTCACACATTGATGAAGGGATATTGGCTGGGTAATATATTCGAAGGAAAGAATATAAGTGTTATAACAAGAATACAAAGATTATTTATGATTGCGCATATGTAAGAGTATATGAAGTAGGTTCAAAACAAAAATAATATAAAAGTAATATGAACTTAGATGATGAATAAAGATTAGATTTGAGGTGCACAAATCTGAATGAAACAAATTCAGACAGTGAATATGAGGAAGCAGAGACGACTTTAAAGCCAAACACACCCTCCGTGTATGTATAGAAGGAACATCCTAAGAGTTAGATTCTTGGATATCAAAGACATGGCATCCAAACCATAAGGAAACATGTTGGTAGTACAAGTTATGTGAATCAGGATCTACCCTCACATATAAAATCCAAGAACCTCTGTCAAGCAAGTGAAGACAATTTCTTGGTGAAAGCTATGAATGAGGAACTTGAGTGGATTAAAAAGAATGATATATGGGAGCTTGTTCCAAGGCTGAGAGAGAAAAATGTTATTGGAACCAAATGGGTTTTCATGAACAAACTAAATAAACAAGGTCAACTAATCAAGAACAAATCTCGATTGTTCTGTAAGGCATATGCCTAAATAGAAGGTATAGATTTCGAAGAAGCCTTTGCATGAGTATCTTGACTAGAAGAAATAAGGATATTTCTTTCTCTCATCCATAATAATATCAATATATATCAAATGGATGTAAATCCTACATTTCTCAATGGAGGACTAGAATAAGAAGTTTACATTGAGCATCCAGAAAGATTCCTACTCACCTCCGATGAAGGGCTAATATGCAAAATAAAGAAGGTATTGTACGGATTAAAACAGGCTGCAGAGCTTGGTTTGAAATGCTGGATAGGTATCTTCAACAAAAAGGCTTTAGGAAAGGCACAATTGATAGTAACCTTTATGTAAAAATTTGAAGGTGACCATCTACGATAGTAGTTGTGTATGTGGATGATATAATATTTGGCAACGATATGGAACAATTGGGGCATCAATTTGAGAAACATATGAAAACATAGTTCGAAATGGCCATGATTGGAGAACTGTACTTCTTTCTGGGTCTCCAAATTACTCAGTCTCCATAAGGAGTGTTTACATCCCAATCCAAATACCTCGAGGAAAATCTCAAGAAATTTGGAATGGAATATTGTAAACCAGTTATCATGCCCACGACTAGAGGCTACAAATTGTGCAAAGAATATGGAACACCACTAGTAAATTATATTGAATACAGGTTAATGATAGGAAGCTTTCTATACCCGACAACTTTAAGGCCGTGCATCATGCAAGAAGTGGGGATTATGGGTAGATTTTAGGCTTTTCCTCAAGAAATTTATGTTGTTGTTATCAAAAGGATCTTAAAATATCTTCAAGGTATAAAAGAGTATGGAATGTGGTATTATAATATTGAAACATTAAATTTGAAAGCCTACACATATGTACATTGGGCTGGAAATCTTGATGAAACGAAGAGTACTTCTGGTGCAACTTTTTTCTCGGGAAAATGCTTGATGCCATGGTTAAGAAAGAAACAGGGCTCCATTTCTTTGAAAAGTACTAAAGTAGAGTTTATTGTCGCTACTACCTGTTGTATGTAGATTCTATGAATGAAGAAAACCTTCAAATATATATAGGTAGAGTTGTATGATCCCATTACAATATTGTGTGATAATACAAGTTCCATCATCATATTCCTATCAAGTTCTATTTCTGGATGGAACAAGTTGTAGCCAACATTGTGAGAATTGAATATGTAGCCACTAAAGAGCAACTGGCATATATCTTTACAAAGACACTAGTAAGAGAAGGCAACATATAGGATTTAGGACTTCTCCCTCCAAATGGCTTCATTGTGGTAGGCACTGACAACTACTCAACATGTGGAACTCATGAGAGGTAGGTTGCAATGGTTCAAGGGGAGTGCTCATGAAGTATTCTTTTCCACTAATGTCAAAGGAGGAGAACATTGAAATCCTAGAGTGGGATGTTATGTTGTTTCTACCAATGCCATAGGGGGACATTGTTGCATAATTGGTGGTGCTTATGCTCATATTGTGCATAAATGTTGGCACTGGTGTCAACTAGACTAGAAAGAATACATGATGCAACAAATGCTTGGCTTAGAAGGATTACTAGGGTAGTTGCAGGCCTCATGTAGAGGATCACCATGGTGGGTGTGATTTCATCTATCTAAAGAGTCAATGAGTAGAGAAGTTTTTAGTCATCTTCCAAGAAACAAAAGGACTCAAACTGTTGGAATAAGGAATTGATGGGGGGGGGGGGGGGGGTTTGATTTAGTAATTAAGAACCTCTTTTTATTTTAATTATTATGCTTACAGTCACTTATTATGTTCTTTACCTTGTGAGAGATTTAATTCATAAAATAATGAAACAATAATATTTTAGACACAAATATTCAAATGCCAATGACGTGAGCATCAGACATATGATATATTGTTTTTCAAGTGGAAACTCAAAGGGAAAAAACCACCAATTTTTTGTTTGTTTTGTGATGTAAATTAAGCACATACCTATTTACATCCTTTTTTTTGTGATCACCCACTCAAAAAAAACATTGACACCCTTTTGTTTAGCAAGGACCAACTTCCCAATAGGCACCAACCTTCCCTTGTCACTATTCCATTATTTCATACAATTTTCAAGCCGAAAAAAAGGCATATAATTTTACAAGTAAAATACCAATAAATGGTTGTCTAGAGATTCAACTTATCTACTCTACTTTATGTGATCACTTGCATGATATCTCTTCTTGATGCTCACAAAAAAACTTCTTCTACACTTTGCCTTCAATGTTGGGGGCTCTTCAGTGAATACTCCTCAAAAATACCCTTGCAAATATCCACATAGTTCTCTAAATTCTCTTGTCGATGTGTTCTATTTTGTATTATAAAGTTTCATAGCCTCTCTGTTTCAATGCACACTCTCAGAGCATCACACTCTCACACATATGCTCACTTACCCACATTGTCCATTGTTGGTGATTGTTTTGTTTCTCTGAGGCATACTACACACGAAAGTTTGTCTAGACTATCTTGAGGTTGTCAATTCTATACCGCCTCACTTTCTCCTCTTGTTCTCCCTGATATTTTCTTATCACAATCCACAAGACATAGATAAACCTCTTCATTCTTTGTACTTTTCCTACACAAAGTTGTTTTACTCATAAATAAATTCTTCAATGTCCTGCACACTTCTCCAAGAGACATATGATTATGTATCATCTCAAAGGTCTTGACCATCTGTAGAGGTGACCACCATAAACATTCATGCATTGAAAGTAGTCGATTTCTTCTTTTAGGCACTCGAATTCATTTATGCCACCAATTTTGTATAGGTTTTCTTCTTACAGATATTTAATTGTACCTCTCCATGGCATATTTGTTCTTCATTCACATCTACAAATTGTGCACAGGAGGTCTCCAACCACCAGCATTACTCCTATGCATTTAAGACTATAGCTTCCTAATCATATGCCTTCAATGGCTCCCTGTACCACTATATCAGAATTCTTCCATCATAGTGTTGTTTAGTGGTGCAACAATTAGAAACTACAGATTGTCAACCTTTGATTATTTCTAACCCCTTTTGTATTAGCTCCCTACTATAGTCTCATCATAGCCTTAGGTTCCATGACCTGAGGCTTAGCCTTAAGGCACTAAGTATTTCTCCGCTCTATGGAGGTCGTTTCTCTTATGTCCATGTTATGTGCCCTAGTTCCAACCTCTAATTGCAGACTTTCGATATGATGTCACACTACTATTTGGAACTTCTTGAGTGGTCACATGCATCACTTAGATATGGGCCATTAGGCCACCCAATATAGTCGAAACCTCCTGCCACATGTCCTCATCGGAGCTCACCAGAAACTACCATAAGTCCACCAGAGGAGAGAAAAAAAGGGACACATAAACCTTTGTTATCGGCGAACTCCTTTATAAATTCCTTTTTGGCCTTCCTCGTGGTTTATAGTCATAATCAGAATTTTCCTCGAATTCCAAAATTCAAATGGTCCACCCTTATAATGTTCTGAAGTGTGATTTCTCACCCGACCTCTGATCGCGATTGTGACCGCCCATATGCTGATGTTCTTATGTATCGATCTATGATTACAATCATCAATATGGTTTGATCATTGGCCACCAATATGCTCATGTGTTGACCTCCGATAGTGATATTCTTCCCTTCATAGAGCATCACGACCCTAAACTTCAACATGCCATAACATTTGAACTAGAAATCCATTTCTAGACTTCTATATATCATTGGAAAGCTCTTATAGAGAAATTTCCAGTGGAGAGGGTCCAATATAAAATCTAAGTCATTTTTCTACATATAAATTAGCCACAGACTGTCTGAAATTCTGAAGTTCCAATCACCATAGTCGTCATTTTATGGCTTCTCCAGTCAGCCTGTTGCTATGATAATTCTCTACATGAAACTTGTAGTTCCCATGGTCAACACCATAGTCATCATTCTATGTTTTTTTAAATAATATTATTACTGTGATGATTCTCTATAACAAGCCTACACTTACCATGGAAAATGCAATAGTCATCATTTTATGGATTCTCCAGTAAGCTTGCTAATGTGATAATTGTCTACATGAAACTTGCATCTACGATGGGAATCCGCTAAAACACCCAATCATCATGTTGACCCTTGTTTGACATCAATGTCAATACATACACAGCTACCCATGCACCATCAAATGTCCAACATTCTCCCCGTTTGGCATTTATGGAAACACCATAAGCTCTTTCTTAGGCTAGGCAGGGTCTTCTCTTGATGCTAATCTTCTCCCCCTTTGACATCAGCAACAAATGAAACTCCTATTGTACTCCCCCAATCCATTCTATTCTATTCTTTGATGAGTTCCGCATGCTGAGTAGCTGCCACCACCTTCCAAAATGAAGTAATTTTGAGGGAGGAGTCACAACTCTTATCTAATTCCTGAGATATTAAAATGGTTCTCTTGCTAGTGGCTTGGTAAAACTATTTTTTTAGTTTCTCCTTAGTGGGTACATATTCAAGTATCACAGTGTGGGATGCATCCTTTTCCCATGAGAAATGATACTTTATAAGAATATGCTTACTCTTGGAATGCGTGATTGGATTTTTATAGGTGTTTATGGAACTTGTGTTGTCGCACAATATTGGAATAGGATGAGTCATATCTACCTATATATCTTTCAAGGTTTTATTCATCCAAATAATTTTCATACAACAGGTATCAATAGTGATATAATCTGCTTCGATAGTCAACAAAGAGATAGAGCCTTGTTTCTTGTTGACCCACGACACCAAGCATTTACTAAGGAAGAAGATCTCACTAGAGGTATTCTTCCTATCATCAAGACTTCCAACACAATTTGTATATGTGTAGGCTTTTAGCTTGAAATGTTCACTTGTATCATACCACAATCTATTTTTTGTTGTACCTTGAAGATATTTGAATATCCTCTTGACAGCAACAACATGAATTTCTCATTGAAAAGCCTAAAATCTGGCCCCAATCCCTATTGATTGCATGATATATGCCCTTAAAGTTTTCAAATACAATAATCTTCCTATTAGTGACCTATATTCAGTGTGATTTGTGGGCAGTGTTCCATCTTTTTTTGCATAATTTGTAGGATGTAATCATGGGGGTGTTGACAGGTTTGCAATCTTCCATTCCAAATTTCTTCATAGTTTCCTTGACATATTTGGATTTGGAAATAAAAACTCTCTATGGAAACTAAGTAATTTGTAAACCTAGAAAGAAAGAAAACTCTCCAATCATAGACATTTCAAATTGTTTTTTCATATATTTTACAAATCAAGGTCCCACATGTTTGATATCACTTCCAAATATTATATCATCTAGATACACAACTGCTATCAACATATGCTTCCCTTCAGATTTTACATAAATGTTATTATCCATTGTGCCATTATTAAACCCTTTTTGTTGAAGATACTTATCTAGCCTTTCTTACCAATCTATGGGGGGGAGTTTTAACCCATATAGGGCCTTCTTTAGTTTGCATATAAGACCTTCATTGGAGGAGAGAAAAATCCTTCTAGCTACTCAATGTAAAACTCCTCTTCTAAATCTCCATTGACAAAGGCAGACTTCACATCCATCTGAAACACTTTCATATTCTTTTGGATGTTAAGAGAAATAAATATTCTTATAGCTTCCAGTCAAGCTACTGGTTCAAAGGTTTCCTTGAAATATACCCCTTCCATTTGGGCATACCCTTTGTAGACCATCTGAGCTTTGTTCCTAATTACATGACCTTTTTCATTCAGAGTGTTCTTGAAAACACACTTGGTTCCATTAAAAATTTTCTCTCTTGGCCTTGGAACAAGCCCTCGTGTATCATTCCTTTCAATCTATTCTAGCTCTTCATTTATGGCTTTCATCAAGAACTTATCTTCACTTGCTTGACAAAGATTGTTGGGTTACATCTATGATAGTAGAGCAAAGTTTTCATAACTTGTACTTCCCACAAGTTTCCTTCTAGTCTGAACACCTTCCCTTTTATATCCAAGAATATAACTCTTAGGATGTTTTTTATGTACATACCTAGAGGGTGTTTTTGGCCTTGAAGATGTGCTTGCTTCCTCACCTTCACTGTCTATATCTATTTCATTTAGACCGGCGTCCCTCAGATATGAAATTTCTTCATAATCTAAATTCAAATTACTTTAAGAGGATTTAGGTTGTGAACCTACTTCATCAACTACTACGTCGATGCAATCCTTTATCTTCCTTGTCCACTTGTCGTAACACTCGTATCCTTTGCTTCAAATAAAGTATCCAAGAAATATTCCTTCATCAATGCATGAGACAAACTTTCTAAGGTTCTTTTCATTCCTTTTGATGAATCACTTCATCCCAAACACCTTGAGGTGTTTTACTGATGTAGGTCTTCCTTGCCATAACTCATAGGAAGTATCATCACTATCAGGCCTGAGTTGAGTTCTATTTGACAGATATATTTTTACCTTGGATGCTTCTCCCCAGAAGTTGTGAGACACTCCAACTTCATCTAACATTGCTCTATCCATTTCCTATATTGTTGTGTTGTTCCCCTCTACTACTCCATTTTGCTGAGTATTTCCTCCTAACGTCGTTCTCTTCATAGAATTCCTCAAACTCTCTGGATGTGAACTCTCCCCCTATATTTTATCTTAAGAATTTTATATTCAAGTCTTTCTCATTTTCTACCTAAAATTTGAACTTCTTAAAATGCTTAAATCCTTCCAAATTTTATTTGAAGAGCACAGTCCAAGTAACCTTGGTAAAATCATCAATGAGAAACAAAAAATGCATACCTTCTTTTGAGGTTTTTTTCTCTAGTTTGGACATAGATATCTGTGTGAATAAGCTCTAGAGGCATGGATGAGGAGAACTATTTTGATTTGAATTGAGTTCTAGTCCATTTTCGAAACTGAGATGACTTTCATATTGTGTTATTAGGCTTTGATAGTGTAGGTAATCCTTTCAACGTACCTATCTTTCTTATCTTTATCAAATTGCCAAAATTCATGTGATCAAGCCTCTTGTGCCACAATTGTGCTCAACTTGTTTTTTTGAAATAACAACTGACCCTTCAATCATCAAATACATATATGTTATTGTGGGTCTACATTACTGTTACTACTAGTTTCCATCCTTTATGTTGCAGATCTCAAAGCCTTTCTATCAAAAGGTCACATCATAGCCATTGCCACACATCTAGCTAACATTGAGAATATTGTGCTTGAGACCTTCCACATAAAGAACATTCTATGCCTTTGTCTTTTCATCAAGACTGACTACTCCTTTTCCCTTGATTTTTGGTGGAATATTGTTTCCAAAAGTGACATTTCTTCCTCTTTCCTTTTCTTTCAGTGACAAAAATTTTCTTTTATCCCTAGTCATATGTTTGGAACAACCACTATCCACATACCATTTGTTTTATTGATTATAAGTTGATAAGGCAAGTCCACATTGCATGCTCTTTTTTGGTCTTTAGTTTACAACATCCTTTATGGTTCTAGATAGGTGTTTGTCTTCATTCTGGGACTTAGATAGGTATTTAGACCCGCTTCTACACACAGTGGATTTTTGACAAAAAATATTACATTTGAGTCATTCTCCTTAACTTAGCAAAGGAGAGAATACATTCTGATTTTTGAGAGAAAATATTTGAGACCTGGAAATTTGATGTGTATTATATTTGGGATTTTCATCTCTTTCTACTTTATCCTTATACAATCAATGGATTTATGTCCAAATACATGAAAATTATAGTAGTGACCATAAAAAAATAGGCACTTCTATTGTTGGAAGCATTAAGAGATTTTTCAAGAAAATACCTTGGTCATCTGATTGATTGCTTCATTCCCCGTTGAAAATTTCCTCTTTTCACATCTACTTTTTTTGTCTCCATTAGTTCTCCCATGATACTTATTCTCATGGCTTTATGATTCTTTATTATTCATTAGATTCTGTGAACCTGTAGTTTATCTTCCCAATAGAATATTATTATGTATTAGAGTATCCTAGATCAGTTCTGATTCCTAAGGGCCTTTGGAAATTCAGGATCTAATTTAGTCTTCTTGTCCCTTTAGAAACATTATCATGTAGACCCTTCTCATTATTTTCTTTCTCAATATTGGTTCTTAGAGAGAAAACCTCTGGTTTAAGACACTGAAAACTTTCTTCCCATTCTTGAATCAGGTTTTGAGGCAGCTCTTCCTTTCATTTGGCCTCCTCTAGCTCAACTTTCAAAGACAAAATATCATCTTTTCATATTTATGAGATCGTTTCCCTTTCGAACTTGAGCAACTCCTATTTGAACTGCTTGTTCCCCTTTTCCAATTTCTCATGGTTCCTTGTTATGCTTTTAGCAGAAGGGTTATATTTTCTTGGCTCTCGATAGGTTCTTCAAAATTTTATCTTTGATTGGAAAAATCCAAATTATCTGAGTTATGCTTTCCTTCTACTACACATTGTAACTATTCCTTCAACTTCTTATTTTCTTCCTTTCTTTCTTAAACTCATCAATGACAGTGATGAGTTCCCCTTCAAGGTCTACTACTCCCCCTTATTCTTCCTTTTTAGAGTCCATAATACCCTATTTTTTGGAGTCTGTTTCAAATTACATAAGAAGATACTTATTTGATTCATGTTTTGATGAGTCTTCATAGAATGATTATGTTCTTGATATATCCTCTTTGGAGTAGAACCCCTTATTCTTATAGGCTTTTTTCTTCTGATGTGTTTGATATTTGTTTCCAAATTTCATATACTCTTTCCTTTCAGCCTTTTATTTATAAGTGAATTTGGAAGAGAAATTTCCAACTCTTCCACATTCATAACACTTAAAGGGAAACTTACCTTTATATTTTCCTGATCCATGCTTTAGTTTTCTGGCTATTTGAGCCAACTCCTGATCATATTCATTGGTGGAACAGTCCTGGTGATTTTTTTTCTCCTTTTCCTTTCTAGATACTTTGGACGCCTCTTCCTTTAGATAATATTTCTCCATTCCTAATCTCATCCCATAGGTTGTGATAGTACGATGAAGATGATCCATTTTGAGATCCTTTAAGTTAGGAATTTCCTCAATAACTGAGATTTCTCCATTAAATCTCATGGGTATAGATCTTTATATTTTCTAAGAAATCATCTCTTCCTTGAATTCTTCACCAAGTCTTGTAATAATATTAACCACTTCATCAACTTTGAGAAAGTACTCTATTATGCTTTCATTTTCATTCATTCCCAATATTTCAAACCTCATTATGAAAGTCTGAAGCTTTTCTTGCTTGACATTCTCATCGCCTTCATGACATTGGTTAACTTTCACCCACATTTCATTAGAATACTTACAATGCATAAGTTTTATAATTTCTGATTGACTAAGACCAATGCGAATGACATTTGATTGAAATTAATGATATGGATTTATTTCTAACCACCAATTGTGATCGCTGATATGCTCAGGTGCCAACTTCTGATTACAATATTCTTCCCTACATAAAGCTTCAAGAACTTCACCTTCAACATGACATAACGTTTGAACCAGGAATCCATTTCTAGACTTTTGTTTATCGCTGGAAAGCTCTTCCAGATCACTTAGCATTGGAGAGGGTCTAATATGGATTTTGATTCCTTTTATTGTGTATAAATTTTCCACAGAGTATCTAGAATTATGAACATACAATCACCATAGTCATCATTTTATGGCTTCTTAAGGAATCATGCTGCTATGATGATTCTCTACGTGAGGCCTACAGTTACCATGGTTAGCACAATAGCCAACATTTTATGTTTTTTCAAATAATCCTACTACTATGATGATTCTCTACAAGAAGCCTACATTTACCATGGACAACATAATAGTCATCATTTTATGGTCTCTCTAGTAGGCCTTCTGCTATCATGATTCTCTACATGAATCTTGCAACTACGATGGCATTCCTCCCAAGTACCCAGTCATAATGCTAACCCTTCGTTGAAATCAATGCCAATAATTATAGAACCACCCATACACCATCAAATGTTTAACACAAATCCTACATCACACCCTCTCCATTGGAAAGTGTTTTGAACAAGCTTTAAGACGATACGTGGAAGTCCAAAAGTGTACTCCTATATCAAAGGATGTGGTTTTATGAAGTTCAGGGATTTGAAGCCTTAGTGGGAAGGAATATTTTCATATCAAACATCAAAATGTTATAGTTCCAAGATATCAGCACATTGAAATATAATAGGTCCACATGTCGGTGTGTCGACACATTGTGATATCAAAATATAGGAGGCTCGGTACATCGATGCATCGAAATATCGAAGGTCAACATATTAGTGCATCAAAATATCAGATGTTGCCATATTGACACACTGGTATATCGGGGATCACAGATGTTAGAGGTCAACATATCAAAACAAAGGAATATTGTAGGACCTTGACATCAGGGTATCGAAACTTCTTAATTGTGGCACACTAAGAAGTTCCGATAATATTAAAAGTGCCCAGTAATGGAAAAAAATATTAAAAATATTTTTTTGGAAATCCAAGGCTTTATGGGTCCTCTTCCCTCTCCTTAGAGTAGGACACATGGAAACATGAGATTGGTTTTGATACTCTACAATGCGATCTGATATCAGTATGAAGTAGCAATACGACATGACACATTGTAAGGTGATTTAACAATATTGGGTGCCCTAGTGTGCTAAATCAAGGTGACACATCTCATAACTATAAAAATGTCACATGGAATGATGATCCCATATTGGAGCTCAAAATATTGAGGAATTAATATATCCGAACTCTAGAGCAGATGGTTATTGAACATTTTCGATGGTGGGGCTTCCAATATTAGGTAGGCTCTTGGTCATGTAAATCCATAGAGCCAAGCGGAGAGAGAAGTAGCAAAGTAATATTGGCCTGCACAAGAAAAAAGTGCTTTAGGACCTTAATGATGAGCTATAGGTCATTACCTTCAGTCCCATAGAGGATAAATTTTTAAGGATATTAGGATAAGAGGACCTAAATATATCGAAACTGAGGAGTCTTACAACATTGCAATGATGTGGAATTTCTATGATAATACAATACAAAATGTTAAAGGCATACGGGTTGGAAGTTGTAATACTAAATGTAGGACAGTAGGATTTGGTAGTTTGAAAAGCGTTGAACCTTGAGAGGAATTTGTAACAAGAAATCGGTTAGTTCCAGTCTTTGTAGCCTATCACCAGGGATCACCATGAGCTCTTACTATGTCTAGTTTTGTTAGATGTTTTGCACATGATGTTCAAGACAAAACATGTCACAAGTGTGTCCATCAGAAGAATCTCAGAAAAATATCTCGAATGGTATATCACACTCCCATAACCGTTTCCTGGATTAGAAGAAATGAATGAGTGATTCTTGGTTATGCATGTTTTGAGGTCAGTTGCTGCACACTATGACAAGTTTAGTACAAAATCAGTTTATGAAATAATGGTAAGGAATTATTCAAAAGTAAAAGAGGTTTTTGTTCACCACATACTAAGTAACAAAAACATCCTTCAGTTTATGCACAGGTGCTACTATGTGGGAGATATATAGTGATATTTGGAGCCTACATTAAAACAAAGCAAAATTTTCATATTTTTTTCTGTTTTAGTCATTTTAGTGTCGGGCCATTTTACAATAGATGAAAAGTAATTTTGCAACAATCAAAGAGGTTTCTGTTAAACACAAGCCATATAACAAAAGCCTCTTTCATTTTTTTCACAGGTGTCATGGATTGGGATATGTGACTAGATATTTACAGCTCATTTTCACAGATTTAAATTTTTAATGCTTTTCTCTTTTAGAGATGATTTTGTGGAAGAGATTACGAGCTACTGGAAACAAATTTCCACAATTTGAGAGAGGTTTTTCTCCAACATGACCTTATATACAAAAAAATCTTTTATTTTTGTAACAGGTGCTATGGTTTAGGAGATATGAGCTCATCTTCAACACCTATTTTCAGAACTTTGACCCAAGTTTAATGTAACTAATTCTATTTTGAAGAAAATGGTTGAGCTCAATCCCTTAGTACAAGAATGAGAAAATGTATATATTTTATGAACTTCATAGTGTAGGGGTTGGATTTTGGTGGAAGGTTGGACACTTGGGATTGCTTAGCACTTCATTTTACATTTCATTTTTGCAGCACTTGTTGCGATCCATGTGGCTTAATGTTTTGATGGTGTGTTTCTCTATGTATTTGTAAGATCAATGATGTTATTGTGTATCATTTTCCCTTCTCTTGTCTTCTTCAATTAAACAAAAGAGTGCTTAAGGTAAAATTCATGGACTGCTATGCTTTGCCTGGATATTTTGTTTAATTCTTCATGTTTTCATCTGTTTGAGGAGGACTCTTGAGACCTTCTTGCCCTCCTTGGACTCTCACGGTCTGATCCACCCATTCATTCAAATCCAAAGCATCAAAACTACTACCTACCTTGCCCCTACCTGACCTCTGCAAAAATATGGCCTCATTCCCGGACCCAAAATTTGCCTGTCCCTTTTTCCAACAAAACCCCCAAAAAACTCAAATCATAATTTTTCACTTCATACCTAGCCTAAGATCAGTTGCCAAATTAGTCATCTCAAGCCCCATTGATTATCTTTTGCTGGGATTGACCCGGAGAGAGCCCTCTCCTGTCCTCGTAGGGCTAGCAACGAGGGTAAGCGTGGTTGATGTGGACCTAGAACCTTGTATTTTTAGCCTGAGGAAAATCTAGGCTCTAACATAGTGGCAACCATATTGGGGAAGAAATTGTTTGTTTGTTAGTGTTCCTCATTTTATAGACTATAGAAGGATTCTGAAGATTAGCCAGGTAGCCTTCAAAACTCTTTTACTTTGCATTAGTGCAAGTAGATAAAAGCTACTTCAGTCAATCTTTGGTCTAGTCTTATAAACGAAATATCTAACTTGCAAATTGTCCCATTACATGTATCAAGTTAGATCTGATTGTTGATGGTGGAGAGTAGTCAGATACATATGAAGGCTGAAACATTCACTTGGCGACTCGAACTCAATCCAGAGATTCCAATGCTCACTGATTTGTTCATGCACTAAAAGAAAATGGTAGGGTATGTAGCATACCCTGTGTTTTTTGAAGCTTTAAAAGAAGTTAGAGATTAGTTAGTGGATTTTGAAATTGATGAAGTATTTTTCATTGTCGTGCTTCAATGTTTGAGATCTCTGAATTTTCCTCCTAAAACTAAAACTGGTTTCTTTGAGTTAGATTTTGAAAAATTTGAGAAGGAGATTCAATATTTAAATGATCAAATCCAATCATATGAATTATGAGATCCCAAAATGTTCTTGGAAACTCTCCCTCCTTAAAAACAAGAAACAATAGAGTTGCCCATAGATGTTTGCATTGACAGTTTGCAGTTGGAGGTCTGCGTTGAGGAGTTAGAGCAGCAAATAGAGTCTGGTTTCTTTGATCCTATTGTCGCATATATGTAGTATTTTTTCAGTTTGAATGATAAGTCAGGTTTTCTTTTACATAACCAAACTCATTATGTGCATGTATGGCTGTCAACATTTACATTTGTGTCCTCGTTGAAGAACTTTCAAGCAGCATCCTTGTCACAGTTACTTGATTGGTTGATATGGCATTACAAAATTACTGGATATATCAATTTTGCATCAAAGTGGGTTGGATTTGTACATAAATAAGCTGCCCAAGGCAGCATTTCAGTTTTCAGTATTTGTTTATGTACAATTTGCAATATGTATATGTTTTTGTATTGGTATGAGTTGTTTTGGGTTTGCAGTTGTTTGACCATCTATGCCCAATGGAAGAGGCATTGTCTGCTTTCCAGAGATCTATAGTTCTTCGCACCTCCAAGGAGCTACCATCCCCATTGGAGCCGATGTTAGTTCCAGTCTTCGCAGCCCGTCACCAGGGATCAACATGAGCTCTTACTATGTTTGGTTTTTTTAGATGTTTTTCACATGATGTTCAGCAAAAAAAACATGTCACAAGTGTGTCCATTAGAAGAAGCTCAGGAAAATATTTCCAACAGTATATCACACTCCCGTAACTGGTTCCTAGATTACAAGAAATGAATGAGTGATTCTTGGTTATGCATATTTTGAGGTGAGTTGCTGCACACAATGACAAGTTTAATACAAAATCAGTTTCTGAAATAATGGTAAGGAATTTTTCAAAAGTGAAATAGGTTTTTGTTCATCACATACTAAGTAAGAAAAACCTCCTTATTTTTATGCACAGGGGCTACTATGTGGGAGATATATAGTGATATTTGGAGCCTACATTAAAACAAAGAAAAATTTTCATATTTTTTACTGTTTTAGTCATTTTAGTGCGGGGCCATTTTACAACAAATGGAAAGTAATTTCGAAAAACCAAAATAAGTTTCTATTAAGCACAAGGCATATAAAGAAAATATCTTTCATTTTTTTCACAGGTGTCATGGATTGTGATATGTGACTAGATCTTTACAGCTCATTTTTATAGATTTAATTTTTTAACGATTTTCTGTTTTAGAGATGATTTTGTGGAATAGATTGCGAGCTACTGGAAACGAATTTCCACAATTCGAGAGAGTTTTTCTCAAACATGACCTTATCTACAAAAAACTGTTTATTTTTGTAACATGTGCTGTGGTTTACAAGATACGAGTTCATATTCAACACCTATTTTCAGAAATTCGACCCAAGTTTAATGTAGCTAATTCTATTTTCAAGAAAATGGTTGAGCTCAATCCCTTAGTACAAGCATGAGAAAACATATATATTTTATGAATTTAATAGTGTAGGGTTTGGATTTTTGTAGAATGTTGGACACTTGGTATTACTTAGCACTTCGTTATACATTTCATTTTTGCAATTTTGACAAAGGAAAGACTAGGGTTTTGCAGCACTTGTTGGGATCCATGTGGCTTTATGTTTCGATGGTGTGTTTCTCTATGTATTTTTAAGTCCATTGATGTTATTGTGTATCATTTTCCCTTCTCTTGTCTTCTGTAATTAAACAAAAGAGTGATTAAGGTAGAATTCATGGATTGTTATGCTTTGCCTAGATATTTTGTTTAATTCTTCATGTTTTCATCTGTTTGAGGAGGACTCTTGAGACCTTATTGCCCTCCTTGGCCCCATACCAGTTTGATCCACCCATTCATTCAAATCCAAAGCATCAAAACTACTTCCTACCTTGCCCCTACCTGACCTCTGCAAAAATATGGCCTCATCCCCGTACCCAAATTTTGCCTGTCCCTTTTTCCAACAAAACCCCCAAAAACTAAAATCATAACTTTTCACTTCATACCTAGCGTAATATCAGTTGTTAAATCAGTCATCTCAAGCCCCATTGATTATATTTCATTGAGATTGACCTAGAGAGAGCCCTCTCCTATCCTCGTAGGGCTAGCTACGAGGCTAAGAGTGGTTTGATGCAGACCTAGAACCTTGTATTTTCAGCCTAAGGAAAATCTAGGCTCTAACAAAATCAAGGACAAAATTTGTAGCAGAGATAAATTTGAGAGAATGAAAGAAGTGAATGACTACTTCAGATGAAAAAATGGTTGTCTTATATGGGAATAGATAAGTCACCTCTATGATCTTTCAATATCTATGGTATGATAAATCAGCATGGGGCCCTTGGAGGAGTATGCAGGCCTCCTGAGAAGTAATTTCTCAGCATACATTCTCTACATGATCAAACTATGGATAACTACAAGGTCCATCTCTCTTTTGAGTGTTGTTGTAAGGAACCACCAGAAGATGGAAGAGAGATAAGGGGAGCCATGCATAAGTACATTTGGGTAGCTAAAGGACATAAAGGAAATATTTATTTTGCATAGAGTACCTTAGTGGAAGAAAAATCGTCACCGACAATGGATAAGATGGGTGAGTTGAGAAAATATGTGAGTAGGTTGTGCTGTGAGAAGAGCACGTAGAGACAGAGAGGTTGATGCACCTGTGAGGACTTTGTCCAATAGAGAAGAAAGATAAGTGAGAGGGTTGTGTGGAGAATTGCAAGGGTAGCGTTGAAGAGTAGTCGGTGAACATTCGTTTATAGTCATGGTAGAGCATAGAGGAAGTGTTGTGGTGAGAAGTAAAAGTAGATTTACTGCAAGTGAGCACAAAAAGAAAAGTGCAGAAATTGAATATGAAAAAACCATTTATTGATATCTTACTTGTATGATTGTATGCCTTTATTTTCAGTTTGGAAATTTTATGAAATAGTAGAACAGTGGCAAGGTAGGGTTTGTGTCTACATATTGACAAGGTTGGTACCTCTTCGTAAGTGTGTGTTTGCTAACCAAAGAAGAGATTGGTTCCTGCATACTAAAGAGGTTGGCTCCTATTGGAAAGTTGGTGCTTGCTAAACAAAGAGGGTTGGTGCCTCCTATAAGTTTTTTGTCACAAAAAAATAGATGTAATTAAGTGGGTTTTTGATTTACATCATAAATAAGCAAAAAATGGGTGTTTCTTTCTTTGTGGGTTTCCACATGAAAAACATTGTGTCAAATGTGTGTTGCACATGTAACTACTATTTGAATATGTGTGTTTGAATTATTGTTGGTTCAGTTTTTTGTGAATAAATTCCCTCACAAGTTAAAGAACATAGTAATGGAATCTAACCATAATAAGAAAAATAAAAAGAGTTTCTTAACTCCTCATTCACCCCCTGTCTCATCGATTCCTTATTTCAACAGATGCATGAGGTGGAAAATTAGCAAGACAATGGACTATCGGGGATTATTCACAATAGGAAGAAATCCCCTTGACCTATCTTTCCATTAAGGATCATATTATGTGAAATTAAGAGTCACAAGGTTAAAATAACTTAGATAAAAGAGTTGGATAACCTACACTTTGCCACCAAATATTTCCATGCATATGATCATAGGGTAGTTGTCAGGAAACATTGTCAAAGGATCGGTCATAACAAGAGGTATTCATCATTTTCCTAAGATGGATATTAAAAGATAAATAAATGGTACAATTCCATAATGAAGATGCATTTAGCGATGAAGGCTAGCTCACCCCCAATCAACTAGCTCAGGACATGCAATATTAGGATAAGGAAGAGGAGAAAATAACACCTCAACTAAATAAGATGGATCCTAGGAAAATGATTAGGTATTCATTAGGAGATATTAATAAGAAATGGAAGGTGAATCTTGTAAACATATAAGCCACATAAAGAGATCTAGCAAGGAGAGAAGGGGGAGAAGAAGAAGAAAAAGAATAATAGGAGATAAGGAAGCAATATGAGTTTCTTGAGAAGTAACACGAAGAAGGAGAAGAGAGGAGAAGGATAGAAGAAGAGCGACAATATTTTCCTAGGAGGAGGATGCACCGTAAAGGGTGCAAGAAGAATAGTTGACTCAAGAGCTGGAAGAGGAAACTTTTGAGAAAAAATAAAACATCCATCACATGGATGATTAGCCAATTATGCCATAAGAACAACCACTTATAGGAGGCCATCTTACACTCCGAGAGATGGGGATTACACCCATGTCAAAAGATATAGTCACAGATATTTGCTACATAAAATTTTATTAGATAAAGAAGAGGATCATGCAGTAAAGGCATAAATACTTTCCCAATTATCCTCATAACCCAGACTCAATTTCCAAAGAGAAGGTGATAATCTCAAATGCGAGAAGAATTCCAAGGGAATTGATGGCCGCAAATGTTTCATTCATTATAGTGGCACATGATAAATCAAAGTACTTGTTGAATGAGAATGATAGGTTGATAAGAGTATTGGATTTGGTGAAGAAACCTATAGAATATCTCTCATAAGAGAACCAACAACTATCTCAAAATAACACCAATACTATGGAATGGTAGTCAATTATTCTAGAAGAGTTGGTACACTTAGAGGATACCATGTCTAGACTATATGACGAGATGATAGTATACAACAGGTCATGGCTACCCTCACTGGAATCCATAAGAATGCATAGGAAGTGGTGAACTCCTAAGGATATAAGGTAGAGTAGTTGATCAGATGCAAGTGTCGGCTTCCAAATATTTGGATTCTCAACAACATTTGGAAAGGAAAGATAAGGTATATGTCGAGATAGATAGAGATCAATTGAGACCTGACCTACAAAATTACTTCCACCTTGGAGCACAGACGCTTAGTATTAAGGGTACATACTGTTGGATACCTATACCAATAGGTTTCATATTTCATGATTAGCAATAGAAAGTCCAAATATGCTCTGCTTTGAGTTCACAAAGATCCCATATTTCCCACAAAGCAAGAGGTGTGTAAAATGCTTCAATGTTGATGACCTTATTTCAGAATTTGATGGATGATCCAACAGTCTAATCTGGATCATGCCATGTGTTCAATTTTGTGCTATAGACTAGAGAAAGAAGTCTGTCCAAACTGCTTAATCTTGGCAGACAACTAGCTTAGGTAGAGAAGAAAAAGATCCCAACAGCTTAATCTGGGACCTTGGAAGAGATAAGGGTAGAAGTAGATAGAGAAAGCAAAAGAAAAAGCCAAAGAAAAGAAAAGGCAAGTAAGGGTTTGCAAGTCCAAGTGCACCCTCCAAGAAGAAATAAAAATGCTAGGTAAGTAGCAGGGTAAGTAGTTGGGGTTGCAGAAAGGTTATTCCTACTATTGCAAGAATGGTGATGGTAGGTATCAAAGCAAAGTTGATTAAGTGACAAGGGTGTCCTTCTTCATCAATCTTGAGCAGGAAGCATGACTAATTTCCCTCATTCCCCTCCAATTTCATCTCTAACATTCCCCTATCAGCTAAAGATTCATGGAAAAGACTAAGGTTTCATGCTGTTTCTTAAATCTCTAAGAAGCAACATTTCTTGTCTAAAATTCTTTTCATTTTGATCTGCATTTAAAACCAAGTTTGTTACATATAAACTCAATGGTTTCCACATCCACTTACCCTCTCCTCCATATTAACGCTAACTCTATTATGTAAATCCTTATACTACCCTTTCCCTTAATATTACTAACACCAAGGTGTATAAATCCCAAACTCTTATAAATACCCACCCCCTTGGCATTATAGCCAATAAAGTCACAAGTCAGGGATCAAATGACACCAGGTCATGTTGATAAACCTATGCCAGATACCCCTTTTCCTTCATGAGCCAGTTCCTCTATCTCTACCCCTTTTTGCACATAAAACTTATAAAAAACCCTAAAAAACCCACCTTACCCGCTTAAAAGGGCAAAAAAGCATCAAAACCCTCTTTCCGCCACATAATCAAGGTCAGGCGCATGTAATTGTTTTTGTCAAAATACATTAGAAAAGCGCTCAAAGCAGGTTTTATTGCTTCCGCCCTCATCCGTATATACCGCACATGTCACCTCCCCGACGATCGTTAGATCAAGACCTACAGATCCGACGGCCCTGATCGCGTCGGACTCCTTCCGACGTCTGACCGTTACCTTTACTAACCTCCCGTCACATCTGCCTCACGTTCGCCGTCCGATCAAAGTCCGTAGATCTAACGATCATCGTGACGTCGGAGCCCATCCGATGACCGAAAGATATCTCCCGACGTCCGTATTTTGAGGACGTCATTCCGCTGCTACGTGTCCTCACCACCATACGTCGGAGGTACTACTGACCGATACCGCCCCCGTACAGGAGGCGGTGCGATATGAAACCATTCTGGTTTCCATATTCCCTTATCCCGCCCACTCACGTCATCATCACGTCAGCAACATGTCAGCGCCCCGTCACCCAGGTACGCTGCCCCGTCAGCTTCTTGCCTTGCCATTAGTCCACCTGTCCTGCCATGTCACCGCCACCGTGGACCAACCAGACCCCGCCACGTCACCCGATGACGTCAGCATGACGTCATCCGACCTTGACCCCACCAATGACGTCATGCTGACGTCAGCACGAATTCGCGCCAAAAGCATCAAAAGGTCTATTTTAGCCAAAAATTCGCGTTTTTTGTCATTTTGGTGTGTTCGTCGTTATTCTGCTCTGCATGCAAACTACGTCCAATCTTGCACCAGCCGCTGAAAACCGTCTCCCGACCACCAGAGCGTCCATTCCTTCAACGCCAACAAGCTCTGACCGATCCAATTTTACAGGTATTGCTCGTATTTTTCGCTCGTGTTGTAGCTCTAAAAACCACTGAATTGCCATTTAAGCTTAACCAGCCTCTGTCAAGCCAATTGTCAAAACTGCATGTAAATGAGTAGCAAGGCCTTAGGAGTCATACAGAGGCAGTATTTCAACTGCTGTTGAAAACCATCTTTCTCTGCAAACAAACCTTGTTCTTGTTACTCTGCATAGTAACACAGTCCTTGAACAGACAGAAATCCTAAAAAAGAGGCATGGACCCCCCTGTAGCTCCCATAGACCTCAATGTGGCTCCCCTGAATGTTCCTAATAGAACATTAGATAGTAGGGCATTAGCAGACCTGGATTACAAAATTTCAGAGGAGATGTTGAGCAGAAGCAGGTTCCACTTGCAAATCTTAAATGAAATTAAGATTAAACATGAGAGGGGGACAGATATCTTAGGAATTTGGGATTCATTCCTCCCAATATTCAAGCTTCCTCAGGTTAATCAATTCCCTGAGTTTGTACACTTAGTTGCTGACCATTATGATGCATCCCAGAGGGCAGTGCTGGACCCTTCAGGCTCAATTCTATTCCTCATTACCCCTGAAGCCATCAGGGAGATGCTGCAGTTCCAGACAGATCAGAAATTGGTCCCTCTATCACTAGCTGATCTAATAGTACAGGGAGCCAGAACCACACAGGCTCAAATTACAAAGATCAACCAGCTGTTCATTAAAGCTGATACTCTGCAAATTCCTCCTATCAACTGTGTTTATCTTAACCAGTTGGGCCTAGACCTGGTTGATATGATCAGTCCCATCCTGGGATATGACTCAATAGAGCATGTGGATGAAACAATTATACAAATGATGCTCATGTTTTCCCCAGGAAAGAAGCCAGTCCACTATGATTATGCAACATACATATCAGACAAAATGCATGATCAGTTGATGAATTTGTCAAGAGAAAGGGTGTTTAGATACACCTCTTACCTATATCATCTGCTCCTATACTTCCAGCATGATAAGTTCTCCTTCCCAAAGAAGAGAGTAGATGCACAAGGCAATCTGAGATCAGTAGTGTATTGGACATATGTTTTTCACGTAGCAAGCCACTCTCCATACACATACTGCGAGTTTATTGATCTTTTCATCCATCCAGCCTTGACTCTACTGATTGGTTCACCTCCTCCTAGACTGACAGATGAAATGAAAAGGTGCCTACATTTATCAAAAGTATACAGTATTGGGGATTGGTATTTCTACCAGCACCACACCGTCATTAGAATATATGGGTGTGAGTTGCCCCCATTTAGACTACCCAAATTTGTGCCTATGAGGCTATTTGCCTTAGAGTACTTCAGACAGTTTGGCTTTGCGGATATCATCCACTTCTCAGGCAGAGGCAAAAAGGCACAGCTGAAGATCAAAAGTCAACTTGGCCATTTCATTTACAATGAAAGGGATGAAGGGTGGAAGGAGGCAGATACAATACTAGGGGGATTTGGTCTCCAGTACAGTTTTATATGGAAACCCTATGACCCCAACAACTTCATCACAATGAGGAGACTCAAATACAAACTGTCTGCTTATGGTCATTATAGTCTCCCTCAATTAGAAAAATATGCCAACCAAAGCAAGTGGAAAAGGGGAACTTTAGAAGAAAATGTGACTCAAGAAGAGCTTAATCAAAGAGCTCTAAACAACCAAAAGAAAATGGCTGACCTTGAGTTTTATGCACAGGTCCCCTCACTGCCAAGCACACAAATTGGACCAGCAGCCTCCTCTTCAACCACCCCACAGCAAACTACAAGAGTTGCTGGAAAAATATCAGAAAAAGGAAAAGAAAAGGAAGTGGAGGCAGAGAAAGAGGAAGAGAAAGAGATGGAGCAGGAGCGACAACAGGAGCAACAACAGGAGCAAGCAGAAGGACTGCAGCAAGGGCAGCAAGAAGAATCAGGGCACCAAGAGCAACAACAGCAAGAAGAGCAAGGGCAGGAGCAGCCTGACCAACAAAAGAAAACAGTGGATACTCCTCCAGCTACTGAAAGAACACTGCCTACAAGACAAGATACCACATTTGATGCCTCGGTCCTCCAAACCCCTCAAAAGGAGGACACATTTGTCTTTAGGAAAAGGGAAAGAGAAACTCCCCTCACATCCTCCATAGATCAGGGAGAGAAAAGGCAAAGACTTAACGATTTTCCAGAGGATGATGTAGCTATAAGAGAGGCATTAGGCATGGGCCCACCCAGTCAAGAAATTTCAGCAAGTTCCTCCCAGCAGGAACAAGACAGGACAATGGGAGGGGAGGTCAGCTCCTCTAGCCAGCAGAAAGAAGGACAAATAAGCATAAAGCAGCAGTTTATAGATATCAAGAGGAGGAGTGACCCAATCAAAGTTCAATTGTATAATCACTTGCTTAACATGGCTCCTTCCAATCAGCAGAGACTTATGTCTGCTTTTGATGTAAGTGAAGGCAAATTGACAATGAGTCATTTTATGCCTACGGCACTCAAACCACAGTCCACTGCTGATTATCTCAGGACCAACCTAGAGGTCCTTGCCAAAGACATACACCCCATGGACAAAATCGAGCTGCATAAGCAAACTGGGGAAATGGTGTATGCTGCATTGGCTGACAAAACCCTGGACAATTACAAACTAACAAGCAGTCTCAATGCCACAGCTTCCCAGCTGGAACTAGAGAGGGCCTCTTCTCAGGCCAAAGACAACAGAATCAAAACCCTTGAGGAAATCATTATAGAAATTGGGCACAATCCCAATGACATTAAAGGGATACAAGAAATCTTGAAGATTAGAGATGCGGACATGGCTGCACTAAGAAAGAAGATCAAAATTCCAGCCACTATCCATCCACAAACTGATGAGGTAGCAAAACAAAGGTATGAGCAGGATTCTACTGCCCTGCTAGTTTCCATCTATAAAGAGCTTGTGAAGGCACAAGAAAAATTAGGGCAATATGAAGCCACACAAGCATCCCTACAAACAGCATCAAAACAAGCACAAGAAGGGCAGACATCTCAGCCACCTCCACAAGTTATTAACCTTGAAGAGACTGTTCCTACTACTGCACCTCCACCTCAGCAGGCTGAACAACCAGCCACATCTACTTCAGCAGCACCCATCAGCACAGAGCAGAGCCTAGACATGCAAAAGCTAAAGAATGAAATACAAGCTTTGGAAGCTCAAATGATGCAGCTGAATGAAACTAAGGAGCAGTTGGCTAAGGTAAATGAAAGACATGACAAAACAAAAAGAGAAGTGGGGGAGAAAGCCAGAGAAATCAAAGCCCTTAAAGACAAAATCAAGGAGCTTGAGAATGAGCTAAAGCTAGATAAAATCATAGCTGAAATCAGAGCAATGATATGGTCCAATATTGGTAAATCCATCAACAATCAATGGCCATACATTGAGACAATCCATGAGCAGCTAGAACTTATTCCAAAGGCACAGAGGGAAATCAGAACATCAAGGGCCTTATTGGGAAATATGCCTGAAATTGCTACAAGAATGATCAATGTGCTCAATCACAAGACAAGTTCTCAGTTGGCCATCATGGGGATTGCAAATAGAACTGAGACCATCCAAATGATCAAGAGGGTTCTTACTCTTAGAAATCTGGTGCAAACATTGGACAGAAGAACCCAGGATATGCAAACAGAGGTAAACAGGTTCATGGAGAGATCTCAGGTATTGGAAAGTAAAGGACTCCCTAGCTTGCTGAACAACGAAGGGAGATTATTCACCCATGAACAGTATGCCAAGAGAGTGAATATCTTCGCCTCAGCACAAGTCAATGAGAAGGCCAGCACTTCAGAAGACACAGGGCCTATTACAGGACAGGTTTTCTATGGTAAGATAGAAAATCTACTTTTTGTAATGAATGAAATGAATCATTTATTTGATGTAGCTCCCAACTTCTTCAAATATACTGAAGCTGAAGAGACCATGGAGGCCATCCTCAGGCATCAGCTCCCTACACAGGAGTGGTGGACAGATGCAATCCAAAGAATTTTGTGAACAGAGACTCATGCACCATCTTCCGTTTCCCATATAAATTTTGATGAAAAGAAAAGTCAGCAAAGACAACAGGCATAATAAATCCAAAACTGAGCCAACTCAGCACATAAAGCGGCCAACAAAGCAGAAGAGGAGGACCACAGCTGGCAAAATCGAGAACTCATTACACAGGCAAAAATAAATGCGTAGCTACAGGATTGATACATAGTAATGTAACCGACTCAGTGACTCCTTAAAGTCAAACAATCCTCTGACAGACATAAATGGCATTTACGCTGCATTTAACTTTGTAATAACTTCTTGCCTACTTTCTGAACACTGCTGAAGATATTTCCCCTCTCTCAGATGACTCAATGCCTGAGATATTTTGTACACATGTTTCTATATAAACCCCTTCGCATGATATAGCAAGGGTTGTTGTAAATTTCTTCTGAAGAGTCTGATATGCTGTAATTGTTTTCTGAAAGTTAATAAAGGAAAGCAATGGAATTTCGTGGATGTTTGATGTGCTGAAGATGTTCTGTGCCTGTTCTTGACTACTGGATCCCTGCGTATGTTACCACACAATAAGTTTCTGTAACTTTCTTCGTGTTCAATTTGTTTGGTTCTATTTCGTATACACTATCTCATTTCCTATATTAAGCAACACAGAAAAAGAATAACTCCCAGGATTTGCTCACTGAGCACCCTGAGTTCAGTCTATGTTGTTTATTAAGTGTTTTCTTCAGGTGTAACCTACATGAAGTGTAATTCTTAAATTGCTGCACTTTCAAATACACCCTACATACCGACCACTATCATAGGAATTCATACTTTGCTCCTGTGCTCTGCGTCCTTTTTCACTTCACCAATATAACAGAAAATTCTTAACAGATTTCTGCTATTTCACATATATCATCACTCAAATTTTAACTTGTCTGTTAAATACACAATAGGCCTTGCAGTTAAAACATTACTCAACATCTGATATCATCTCACAGCATCTAGACTCCATTGCCCAATGGAAACTGATCATCAAAGTATTACATCATAAGACCTGGAAGAGATACTTCAACCAAAACATAAACAAAACCTAAGCATCATAGCTAGCCTAAAACACAAGTATAACATAGATAAATCATAAAGAGAGAGCCCTCTCTGGTTGCAGTTAGGCTAGGAACTGTAACCCAAAGATTGGTTAGTGGTTACCCCGGCCGTATTCCCTTGGGAGTCATAGGGAACAACCTGGGTGTTAACATAATTGGCGACTCCACTGGGGACTTCTTAAGATTTTTCAATTACTATCTATCTTCCAAAGCTACCATCAAGCCTGAAGCTAGCCAAGAGGCCTTAGGAATGTTTCTGTAATACAGGGACAGCTTTAGGGAAGAGCTAATTAGGGACTCTTCATCCTAGCTTTGAAACATATATAGTCTTTTCAAAATTTTGATCCAGTCCTTGCACACATAAAACCTCCTGTACAAGCTCTAAAAGAAAAATTAGAAGCTGGCTCCCAAAAGAAACCCAAGGCACACTAGGGCAAACCCTGACCCTAATCAACCCATCATTGTTGATAATCCAAATATCATTCCAAAGAACATAAGGAGACAACAAAAGCAGGAGAAGCCTGTTGATTCAGATATAGGTTCAGATCAACCTATCCTCATTCCAACTCCTTGCAAAGTTCTTTTCCGGTCCACCCCTAGTTCCCCTAGTTCACCATCAACACCTCAAAGCCCTCCTCTCCCATCTTCACCATCTGCACATACTCTTTCAACCAGTTCCCAGCTTGTTACCCATACCATTAACCCTGTTACACCTATAATCCCTGTTGTTCCATTTGTTCCTGTTAACCCTTTAAACCTCATAAACATGGCTAACAGGTATGCACCTCTACAGATACCAGCTAATGCTCCAGCCCTACCCCAAGACTACCAAACCAAAATCTCATTTTTTGACTCTCATGGCCCTTTGACAGCTGTCCAGCATGCTAAGAAGATGAAAGACCACTTTGAGACCTATGAAATAGATGATGACAGTGTCAGGATGAGAATTTTTGTTCAGAGCTTAACTGGGGATGTTAGAACTTGGTTTAGATCCCTAAATGCAAACTCCATTGCAAACCCTGAGGACCTGTACCAAGAGTTTACCAACAGATGGGAGAAAAAGAAAGACCCACTCCACATACTTGGTGAATATAACACTATTAAGAGAGGTCCCCAAGAGACAGTGTTGGAATATTGTGCTAGGTTTAATAATGTATATAATGCTATCCCACAGAACTTAAGGCCCCCTCCTGATTTGGCCCTGTATAACTTCCCTGACGGTTTTGATTCTGATATGGCCTATCAGTTAAAAGAAAGAGATCCTCCAACCCTTGCAGAAGCCCAAAGGGTTGCAGTCACTGTAGAGGCTAACCTAATTGCCAAAAGAAACAGGGCAAAGTTGGAAAAGAAGACTGGCTTCAGAGAAGAACCCTCGGGTTTTGATCAAAAGCTGGATGCAATACTAAACAGCATGAAGAGATTGGGTGAAAGAGTGGAATCAGTTGAAAGAAAATCATCATGGGAAGCTTCACAAAGCAATCCTCCTAGAAATCCGAATTTTAGGAGAACTCAGAACCCAAACATAGGAAAGACAAGTGCTGACCAAGACATTAGACCCCCTTTTCAAGAAAACTATGCAGAAACTTCCACAGCCAATCAGCTCAATGAAGATCCTGAAATTAACTTAATGGGTCTGGATGGTAAAAGCCATGTATTCTTAACACAAGAAGACCATGAGGAGGATGAAAACAAAACAGTCCAAACTAAATCAGGAGAATCCTTTGACTTTAAACAAGGATATGATACTGCTGTCTATGAAGTCCATAAACAGTATAAACTGAGGAGTAGGACTGTGAATGTAAATCAGCCCGATAAGATAAAGGATAAACAGAGGTCTAAAGAAACCATGATCACAGAACCTAATGACAACATAAACTTGCCTGCAGAAGAAATTGTAGTTGAGGAGGTTACTGAACTACTGTCCCCACTACAACAGCCCATGGCAACTTCGTCCTCTCACCCTGATCCAAACATTACCCCTCGAGACATGACTACAAGGGGCAGGTTTCAAAGTCAAGATGAAATCCAACAAGAAGATTTAATGAACAGAGAAAGGACTGTTATCCGTGACTCCAAAACCCAAGTTGACAAACCTTTTGACCTAAGTACAGAGATTGGCAAGCTAAAGATAGCAATTCCCCTCTCAGACCTAGCCAGACATGACATATACAAGCAACAGATCAAGAAATCCCTACAACTCACTAATAGTAAAGATGATGTAAACGTGCTAGATGACACCCCAGAGTTACTGTTCGGCCCAGAGGTAGATGGAAAAACAGTAGTCACAGGGATTTTACCCTTTTATGTTAGCTTGCATATACATGATAAAATACTGCACAATGCAATGTTCGACTCAGGAGCCTCTCACAACCTTATGCCAAAAGCAGTTATGGAAAGGTTGAACTTGGATATAACAAGACCATACAAAGACCTGTTTTCCTTTGATTCTAGCCAAGTCAAATGTTTGGGCCTAATAAAGGATTTATGTGTGTCCCTGGTTCAATATCCCAACAAAACCATTCTAATGGATGTTGTAGTCGCTGATATCCCACCCAAATATGGGATGTTGTTATCAAGATCATGGGGAGCCAAGCTCCAAGGCTCCCTGCAATTAGATATGTCATATGCAACTATCTCGGTCTTTGGGCAACCAAAAAGACTTTATAGGGAAACACTCATGAAGTATATGGTCAGCAGTGAAGAAAAGCCTCAAAATTTTCCAATATATGCCGTTCATTCGGATATAGACTCCTTCATCCTCTTCAATGACAGCACAAGCCTCTCAAACAATGACATTAGGACCGAAACAGTCATACAAGAACAAAACATTGACCAAGTAAGTAGCACTTGCAAAACACTAAGCATCCCAATAATACATATTGTCCCTCCTCTAATTGTCAAAGATTGTCAAACAAGTGATGAAATTGTCCTAGAAAACAAATGGGAGAAGAAACCCCAACTCATGCTCACATTGCCATCCCATGAACAGAATTCTAAATCTCCTGTTCAGCAAGATACCCTGTGGGTCCTAGAATTTGATGGCTCAGTTAACAAGTTAGGGGCAGGAGCTGGACTGTGGATACACAACAAAGAGAAAGGCTATGCAGAAGGCAGGGCTTACAGATTGAATTTTAGATGCACTAATAACATGGCAGAATATGAAGCCCTGTTGCTAGGCCTAAAGCTAGCAAAGTCACTACAAGCACCTAGGCTCTCCATCATGGGAGACTCCGATCTAGTAATTCAACAAGTAAAAGGAAATTTTGTCACCAATGACAAAAGATTGAGGTCCTACAGGTCTGCTGTAATTGAAATATTGGAGACCTTCACTGAGTTTGTTATCACAAAAATTTCAAGGGGCCACAATCTCCATGCACACAGCTTGGCAACATTTGCCAGCACCTTCAAACTCCCACTAGAACCCAATAACTGTTTCACAGCCGAGGTCAAATACAGACCCTCTATTCCAAACAATGTCAAAGAGTGGCAAGTATTTGAGGATGACATGCAAATAAACAATTTTTTAACCTTGCAACAAGAGTTCACAGGATTAAATATTGATATTGATGGAGCAAGTCAATCACAAATACTTGATGGAGCATGTCCATCACAAATACAGTTTCAACAGTCTGCTCACCCAATGTCACCTAGAACAGTGAAACAATTACTGAGTCCAACTATTTTCAGCAATAAAAACATTCAGCAAATTCACCAAATTGACTGTGAAGAGGGGAGCAACGCTGAAGCTGAAATCATACAACTCAAAGACAATTTCCTTCCAGTAGGCCTTACCCCACTAGAGGACATTTTTGATTCAAATGATGTCCCTAGGAAGCCAAAGATGCAGCCCTTAGATGCAGCAGTTGAAGAATGTAACATTGGTACTATTGACAAGCCTAAAATAATAAAACTATCTGCTGCTTTGCCCCCTGATCAAAAACCCAAATACATTGACCTCTTTAAAGAGTTTCAAGATGTTTTTGCTTGGGGTTATGAGGATCTAAAGTCCTATGATACCTCTGTCATCCAGCACACCATTCCCTTTAAGCCAAATCAAAAACCATTCAAACAGAAATTGAGAAGGATCAACCCTGTGCTCCTTCCTTCCATTGAAAAAGAATTACATAAAATGTTCAAAGCTGGTATCATAGCACCAATTAGGTTCTCTGAATGGATTTCAAATCTAGTCCCCACTAGAAAGAAAACAGGTGAGATTAGACTTTGTGTAGATTTAAGGAATTTAAATCAAGTATCACTCAAAGATAACTACCCTTTACCCAAAATGGATCACATTCTTCAAAGAGTAGTAGGGGCTTCAAGGATATCATTGCTTGATGGATTCTCAGGCTTCAATCAAATCCTAGTACACCCTGATGATCAAGACAAAACTGCATTTACAACCCCATGGGGAACTTTTAAGTATGTAAAAATGCTTTTGGATTGAAAAACGCAGGGGCGACATTTCAAAGAGCAATGGACATTGCTTTTCCAAAAGAGATTCATGACTTCTTGGTCATTTACTTAGATGATCTCACACCCTTTTCAAAATTGACCAAGAACACTTGAAACATTTGAGACAGATTTTCATAACATGCAGGAAATATGGTATTTCCTTAAACCCCAAGAAGTCATTATTTGGCTTGGAAGAAGGGAAACTCTTAGGACACATTATTTCAAAAGATGGCATAAGAATTGATCCAGATAGGATACAAGCTATCCTACAAATGCCTCACCCAAGGAATATCAAGGAGCTGCAAGGATTCTTAGGAAAAATCAACTTTTTAAGAAGATTTATCCCAAACTTAGCAGAGCTAATCAGACTATTGAACAATATGCTAAAGAAAGATTCAAAGGTCAAATGGACTGTTGAAGCAAAACAAGCCTTTGAAAGTATAAAATTGGCCTTAACTCAAACCCGAGTGTTAACCAATCCTCAGTTTGACAGAGACTTTATCATCTTTTCTTTTGCCTCTCAGCATACCATTGCTGCTGTTTTATTACAGAAAGATGACCAAGGGAATGAAAAGCCTATTGCCTTCTTCAGCAGAGCTCTTAGAGATGCCCCTCTAAAGTATCAAATTATGGAGAAACAAGCATATGCTTTGATCAAAGCTATTAAAGACTTTAGGATTTACATCCTTTACTCCCATGTTGTGGCTTATGTACCAAGTCCTATTGTCAAGGACATGCTCACACAAAAAAACTTAGAGGGCAGAAGAGGAAAATGGATTGCAAACATACTAGAATTTGACATTGAAATAAAACCTACAAAGCTGATAAAAGGGCAAGGTTTGGCCAAATTAATGACAGAAGCAAATTTCCAAGCCTTAGATATCAATCAACTGGACAGTGAAACAGAGCTGGCGACTCCAAAGATCAATGTAGCCTTTGAACAATCTCCTTGGTACTCTGATATCTGTTATGTGTTACAAAACCTGTGTGCTCCCCCAGGGCTGTCCAGAACCAAGTCTAGGTTCCTAAAAATGAAAACATCTCGATTCTGTGTGATGGATGGAAATTTACTTTGGAAAAACCATGAAGGTATTTTGCTGCACTGTCTAATGGAAAATGAAATTAACAACATCATGCAAGAATTCCATGCTGGAGACTGTGGTGGACATTTATACTGGAAATCCACTGTGGACAAGATATTGAGGGCTGGTTATTACTGGCCCACCATGTTCTCTGATGTCAAGAAATTCACAGCCTCATGCCACAAATGCCAACTGTTTGAAGGCAAAAGACAGTTGCTGCCACTTCCTTTGAAGCCCATTGCAACAGAGAGACCTTTCCAACAATGGGGTTTGGATTTCATTGGGGAAATTCATCCCTCATCTTCAGGGAAACACAGATGGATTCTAACAGCAACAGACTACTTCACCAAGTGGATTGAAGCTGCCCCATGCAGACAAGCAAATGATTCAGTGATTATTCAGTTTTTGGAAAACAATATACTGGCTAGATTTGGCTGTCCAGACAAGATAATAACAGACAATGCTGCTGCCTTTAGATCCAAGAAGATGGTGAACTTCTGCCATAAATTTCACATTACTTTGGGCCATTCTACTGCTTACTATCCTCAAGGAAATGGTCTTGCTAAATCATCAAACAAAAGTTTGATAAATATCATAAAGAAGGTGCTTGAAGACAACAAAAAGAACTGGCATAAAAAACTAGTAAATGCTCTATGGGCAGATAGACTAACAACAAAAAGATCAATTGGGATCAGCCCATATGAGTTAGTCTATGGATTAGAAGCCAGATTTCCTTCATCACTAGGAGTGCCGGTTATGAAGCTTCTGCAAGAGAGTCAAGCAGAGCCAAATGACATGCAAAGGAGGATTAATCAGATAATTTGCCTACAGCAGACCAGAGAACAAGTTTTCAGCAGAGTGCAGACATTACAAGAGAAGCTAAAAAAGGCCTTTGACAGAAGAGCCAAAGCAGAAGATTTCAATGTGGGGGACAAAGTCTTAAAGTGGGATGCAAGAAGAGAAGAGAAAGGAAAACATGGGAAATTTGATTCTTTATGGAGAGGACCATTTGCTGTCCAAGCGGTACAAGGTAACAACACCTACTTCCTTAAAAGTCTGACTGAAACTGACTTGGATGAAGGTCCTGTTAATGGCAGGATGCTGAAGCACTACTTCGACTATTCCCCATGATTGGAACCTAAGGATTCATTGTATATATACAGATGTACATATTAGTTTCTGTTTTAAATTGTAAAAAGCAGTTTTCCAAGTGATTCACCAAGCAGCAAAAGGCAAACAGAATCAGAGGTCTTCCAAGAAAGAAACATACAATTTTGACATATCAATACAGCAGATGTCAAGATTGGTATGGGCAGCTAAAGAGCAAGGCAATCTGACCTGCTGTTCTTGGTCTTTCAAAGAAAAACCATCCCCATGTGGAGCCACTGTTGGATACCTATACCAATAGGTTTCATATTTCATGATTAGCAATAGAAAGTCCAAATATGCTCTGCTTTGAGTTCACAAAGATCCCATATTTCCCACAAAGCAAGAGGTGTGTAAAATGCTTCAATGTTGATGACCTTATTTCAGAATTTGATGGATGATCCAACAGTCTAATCTGGATCATGCCATGTGTTCAATTTTGTGCTATAGACTAGAGAAAGAAGTCTGTCCAAACTGCTTAATCTTGGCAGACAACTAGCTTAGGTAGAGAAGAAAAAGATCCCAACAGCTTAATCTGGGACCTTGGAAGAGATAAGGGTAGAAGTAGATAGAGAAAGCAAAAGAAAAAGCCAAAGAAAAGAAAAGGTAAGTAAGGGTTTGCAAGTCCAAGTGCACCCTCCAAGAAGAAATAAAAATGCTAGGTAAGTAGCAGGGTAAGTAGTTGGGGTTGCAGAAAGGTTATTCCTACTATTGCAAGAATGGTGATGGTAGGTATCAAAGCAAAGTTGATTAAGTGACAAGGGTGTCCTTCTTCATCAATCTTGAGTAGGAAGCATGACTAATTTCCCTCATTCCCCTCCAATTTCATCTCTAACATTCCCCTATCAGCTAAAGATTCATGGAAAAGACTAAGGTTTCATGCTGTTTCTTAAATCTCTAAGAAGCAACATTTCTTGTCTAAAATTCTTTTCATTTTGATCTGCATTTAAAACCAAGTTTGTTACATATAAACTCAATGGTTTCCACATCCACTTACCCTCTCCTCCATATTAACGCTAACTCTATTATGTAAATCCTTATACTACCCTTTCCCTTAATATTACTAACACCAAGGTGTATAAATCCCAAACTCTTATAAATACCCACCCCCTTGGCATTATAGCCAATAAAGTCACAAGTCAGGGATCAAATGACACCAGGTCATGTTGATAAACCTATGCCAGATACCCCTTTTCCTTCATGAGCCAGTTCCTCTATCTCTACCCCTTTTTGCACATAAAACCTATAAAAAACCCTAAAAAACCCACCTTACCCGCTTCAAAGGGCAAAAAAGCATCAAAACCCTCTTTCCGCCACATAATCAAGGTCAGGCGCATGTAATTGTTTTTGTCAAAATACATTAGAAAAGTGCTCAAAGCAGGTTTTATTGCTTCCGCCCTCATCCGTATATACCGCACATGTCACCTCCCCGACGACCGCTAGATCAAGACCTACAGATCCGACGGCCCTGATCGCGTCGGACTCCTTCCGACGTCTGACCGTTACCTGTACTAACCTCCCGTCACATCTGCCTCACGTCCGCCGTCCGATCAAAGTCCGTAGATCTAACGATCATCGTGACGTCGGAGCCCATCCGATGACCGAAAGATATCTCCCGACGTCCGTATTTTGAGGACGTCATTCCGCTCCTACGTGTCCTCACCACCATACGTCGAAGGTACTACTGACCGATACCGCCCCCGTACAGGAGGCGGTGCGATATGAAACCATTCTGGTTTCCAGATTCCCTTATCCCGCCCACTCACGTCAGCAACATGTCAGCGCCCCGTCACCCAGGTACGCTGCCCCGTCAGCTCCTTGCCCTGCCATTAGTCCACCTGTCCTGCCATGTCACCGCCACCGTGGACCAACCAGACCCCGCCACGTCACCCGATGACGTCAGCATGACGTCATCCGACCTTGACCCCACCAATGACGTCATGCTGACGTCAGCACGAATTCGCGCCAAAAGCATCAAAAGGTCTATTTTAGCCAAAAATTCGCGTTTTTTGTCATTTTGGTGTGTTCGTCGTTATTCTGCTCTGCATGCAAACTACGTCCAATCTTGCACCAGCCGCTGAAAACCGTCTCCCGACCACCAGAGCGTCCATTCCTTCAACGCCAACAAGCTCTGACCGATCCAATTTTACAGGTATTGCTCGTTTGTGCTCTAAAACTCCATTTTCGCCTACATTTCGCATGTAAATGAGTAGCAGGCCTTAGGAGCAGAAATTCACCGTTGAAAACCACTGAATTGCCATTTAAGCTTAACCAGAAATGTTATTAAGCCTCTGTCAAGCCAATTGTTGATAATTAAAAACAAAACTGCAACTGGTTCGCGCAATCGTGAAGCCGTTACCTGCAGGAGACAAATATACCGCAAGAGAGTATCCCCTTAACATTTCCGCTACCACAGAGTCATACAGAGGCAGTATTTCAACTGCTGCGGCCTTATTTCCACCTTCCACTTGCAAAACCATCTTTCTCTGCAAACAAACCTTGTTCTTGTTACTCTGCATAGTAACACAGTCCTTGAACAGACAGAAATCCTAAAAAAGAGGCATGGACCCCCCTGTAGCTCCCATAGCCCTCAATGTGGCTCCCCTGAATGTTCCTAATAGAACATTAGATAGTAGGGCATTAGCAGACCTGGATTACAAAATTTCAGAGGAGATGTTGAGCAGAAGCAGGTTCCACTTGCAAATCTTAAATGAAATTAAGATTAAACATGAGAGGGGGACAGATATCTTAGGAATTTGGGATTCATTCCTCCCAATATTCAAGCTTCCTCAGGTTAACCAATTCCCTGAGTTTGTACACTTAGTTGCGGACCATTATGATGCATCCCAGAGAGCAGTACTGGACCCTTCAGGCTCAATTCTATTCCTTATTACCCCTGAAGCCATCAGGGAGATGCTGCAGTTCCAGACAGATCAGAAATTGGTCCCTCTATCACTAGCTGATCTAATAGTACAGGGAGCCAGAACCACACAGGCTCAAATCACAAAGATCAACCAGCTGTTCATTAAAGCTGATACTCTGCAAATTCCTCCTATCAACTGTGTTTATCTTAACCAGTTGGGCCTAGACCTGGTTGATATGATCAGTCCCATCCTGGGATATGACTCAATAGAGCATGTGGATGAAACAATTATACAAATGATGCTCATGTTTTCCCCAGGAAAGAAGCCAGTCCACTATGATTATGCAACATACATATCAGACAAAATGCATGATCAGTTGATGAATTTTTCAAGAGAAAGGGTGTTTAGATACACCTCTTACCTATATCATCTGCTCCTATACTTCCAGCATGATAAGTTCTCCTTCCCAAAGAAGAGAGTAGATGCACAAGGAAATCTGAGATCAGTAGTGTATTGGACATATGTTTTTCACGTAGCAAGCCACTCTCCATACACATACTGCGAGTTTATTGATCTTTTCATCCATCCAGCCTTGACTCTACTGATTGGTTCACCTCCTCCTAGACTGACAGATGAAATGCAAAGGTGCCTACATTTATCAAAAGTATACAGTATTGGGGATTGGTATTTCTACCAGCACCACACCGTCATTAGAATATATGGGTGTGAGTTGCCCCCATTTAGACTACCCAAATTTGTGCCTATGAGGCTATTTGCCTTAGAGTACTTCAGACAGTTTGGCTTTGCGGATATGTTCCACTTCTCAGGCAGAGGCAAAAAGGCACAGCTGAAGATCAAAAGTCAACTTGGCCATTTCATTTACAATGAAAGGGATGAAGGGTGGAAGGAGGCAGATACAATACTAGGGGGATTTGGTCTCCAGTACAGTTTTATATGGAAACCCTATGACCCCAACAACTTCATCACAATGAGGAGACTCAAATACAAACTGTCTGCTTATGGTCATTATAGTCTCCCTCAATTAGAAAAATATGCCAACCAAAGCAAGTGGAAAAGGGGAACTTTAGAAGAAAATGTGACTCAAGAAGAGCTTAATCAAAGAGCTCTAAACAACCAAAAGAAAATGGCTGACCTTGAGTTTTATGCACAGGTCCCCTCACTGCCAAGCACACAAATTGGACCAGCAGCCTCCTCTTCAACCACCCCACAGCAAACTACAAGAGTTGCTGGAAAAATATCAGAAAAAGGAAAAGAAAAGGAAGTGGAGGCAGAGAAAGAGGCAGAGAAAGAGATGGAGCAGGAGCGACAACAGGAGCAAGCAGAAGGACTGCAGCAAGGGCAGCAAGAAGAATCAGGGCACCAAGAGCAACAATAGCAAGAAGAGCAAGGGCAGGAGCAGCCTGACCAACAAAAGAAAACAGTGGATACTCCTCCAGCTACTGAAAGAACACTGCCTACAAGACAAGACACCACATTTGATGCCTCGGTCCTCCAAACCCCTCAAAAGGAGGACACATTTGTCTTTAGGAAAAGGGAAAGAGAAACTCCCCTCACATCCTCCATAGATCAGGGAGAGAAAAGACAAAGACTTAACGATTTTCCAGAGGATGATGTAGCTATAAGAGAGGCATTAGGCATGGGCCCACCCAGTCAAGAAATTTCAGCAAGTTCCTCCCAGCAGGAACAAGACAGGACAATGGGAGGGGAGGTCAGCTCCTCTAGCCAGCAAAAAGAAGGACAAATAAGCATAAAGCAGCAGTTTATAGATATCAAGAGGAGGAGTGACCCAATCAAAGTTCAATTGTATAATCACTTGCTTAACATGGCTACTTCCAATCAGCAGAGACTTATGTCTGCTTTTGATGTAAGTGAAGGCAAATTGACAATGAGTCATTTTATGCCTACGACACTCAAACCACAGTCCACTGCTGATTATCTCAGGACCAACCTAGAGGTCCTTGCCAAAGACATACACCCCATGGACAAAATCGAGCTGCATAAGCAAACTGGGGAAATGGTGTATGTTGCATTGGCTAACAAAACCCTGGACAATTACAAACTAACAAGCAGTCTCAATGCCACAACTTCCCAGCTGGAACTAGAGAGGGCCTCTTCTCAGGCCAAAGACAACAGAATCAAAACCCTTGAGGAAATCATTATAGAAATTGGGCACAATCCCAATGACATTAAAGGGATACAAGAAATCTTGAAGATTAGAGATGCGGACATGGCTGCACTAAGAAAGAAGATCAAAATTCCAGCCACTATCCATCCACAAACTGATGAGGTAGCAAAACAAAGGTATGAGCAGGATTCTACTGCCCTGCTAGTTTCCATCTATAAAGAGCTTGTGAAGGCACAAGAAAAATTAGGGCAATATGAAGCCACACAAGCATCCCTACAAACAGCATCAAAACAAGCACAAGAAGGGCAGACATCTCAGCCACCTCCACAAGTTATTAACCTTGAAGAGACTGTTCCTACTACTGCACCTCCACCTCAGCAGGCTGAACAACCAGCCACATCTACTTCAGCAGCACCCATCAGCACAGAGCAGAGCCTAGACATGCAAAAGCTAAAGAATGAAATACAAGCTTTGGAAGCTCAAATGATGCAGCTGAATGAAACTAAGGAGCAGCTGGCTAAGGTAAATGAAAGACATGACAAAACAAAAAGAGAAGTGGGGGAGAAAGCCAGAGAAATCAAAGCCCTTAAAGACAAAATCAAGGAGCTTGAGAATGAGCTAAAGCTAGATAAAATCATAGCTGAAATCAGAGCAATGATATGGTCCAATATTGGTAAATCCATCAACAATCAATGGCCATACATTGAGACAATCCAGGAGCAGCTAGAACTTATTCCAAAGGCACAGAGGGAAATCAGAACATCAAGGGCCTTATTGGGAAATATGCCTGAAATTTCTACAAGAATGATCAATGTGCTCAATCACAAGACAAGTTCTCAGTTGGCCATCATGGGGATTGCAAACAGAACTGAGACCATCCAAATGATCAAGAGGGTTCTTACTCTTAGAAATCTGGTGCAAACATTGGACAGAAGAACCCAGGATATGCAAACAAAGGTAAACAGGTTCATGGAGAGATTTCAGGTATTGGAAAGTAAAGGACTCCCTAGCTTGCTGAACAGCGGAGGGAGATTATTCACCCATGAACAGTATGCCAAGAGAGTGAATATCTTCACCGCAGCACAAGTCAATGAGAAGGCCAGCACTTCAGAAGACACAGGGCCTATTACAGGACAGGTTTTCTATGGTAAGATAGAAAATCTACTTTTTGTAATGAATGAAATGAATCATTTATTTGATGTAGCTCCCAACTTCTTCAAATATACTGAAGCTGAAGAGACCATGGAGGCCATCCTCAGGCATCAGCTCCCTACACAGGAGTGGTGGACAGATGCAATCCAAAGAATTTTGTGAACAGAGACTCATGCACCATCTTCCGTTTCCCATATAAATTTTGATGAAAAGAAAAGTCAGCAAAGACAGCAGGCATAATAAATCCAAAACTGAGCCAACTTAGCACATAAAGCGGCCAACAAAGCAGAAGAGGAGGACCACAGCTGGCAAAATCGAGAACTCATTACGGAGGCAAAAATAAATGCGCAGCTACAGGATTGATACATGGTAATGTAACTGACTCAATGACTCCTTAAAGTCAAACAATCCTCTGACAGACATAAATGGCATTTACGCTGCATTTAACTTTGTAATAACTTCTTGCCTACTTTCTGAACACTGCTGAAGATATTTCCTCTCTCTCAGATGACTCAATGCCTGAGATATTTTGTACACATGTTTCTATATAAACCCCTTCGCATGATATAGCAAGGGTTGTTGTAAATTTCTTCTGAAGAGTCTGATATGCTGTAATTGTTTTCTGAAAGTTAATAAAGGAAAGCAATGGAATTTCGTGGATGTTTGATGTGCTGAAGATGTTCTGTGCCTGTTCTTGACTGCTGGATCCCTGCATATGTTACCACACAATAAGTTTCTGTAACTTTCTTCGTGTTCAATTTGTTTGGTTCTATTTCGTATACACTATCTCATTTCCTATATTAAGCAACACAGAAAAAGAATAACTCCCAGGATTTGCTCACTGAGCACCCTGAGTTCAGTCTATGTTGTTTATTAAGTGTTTTCTTCAGGTGTAACCTACATGAAGTGTAATTCTTAAATTGTTGCACTTTCAAATACACCCTACATACCGACCACTATCATAGGAATTCATACTTTGCTCCTGTGCTCTGCGTCCTTTTTCACTTCACCAATATAACAGAAAATTCTTAACAGATTTCTGCTATTTCACATATATCATCACTCAAATTTTAACTTGTCTGTTAAATACACAATAGGCCTTGCAGTTAAAACATTACTCAACATCTGATATCATCTCACAGCATCTAGACTCCATTGCCCAATGGAAACTGATCATCAAAGTATTACATCATAAGACCTGGAAGAGATACTTCAACCAAAACATAAACAAAACCTAAGCATCATAGCTAGCCTAAAACACAAGTATAACATAGATAAATCATAAAGAGAGAGCCCTCTCTGGTTGCAGTTAGGCTAGGAACTGTAACCCAAAGATTGGTTAGTGGTTACCCCGGCCGTATTCCCTTGGGAGTCATAGGGAACAACCTGGGTGTTAACACATACAACCAGATATATAATGTGTTTCAGTCTCTAATAGAGAAGCACGAGATGCCAACCATCATAAATCTTGAGGAAACCAAAGGCAAGAAAGTCATTTTCTAGGAGATTAGGGTTTACATGGAGGAAACGAAGCAAGAAGCCAAATTGTAAGGATTGGATGTCACAAAGGACATTATTCAGTAGTATTGCTTTGCACGAGTCAAAGTGTGCATGAATCTTTCATGGTTGTGGAGTAATATACAGTCATGCTCCAATAACATGCTCAGGGGGGCATTGGAGGTGAAGATATGCTACAAATGGGACTTGGAAAACTGGATCAAAGACATCGAGAAGGAGTTCAAAGTTTGGCACACGTACATCACAAATGAACTCCATGTAGAAGAAAATGATTTATCCATTTTATGAGTCTTTTTCCTTTAGTATTTTTGTCTTATTAGGGCATTATCTCATTTGTAAATTGTCTTATGTAATAAATGTTATGTAATGAAGTCCAATGAACAGATGTGGAATATGAAAAGCCAAAAATTGTAATGTAATAAGTCATATTAGAATGTGAGTATTCATATAAGTCAAAGGGTCATGGGGAATCTCAAGGGTCATTCTATTTGTTACATTTATCTCCTCATAACTCAAGAAAAATACTTTTGGCTAGGATTTTGGAGGTTTAGGCTTCATCTCTCTTATAGTACATAGGGTATAGATTATTCTTCGGAGAAGCAAGTTGTGGATTCATGTTCCACTATTGGATACAATGATTCATCCATGAAACATTCTAGTTGGGATCTTACACTTATAATCAGAAGCTAAATGAGATGACATTCCATCCTGGGATTGTGTGTGTTAGGTCCCTATAATACTAGTGTAACCCATTATTATTATTAGTAAAACCATCTTATTATATTTTTGTGCCCATGTAGTCCCCAGATTGTTATTATTGTGCCCTTAAATTATTACTGTTATGTCGGCTCTCATTATGTTATGACCCCTTAGACTCCTATATATAAAAGGGAGGCCTTGTCATTTGTATCATCTAATAACTCTTCATTTATGTAATGTAAAGGAGGTCACCCCATCGAAGAGGCTTATTTATAAGGATTTGATCTATCTTTTCTATCTTTTTGTGAGGTGGTTTCATAACATTTGGTATCAGAGCTTTGGATTTTAGGGTTTCACTACTCCAAACAGGTCATCGTGGAATTTTCGTAATAACATTTTTTCTGCAAGATTTTAGAAGCGAGACAAAAACCCATTATTTAAGAACTTGCACTGAACCGCGGGTCCAAATTTGAAAGTTTGTCCCACTATATTTACAAATATATGATCTAAGGACGTTAGGGTTTTCGCAAGATCCAAAATTTCAACTAAAACAGGTCATAATGAGATTTTCACTATAAGTCTTTCGCTACAAAGTTTTAGAAGCTGAAACAAAAATCCATTTGATACATAATCGGTCTGAACCTAGGTGACTAATTTCAGATCCTGTCTTGCAATAATTTCAGAGATATAATCTATGGAAGTTATGCCTTTTGCAGACCCTTGAATTACATTCTAAATAGGTAACCTTGGGAAAATCATCGTAACTTTCGCTCTGAATATTAGATTGAATGTTCATAAGAAGTGATAGAAAGAGAACAAACTGTAGCTTCTTGTGTATATTTTTTAGATCCAAAGGTAAAAATAGTTACACTTGGCACTTCATACAAGTTCGCTCTTCTGAAAAAAGTACATAATTTGGTCATCTTAGGAGATTATGCATAACGCTTTATTGGAGAATCCAATTTTGATTAGACTTGTGGCATTAGAAAGAAGACATAGAGGGCTACCGCAGCTCAAAATTTCAGAATTGGAAGAGCTGAAATTATAGAGTTATAGTCATTTCGAGATCAAGCTCTTAAAATCAAGAAAAGGTGATATGAGGAAGTTTGGTGGCAAGGATCCACTCAATTGGATACTACAAATGGAGCAATATTTTGATGTACATGAGGTGCAACTGTTACAAAAGGTACATATTGCATCTTCATATTTAGAACTGGATCAATTTTTATGGTATAAATGGCTTTGTTCTCATAAACCTATTAGGTTGTCAATTCTCATTGAGGAAATGACAACACATTATGAGGATACAAAGAGAAACACCTTCTTTAGCCAATTGATAAATCTTAAACAAATGTGTTCAATGGCAAAGCACATTGATGACTTTCAAAAATTGAATATAAGGGTAGATTATATTCCAGAGAAGCAAAGGATTAATGTCTTCATAGGTACTTTAAAGGATAACATTCAACATGAGGCTTGTCTTTGGGAACCTGATTCATTGGAGAAGGCATTCAAGTGGGCAAGAAAAATTGGAAGCGAAATTATGGAAATAAGGAATCCCACCACTCATGACTATAATTATGAAAGTTCTTTTTCTCCTAGCCTTCCACAACCTACAAGGTTTACACCACAATAATTGGAATAAAAAAGAGAAAAAGGGCTTTGTCACAATTGTGAGAGTGAATGCACTAAAGGTCATAAGTGTGCTGAGAAGAAATTATTTTCAATAGATTATGAAGAGGAGGAAGAAAAGGATCAAGAAACATCAAAAGAAGAGGATATACACTAGGAATCAACCCTAGAGAAAGAAGAAATGAATTCGACCATATCTTGTAAAGCATTGGCAAGAATTACCGAAACTCAAACTCTCAAAAGAGAAGGACATATCAAGAAGAAAAAGGTTCAAGAAGTGAAATATCACATCAAGAAAGAAGAAATGAATCCGACCATATCTTATAATGCATTGGCCGGAATTACCACAATTCAAACTATCAATATAGAAGGACATATCAAGAAGAAAAATGTTCAAGAAGTGAAAGATCACATCGAGCATCAAGAAATGAATCCAAACATATCTTGTAAAGAATTTTGTTGGTGTCCAGGTATGAAAAATCTATTCACCCTTTTTCCTACATTATTTTATCAATCCAGGTGCTTATCCATTCAAGGAAACACACAAAATATATGCAGGGGCAAGGTTACCATCCATTTTGACCAATGGTTCATGATTAATACTCAAAACATTGTTATAAAATTAAACTAGTTACAGTACTCAAGAAAAGCGATTACGTGAATTAAAAATTTGTAACAGCAACCCTAAAATAATAAATAAATCATATAGGAAATACGCAAAACCTGATCAGAAGAGTAGGCCAAGATCTCTGATTAGGGATGCGTTAGTCACAGTGAAGAATGGAGGAGCAAAAGAGATTATATTTTATTAATCTGGAAAGAGCTATTACAATATCAATGGGGAGTCCCCCATTTACAAGAATAACCTATCTTTTCTACACAGCAAGGGAGAACAACATCTTTCCCCAAAACCTGGTAACTATATACCCAAAAACTATACATTAGTTTAGAATGGCACCAACACTAGAGAAACAAGATCAGCGAATGGTCCAAGAATGGTTTATGGATCTATGACTCTAGCTACACGGCTTCCTTTTGGTCGGTCGTTGCTCTGAATTTCAGATCTACCGCGGGAAGCTAAAATATTGGTCCATACTCTCTGTCAGCTATGGTCAAACATACATTTTACTGTTGTGAATAGGCAAAACCCCTTGACTAAAATATTCCAATAGACAGGAAAGTGGTAGTTACCTTGTGGATTTAGCATAGTAAACATAGGTGAATAAGTGAAAAAGGTCAAAAAGAGGGATGGAAATGCAACATAAAGATAGGCCGATTTGGTGCCCAACATCTGCCCCCAACTAACCTTCTACATGCCCTCATGCAGTTCACTGCCTTCGTAGGTCTTGGTTTTGCAGACTATTCACCTACTAAAGCTGAGCGAGATCATAGTCTTCGACCATCTCTGTCCCTGGAACTTTAAAACCTTCTGAGAGGAGTACTTCCTTCCAACGATCACCTAGAACATTATATGCTGGAGTGTAATTTTCCATTGGAAACCAGATAGTGGGGAACTGAAGCCGGATCCCCATCCAACGGACCTGCACGTTTGGACACACACCACATACCTAGGCACTCTGGTGGGCGTTCATGCAAAATTTAGTGCTCCAAATGGTTCCCTATTCTGGACGGCTGTATGTGACATCATCCACATTTTCTGACAGTAATCAAGTGCTTCATCCTGAAATGTTACTAATTGTTTGACACAAAGATCAAGGCACCATTTTTTTGTCCTTATCATTCTTTCCCTATTCCCCTCAATTCCCAAAAAGGGGTTGTGTTTAGTGAACATGGTGATTGAACTTTCATGTTATCCTCTTACTATAAATGACTTTGTAACTTGATTGGACTCAAATGTATTAAAATCCTTTTGTGAGCTGACGTGATTAAAAGTGTAAGAGGTGAGAACCCTTAAATGAATGTCTCCCACATATGGGAACAGGTTGAATTCTCTGTCCAGGCACAGTAGATACGCATGCGTGTAAAACTCACACATCAAATGCTCATTTGGCATGTCATGGCTCCTCAATATGTGGAGGAATTATACACCGTCCTCTATTACATAACTGATCTTGTTCTTGAAGCTCTCCATGTAGAACAAAAGAAAACGTTCATGAAAGAATAAGGAATAACAAGAAGCAAGGGAATGACATGCCATCACCTATTGTGCTAAGTTAAACATGTTCTCCTTATTAGCTTTCAACTTTTCCAATTGCCTTTCCAGCTACTCCATCTAGAGATGTTGCTTCGCATGCCTCAATCTCATGACATCTATGCGCTCCACATATTAAAAAATGGTTGTGGAGGCTCATTGCTGAGTTCTTCTAACCCTGCTTTGATACCAAGGCGCAGCGTATTTCCAAGTCTGTACTTTGGTCATTAAGGCATATTCACGGTCTTCAAACAATCGCTTGACCAGGTCCATTTGAGTGGCAGCAGAAGTTGTGGCTATATGGTCCACTTGAGTCTCTACTTCTACTACTGTGGCCATGAAATCTTTGGCCTGCCACTTGTATTTCTTCATCCGCTTCTACAATTTCTGTACTTGTGTCCTTATTTTCCTGACCTCCACCTTAAGCTGCATTGTTTCTTTAAATTGTAGTTGTTATTTTTTCTTGACAAGAAGTCTTCATTGTTCACACAGCTCCACCATTCTTTCTTAACCAAAACTTCCTCAGTTTCAACAACTGGCTCAACTGGAGGTAAATCCCCCAGGACAACTTCTCTTATGCCAACTATCAGGTTTCCTTCTACTGCCTGTTCTTCCTCGATTATTTCTCATTTTACAGCCTTCCCTTCTATCCTTATCACTGGCTCATTCATCCGTATCGCTTCACTTGGTCCCTCCTCTTCACAAATAGTTGCTTCCTTTTGTTGTGTGATCACCACGACTAGTGGTGCCCTTTTGAGATGATCACCAATTAATGTATCTGTGGGAACCCCTTCCGATTCCCCTGCTTCAGGGATATCTACCTCTTCTCCCCTTTCAGGCTTGGAAGCACATGTTGCCTGAGCAACATCTATCCCACCCGGTTGTGGTCTTCATGATAAATTCAAGGCAAGAGGAATGAAGATATATTCTTTTATGCACTGAGGGGAATGAGATACCCTTGCTCCTCTTGGGATAGAATAGAAAAAGGAGAATTGGTAGGGATCTTCAGTGTTTGGTCCTGAGGTTAACGTCGGTTCTTGTGGAGTAACGCCAGCTTCATGCCCTAGTTCTTTGAGTGCTTCATCCATAGGTTCCATGGTTTTCCCAGCTCTGAGCTTTTCTTGTCCTAGTTCCTCCTCTTCCATTAGTTCTATGGTCGAGGTGGTCATGACCTCTTCTTCATTCAGGTTGTCTTCCTCCATCAGCTCCATTTTGGTAGGAATTCCATGTGGGTTAACTTGGGTAACAATATTGACCAATTCTCTCGTCCTTGCTTGTTGTGGTACTTCCTCTAATGTTTTCATGCTATCAAGTTTCTCTGCTAGCTCCACAATCGAGGCTGGTTCTAGTGGAACAACCTTGGCTATGGTACTAGTGGGTCTTTCTATGTTGACTCCTACGTCTTCCATTGGTTCCGCAGTTGTAGCTTGCTCTTCAGGAGCAGCCTCTTCTTCAAGATCTTCGGCTTACATCTCCATCTCCTCTGGCTCCTCTTGGTCGATATAGTCATCTCCTTCTACATATTCTTCCTCCATTGCTTCTGGTTCATCTTCCCTGGTGGCCACAACAGCTACTATCTCTTCCTCCATGGAATCTCGAAACAGTTCCCATGGAATCGTAATTCCTCTAATTGCATTCATCACCAACAACTAGACCAGCTTGTGGTGGGTAATGACTGCCATCACCTAGCGTGACCTTTGAGATGAATGTGCCATTAGATGAAGACTTCTCAGTAAGAAATAAGGCACATTTAATGAAAAGGCCTCTGCTTGGGGGAATCAGAGGTGAGCTAATATTCAAAGATGATATTTGAACATAGTAGAGTATTTCCCCTAACAAGTTATATATTTTATGAAAAACTCTACTACCCCTCCCCATGGATGCGGTAACAAGTTTCGATCGTATCCTCAACCCTTTTGAGCAATGGTTTTTCCTGCCTACATAAAGGCTTGGGGAAACTGCGGGAGGGAAGTCCTCCTTGAAAACCATCGTTGTCCATTTTGAGGGAGCCCAGTAACTTCTGCAATGGCTTCCTCTGTAACAGGGACTTCTATCCCACGGACCCGAGAGCTTTCTTCTCCCAGGTTGAGTGTGAATTCTGCCACAATTTCCTCATTCGACCCCCTCAGCCTATCAAAGTAGACATTCCAACCTGCGTTTTCAAATACCTTCCATACCTCCTGACTATTTCGAACTCTTCTTGTATCTTCCAGCTCATGCCACAGAGACCGTCCACCCATTACTGTAGAGGCGGGATCAACACAATGAATACAGTTAGTTAGTAGGGGAGAACGACATGGACCCAAACCGTTGGCAATAGTAATAAAATCATGGTCACCTCGGGGAAAAAGGATGGAATAGTACTATTATGTTTGAGAAATCTTAGAGAATTATGGTGAGTTATGGCGGTATGGTTGGATATTTTCAGTGATTTAATGCAACATGTTGGGGAGGTTACTGGTTATGACTCTTTATGTACGAATATGCATTCCAATGCATAGGGGTCGTGATTACGAAGTACCATAATCATTAGATTTATTTTGGTGTGAATCATGTGACATGAATGCATTTTCATGGTATGCAGTCGTTTATTATGATGGTTTCCCCCCAACTTAATTTTTGCTGTCTGTGACACGTATTGATGTATTTTTGGCATATTTTAATTAAATCCGTAAAAGTCAGTGGAGATGCACCAGGGGACCTACCTTGTGGTGGAGTAACAACACACAGAGTAACAACACTAGTGGAGTAACAACAACAACAGAGTAACAACACCAGTACAGTAATGACAACGACGGAGTAATAGCACCAGTGGAGTAACAACAATGGCAGAGAAAAGACACCGGTGGAGTAACAACACTAGTGGAGTAACAACAATGCTGGAGTAACAACACCAGCAGAGTAACAACACCAGTGGAGTAACAACAATGGCGGAGTAATAGCATCGACGAAGTAATAACAATGGTAGAGTAATAGCACTAGTAAAGTAACAACACCAGTGGAGTAACAACATCAGTGGAGTAACAACACCAGTGGAGTAACAACACCAGCGGAGTAACAACACTGGTTGAGTAACATCAACAACTTAGTAGCAGCACTGGTGGAGTAACAGTGTCGAGAGTTACATTTCTGTTGGTCATATTCCTTTGTTTTTTATACAAATACAAACAAGTAAGCAATAACAATATATATATATATATATATATATATATATATATATATATATATATATATATATATATATATAAATTAGAGTGATAGTTTCTTTTATACCAGCAACCATTAAACCAGATGAATCAGAAAGGTGCTTGACAAAGTCATCCCTAGAGGCTGGATGGTGGTAAAGCTTTAGATGGTGTCCATTTACAAAGAACAAGGTATGATTCACATATATTGTAATTAGTCTAATTGTTCCATTGTCAAATACTATGTCCACTTCATATGGTTGCATCCAGTGCGTTATGAAACTAGCTCAAGAAATGATAGAAAAGATAGTTCAACGCCTTAGAATTCAGCCTCTTTGAGGGGGAAACCTCCTTTACATTACATAAATGAAAAATTCTTGGATGATACAAATGAAAAAACCTCCTTTCTATATATAGGAGTCTAAGGAGTCACAATATAATCCAGCCGACCTAACAATAATAATATAAAGCCACAAAAATAACAATAGAGGGATTCTATGGGGCACAAAAATAACAACATGGGGGTAATATGGGCACAACAATATAAATAAGGGGTGTAACTACAATAGTAATCTGGTAATCACTAGTATTATAGGGACCCAACATGCCCCTCTCCTTCAAAAAAGTGTTTTCCTCAACGCTTGAGTAGTTCTGGATACTTCTGCATAAAATTCTCATCCTCCCATGTGGAATCTTCAGCGGATAAGTTCTTCCACTTGATAAGATACTCTGAAATTGATCGATTTCGTAGCTGTCGAGTTCTTGTTTTTGTGACTGCTTCCGGTTCCAATATTATTTTTCCTTCCTCGTCAAGTTCTGGCAATATTGTTTGAATTGGGAGCTTGTCGCCTATAACCTTCTTTAAACATGAAACATGGAAAACTGGGTGCAATCGAGAAGCTGTAGGAAGCTCCAATTTGTATGCCATAGTACCAATCTTTTGCAACACCTTGTACGAACCATAATACTTTGGTGATAATTTATTATCCTTCTTAGCTTGCTTTAGGTACATTTGCTTATATGGTTGTAGCCGTAGGAATACCCAATCACCTACACCAAAACTTCTTTCACTGCGATGTTGATCTGCCTGTTGCTTCATTCTATTTTGTGCCAACAAGAGGTTATCCTTTAAGAGTTGGAGGACTTGTTGCTGATGTTCGATGTGATGTTGCATTGTCTGAACCTTAGAATTTTCTCTTAAATATGATGTGATGGATGGTGGTTGATACCCATAAAGTGCCATATATGGGGTCATTTTTGTTGCTGTATGGAAGGAAGTGTTATACCACCATTCAGCCAGAGGCAAGCATTTGACCCATTGTGTATTTTTATCAGATACAACGCAATGAAGATATCCTTCAAAACATTTTTTTACTATCTCAGTTTGCCCATCAGATTGAGGATGATAAGATGAGCTATGAGCTAACTGAGTACCAAGACAAGAAAATAATTTTGTCCAAAAATTTCCAGTGAAAATGGCATCTCTATCACTTACAATCATCTTTCGGTTTCCATGTAGCTTTTGAATTGTTTCTATAAATGCAGTAGAAACTGTACTGGCTTTAAATGGCTGTGATAATGCACAAAAGTGTGCATACTTGGTAAGTCTGTCAACTACCACCATGATGACACTCTTTCCCTCAGACTTGGGTAAACCTGTGATAAAATCCATTGAAACCTCCTCCCAACGTTGGCTTGGAATGGATAAAGGTTGTAATAGACCCGGTGTCTTAATTGTTTCAACTTTATTTTGTTGGCAAACCAAACATTCCACCACAAACTTTTGAATATCTGATTTAAGGCCATCCCAAAAAAATTCCTTCTTAACCCTGTGGTAAGTTTATAAAAATCCTGAGTGCCCTCCTAAGGGAGAAGTGTCCAATTCCATAAGAATCTTTTGTTTTAGTTGAGAATTCTTACAGAGGTATAAGCGATCTTTGTACCATAATGAATCATTTTACCAACTAAACGTATCAGACGCACTGGAATCTTGTTGTAGCTTTCGAATAAGTGCCCATACTTCTTTATCATTCTTCCATTCCTCCCTTGCTTCTTTTATCCAATCTGGTTGGATAATAGAAATGGCGCACAACAATGCTTCCACATCGTCATCCTTTCTTGAGAGTGCATCCGCCACAACATTTTTCTTCCCTTTCTTGTAGATGATTTCAAAGTCATAACCCAACATCTTTGTGACCCACTTTTGTTGCTCTTGAGAGGATAATCTTTGTTCTAAAAAGTGTTTAAGGATATCATGATCCGTTTTTACCTTGAAGTGTCTTCCCATTAGGTAGGGTCGCCATTTCTTAAGTGCATGGAGTATTGCCAACATTTCCTTCTCATAAATAGCTTTGCTTAAAAACTTTCCCTTGGTTGGACAAGTTTCAAAAGCAATGGGTCTTTCATCTTGCATTAGAAGAACACCGATTCCATTTCCTGAAGCATCATATTCCACAATAAAGGTTTTTGTGAAGTCCGGTGTAGCTAAGACCGGTGCTTGGCACATTGCCTCTTTAAGATGTTCAAAGGCCTTTGTTGCTTGAGGAGTCCATGAAAATGCATCTTTCCTCAATAATGTTGTTAGAGGTGCTGCTATTCTCCCATAATTCTTAACAAACTTGCGATAATACCCTGTCAACCCAAGAAATCCTCGCAGATTCTTTATGCATGTGGGGATTTTCCATTCCTTAATGGATTTAATTTTGCTAGGGTCTACCTTAACTCCTTCATGAGATACAATATGACCCAAATATTCCACCTCCTGGACTCCAAAGAAACATTTGGATCTTTTTGCATATAATTGTTTCTCCTCCAATAGTTGTAGCACCCTGTCAACATGTTCAACATGATCCTTCGAAGACTTGTTGTAGATTAGTATATCATCAAAAAATACTAACACAAATTTTCTAAGGAATGGTTTGAAAATTGATTTCATCAAACCTTGAAATTTTGAAGGTGCATTAGTAAGGCCAAAAGGCATGACCAAAAATTCATAATGACCCTCATGAGTTCTAAATGTCGTTTTCGGAATGTCTTCAATCTTCATTCTGATTTGATGATATCCAGAACAAAGATCCAACTTGGTGAAGTAAATTGATCCATGCAATTCATCCAATAATTCATCAATGACAGGAATGGGGAACCTATCTTTGATAGTGACCTTGTTGCGCTCCCTATAATCCGAACACATGCACCATGATCCATCCTTCTTGTGCAGTAATACTACTAGAGCAGAGAAAGAACTTTGACTTGGTTGAATTATACCAGCCTCTAGCATTTCTGCAACCATTCGTTCAATTTCACTTTTTTGGACATAGGGATATCTGTACGGCCTGATGTTTGCAGGAACAATTCTTGGAATCAGATGAATAGCATGATCATGATCATGCATAGGTGGGAGACATTTAGGAATCTCAAATATCTTGGAATGATTGTCCAGGACTTTTTGGAGATCTGGAGAAATAGATGATTCTGATGTGGAAACATCTAGCAAACATAATTGTGCAATTACACCTCTTTGCTCCTTTTTTAGAAGCTTTGTCATACCATTAGATCTGATTATATTTCCTGGTTTCCCTGCAGTACCCATTAATTCAAATTCCTTTCATTCCATAGAAAATTTGATGAAAAGTTCTTTAAAATTAAAAGCTATTGTACCCAAGGATTGTAGCCATTGGACTCCTAGTACAACGTCAGCACCTCCCATTGGAATGGAAAGCATTGGGCTAGTCAATACATATTCTCCCATGGATAGCTTGATATTATGGCACCTTCCAGAGGAATTTATTGTTCCTCCATTTGCAATCATCACTTAGAACTCTGGTGCTGGATATAGGAAGCAATTCAATTCTTTTGCTACCCTACAATGAATAAAATTGTGGGTGCTTCCTGAATCAATCAACACTATTACCTTTTTCTTATTGATTTGTGCTTTTATCTTGATGGTTTGAGGATTGGTAATTCCCACCAATGCATTACAAGATATGGTACAATTTATTTGTTCTTCATCTAGGCTTTGTTCCTGGAGTATATCTTCTTCTTTTGACCTTTCTTGCTCCTTTTCTTCTTCCTCTTCACAATCTATGTAGAATAATTTCTTCTCAGCACACTTATGACCTTTAGTGTATTTGCTATCACAACTGTAAAAAAACCCTTTTCCTCTTTTTTCTTCCAATTGTTGTGTTGTCAACCTTATAGGTTCTGGAAAACTAGGGGCAACAACACTTCCGTCTTTATAGTTGTGAGTCGTATGCTTCCTAGTTGCCATAATTTTTCTTTCCATTTTTCTTGCTAACCTGAATGCCTTCTCTAATGAATCAGGTTCCCAAAGGCAAACATCTTGTTGGATATTTTCCTTTAAAGACCCTATGAACACATCAATCCTATGCTCCTCTGGAATATCTTTTACCCTTATGTTAAATTTTTGGAACTCCTCAATGTGCTCCATTACTGAACCCTTTTGTTTGAGACTTATCAATTGGCTAAAAAAAGTGTTGTTTTTTGTATCTTCATAATGTGCTATCAATTCTTCCATAAAAATTGCCCAAGTGATAAATTTTTTACGAGATAAAAGCCATTGATACCATACAAATTTATTTGGTTCCAAATATACAGTTGCCATACGTAACTTTTGTGTGTTTTGCACATTATTCAGATCGAAGAACTGCTCCATCTGTAATATCCATGTGGCGGGATCCTTTCCATCAAACTTCCTCATATCGATTTTTGGAATATGGTGGGTCTTCGATCCAACATTAGAGTCTATGGAATCATGATTAACATTACTTTTGTTCACATCATGAGTTTCCTTTACACCCTTTTCAACATTAGTAAGTATATCTTGTAGAAAATTTGTCAAATCTGTCTTCAAATCTGCCATGTCTGTCTTTAAATCTGTCTTCAAATCTATCTTCAAATCCGCCATGTTTGTCTTCAAATCCATATTCAAATCATCCATCTTAGCCTCCATGCCCTTTATCTTATATTCCACGCCATTTATCTTAGATTCCACGCCATTTATCTTAGCTTCTGTTAGCTTTTGTGAGCGTGACATTAGTTGCACTTGTTCTTGTAAATTTGATATATCATGTAGCATTTCTTCCTCTTCTTCATGAGTCATGCTAGAGATTTCAGGTTCCTTACTAGGTGTTTGCATTTTCTTTCCTCGGGGCATCAGTTACCGATAATAATGCTTTACTATGCCCTTTGAATTCCGTTAACCCAAGCTTACTCAAAAATTTTAAAAAAACTACACACCTTTTTTCACTTTATAGAAGCCCGATATTGAATCTGATGTATCTCTGTAATTTCAGATCATCCAATTATGAAGTTGCAACCTATAGTAGCCTTCCGTGTCCTCTTTCCAATGCCACAAGTCTGACCTAAATTGGATTCTCCAAGGAAGAGTTATGTTAAATCTCCCACAGTGACTTGCTTTTAGACTAGTTGAGTAGAGCGAATTTGTATGACGTTCCACGAGTCACTGTTTCAACCTATGGATCTGAAACTCGCGTACAAGAAACTAAAATCCGTCCTATTTCTTTACCTTCTTACTAAATTTCAATCCAATCCCCAGAGAGAAAGTTATGATGATTTTCCCCAGGTTACCTGTTTTGAATGTAATTTAGGAGTCTGCAAAAGACCAACCTCCTCAGATCATATCTCCGTAAATATCATGCAAAAAGCTCTGAAATTCGGACCCAAGGTTCAGCGCGATTTCTTCTCAAATGGGTTTTTGTTGTGACTTCTGAAACATTACAGAAAAAATGTTATAGTGAAAATTCCACGATCACCTGTTTGGACCAGCGGAACCCTAGAATCCAAAGCTCTGATACCAAATGTTATGAAACCAGCTCAATAAAAGATAGAAAAGATAGATCAATGCCTTAGAATTCAGCCTCTTCGAGGGGGAAACCTCCTTTACATTACATACATGAACAATTCTTGGATGATACAAATGACAAAACCTCCTTTCTATATATAGGAGTCTAACGAGTCACAATATAATCCAACCGACCTAACAATAATAATATAAAGCCACAAAAATAACAATAGAGGGATTCTATGGGGAACAGAAATAACAACATGGGGGTAATATGGGCACAAAACTATAAATAGGGGGTGTAACTACAATAGTAATGTGGTAATCACTAGTATTATAGGGATCCAACATAGTGAGTGTGAAGATTCCCTTTGAAATCCTTAAGTCGGGAGTCATAAAGTAACGCCCATTCCCCCACATGAAACACCTTGCTCTTGATAAATTTATCATGCCATTTCATTCTCTGCTATTGAAAAACAATAATTTTCTAGACACCTACTGATTTCATCTCATCCAACTCATTCAATTGTTCCAGTCAGTGTTTCTATGCTTCTCATAGGTCTAGACATACTTCTAAAGTTGTTCTGAGCATACTAATCTCAAATTCTATCGGAAATAAGGGGGATTTCCCATAAACTAACTCAAATGGAGAAAACCTGGTTGTGTTCTATATGTTTTACTATACGCCCATAAAGTTTCTGGAAGTTTTTGTACCCAGTCCTGGCAATGACTTGCTATTGTTTTTGTCAAAATATTTTCCAATATCCTGTTTATACTTTCTACCTGTCCGTTCACCTTCAATGATAGGGGGTTGTCACTCTATGTTTAACCCCATACTTCTGCATCAACTTCCCTATCATCTGAGATATGAACTGTGCCCCTCCATCTGCCACAATTTCCCTTGGAGTACCATATCAAGCAAAGATTTCTTCAAAAAGAAAGTCTGCCACTACTTGCTTTGTTGCTCTTCCGACCACTCTGGATTCTACCCATTTAGTCACATAATCAATGCAGAACAAGATGTGAGCTTTTTGATGAGAAGATGGATTGAAAGGTCCAACAAAATTTATGGCCCATTTATCGAAAGTTTCGAGGACTACCTGGGGCTATAGAGTCATTTCATCTGCTTTCCCAGGTTGTCCCATCCGTTGGCAACTATGACATCTATTGACATAATTCCTAGCATCACGAAAGATGGAAGGATAGTAGTAACCCATCTATAGCACTTTATAGCCTATTCTCTTATCTGAAAAAGGTCTTCCGTAGGGGCCATCATGGGAAACTTCTAATATCTCGTAGATATCATCTTTTTCCACACAATGTCAAACCTGTTGGTCAATGCCTAAATGAAAGAGAAACCCTGTCATCCATGAATATCAGGTACTATGATGAATAATTTTCCTCTGATCCTTATATGAAAAATAACTAGGAACCTTCCCTGTAGCAAGATAGTTAGCAATATCTACATACCACAAAGTGTTAGCAGAAACTGAAAAAAGATGTTCATCTCGAAAATTATCCTCAATTGGTGTATTATTACCATCATTTTCTATCCTAGACAGGAAATCTGCAACCACATTGTCCTTCCCTAGTTTATCTACTATAGTAATGTCAAATTCTTGTAGTATAAAAACCCATCTTCTAATGTGACCAGGGGTAACAGGTTTATTCATTAAATAATTGATAGCTGCATGATCTTTATGTACAAAGGTAGGATATTGGGTAATGTAATGGTGGAATTTGTTGATGGTGTAGATGATAGCAAGGAATTCTTTTTCATTCACTGTGTAATTTAATTCAGCAGGAGCCACATTCTTACTAACATTGTAAATTGCATATGGTAGCGTATCCTCTTGTTGTCCAAATACTACACCAACTGCTGTTTGGGAAGCATCCATGTGAATATGAAAAGGTAATGCCCAGTCTGGCCCTCTAAGGATCGGAGTGCTACAAACCAATTCCTTGATTTTTGTGAAGGCTACATCACAGTCCTCTATCCACACAAAATTTTCATCTTTTGTTAGCAATTGAAAAAGTGGATGTGCTACTTTAGCAAAATTTACTATAAAGTGCCTATAATAACCAACACAACCAATGAAGCTACGTACCTGCATGGGTGTTTCCGGTATCGGGAAGTGCAAAATTATCTTTATTTTCATTGATTCTATATGGATTCCTTCAGCTGAGAGAAAATGTCCCAGAACAATTCCTTCCTCTATCATCATATGGCACTCTACCGTACTTAAGGAGACACGCGCCTGTATGCACCTTTCACGAAGTTTCTCTAAATTTTTCAGCCCTTCTACAAATGAATCCCCATATGGAGTAAAGTCATCCATGTAAATTTTAGTGCTATAATCCACCAAATCAGAGAAGATCCCCAAAATTTCCCTCTGGAACGTCGCATGTGCATTACACAGGCCAAAAGGAAGGACCCGGTATGTGAATGTTCCCTAGGGACATGTGAAAGTGGTTTTGTCCTGATCTTAAGGAGCTATTTGGATCTGGTTATACCCACTAAATCTATTTAGGAGGGAGGACATTTTTCCAGCCATTGTGTCCAGAACTTGGTCAATAAATGGTAAAGGAAAATGATATTTCTCTATTGCCTTATTTAATTCTCTATAATCCATGCATATCTACCATTTACCATTTTTCTTGGGGACCACTACTAATGTAGAAACCCATTGGCTATCTAAATGTGGTACATAAAACCTACACCTAGTAATTTATGGATTTCTTCTTTCACAACATTTTTCAATGCATGGTTCATCCTTCTCTAAGGTTGTCTCACAGGATGGCAATCTTCCTTAATATATATATCATGGGTACATAAACTAGTAGGAATACCCTTCATGTCTGAGTAATCCCAAGAAAAGGATTCTTTATTTTTCTGAGGGACATCTACAAGTTGTTTCTTCTGGGATTCTAATAGGTCAGGGCTAATCTTCAGTGTCTTTCTTGGTTATAATTGCACTGGGATACTTCCATGGGGTGCATCTACAGATAGCTCCTCTAATCCTTCCAATGTTTCAATAGTTTCCAGTGTTTCACAACTTAGGATGGATTCTAATATTTGTTGATTTGTATCTAAAATAGAGCAAGGATCATCCATAAAGGAGGTGATTACATCATCCTCTAATTCCATTTTTAACTGGAGGGCCTACCCAATAGTAAGGACTGGTCTTAATTCCTCATTTTCTATTTCAGGCTCCTTCCTGGATAAAATTTTCTTACTACTTGCCGGTTTTGTGGATGGGTTTGGTTCTGCAGGTGGGCATAACACTAAATTTTTAGTGTTGTGCCCATTTGAAATAACCACGTGCCCTGAATGGCACCCAATGTAAGCATCTACAGTAGCCAACCATGGCCTACCTAAAATTAGAGGATGGCCACCAATTGAAGATTGCGTATGTAAGACAAGGAAATCTATGGGATAGTGCCATGAATCCACTAAAATTATTACGTCTTCTAACTTCCCTATTGGTTTCACTGTAGATCGATCGACTAGTTCTAACACTGTAGGTGTATGTTTCGAGTTACGAAGACCTAATGTATGCATAGTTTTAGTGGTGATAACGTTGATGGCAACACCCAGATCTATTTCTAGAACATTTGGAATCTCTACCCCATTAATTTGTACTATCAGAATTGGGTTCCCTAGGTCTCCATACTTTACAGGCATTGACTTTCCCATCATGGAATCTGATAATTTTCCCATGACATGAATAGTAAGGGGGTCTTTGGATTTCTTTGTAGGCTTCTCTAAACAATATTCCCTAAGAGTCTTTAGATATATCGATACATCCCTCATAGCTTGTAACAGGAGAATTTCGACAAATAAGTTCTGTAATTCACCTAATAAGTCGAATTTAGCTTGAGGGCTTGATTTACTCAAATTCAGTCTCTCTGGATTGGGTAGTTCAGATTGATGTTGTTTTGTACGAGGCATCTAGTTTCTACCAATTTGCTTTGGTTCCTTATTAATTAATTCTAATTCCTTACCTTCACTATCAAGTTTTTCAATGATAACTAGAGGAGGTTGAGCATCGACTATCCACCCTAATCGAAGATTAGTTTAATACAACTCTGTGGTGGAAATTCTATACGAAGGTAGGTTAAGAGTGTCAGTTTGATGAACTCCCTTATTGTGAGGATTTGGGTTAGGTTCGATTCAAAGTTGGGGACGGGTAAGTTGACAACTAGGAGGCACATTGGAGGGCAGCTAGAGTTGTTGTTGTGGCACCGGTTGAGGTAACTGCCTAGGAGAGGATCCTCGCCAAGTGGGAGCCCATGGGGAGCTGGAACCAGCTTGAGCATTCCATTGTTGCCAAGGTCAAAACTGGTATTGTGGCCTCATTGGTGGATAGGGCATGGACTAAGGATTTATATTGAAATTACTGAAATATTGAGATGGGTCTGAGTACATACGTTTCTTTCCCATTGGTGCTCGAGGATACTATGGCTTTCTAGACCCTATGAGGTACAGTTGCTCTACATCTTCTCCTGTCCTTTGAAACACTGCATTTAGGCTTGGCAAGGAAGGGCATGAACTTGATGCATGGTTTAGTTCATAGATTGCACATTCCTTGATGGATTTTAATGGAAATTCCCTTTTTGGATGCTTCTTTCTACAGTTGAGGAATAATATAGCCATGGTCCTATCCAATTCCAATTGCTTCTGTTTTACTTGTAGCATATTCATCTATTCCGACAAAGTACTCAGGATATTTGTTCTCAAATTGTCTAGTAGGTTTCCAATTTTTGTCTTCGTAACAGCCCCACCAGATGCTTTTTCTCAGCAAATCCCTTGTATGTTTCTTGTGAGCCCCCTCAAGCACTAGATGCATATTTTACAGATAACCTCGATCTTCAAAAATTGCAAAGAATCCTCACGAAAACCCTAGAGGCGGATAATTTCTAAAATCTCGTTATCCATGTCGGAGTGACCTAACCTCTGTATTGTGTACTTAAATCATTCCACATAGTCTTCCAATCTCTTGTCTTCTTTTTGTGTGAACTTAAAAATTTCCTCTTTGATGTTTAGGGATTTGTAGTAATCCTGGTATTTTTCCAGAAAAATTGTCTTCCTATCATCCCATGTGGAAATAGAAATTCCTCCAAGGCCCACGAACCATCGCAGAGCTATCAGTTTTAGTGTAGCAGGGAAAATTTTGAACTTTTAGGAGTTTGTCGCATAGCCACACCCTCATCACACTATGTCAAATTCGAATAAATATGTGTTGGGGTCTTCTGAAACAAGCCCATGAAAGCTTGGTAAGGCTGCTAATAGAATAGGCTTTGTGGGCATGCCAGCTCTCAAACCCCCAATCAAAAACTCGATGGTGGAGGTTGTAGGAGCCATAAATATCGTCTAATAACCACTGGGTATTTCAACAGGCTTTGTGGAAGATGTCCTAGGGTTCCCCACCACTTGATTTTGAGTTACTTTGACAACACTTGCCCGGTACCTTGGTGATGTAGGTGCCCCTTCATTTCCTTCTCCTACATCCTGATGACTTGATACCTTGGCTACGACCTCGTTTCCTTTGTTGGAGTGGCCTGACTTGTCAATGTTCTGCTTCCAAACTCTTCCTCTTCTCTTACCAATGTAAGGTTCTCCTAGTTAGGTATACTATTGGATGTCTCCTCAACTGCTAGAGGGGCCTACTGTGTCAAGTCGTCAAATAATGTTGTAGACAAACTGGTTGATCTACTAATTGTCCCTTGGATTTTACTCTTTGTGCACCTGGTCTCATGGCTGCATGAGAGGATGCTTCTGATTCAGATTTTTCTATTATATGTTGGATGTAAGTCTTTCTTCCCAAGTCTGGTCCTTCCCTCCTTGGAGCTCTTCCTCTACCCCTCTTATTTGGTTCTGTGTTCATACAAATTTTGATATGACAAAAGGTCTTGGTATCAAACTACAATGCTCTAGTCTTGAAGTAAGGTGTCAAAGGACCATTCCTTCCCCAAGATGGAAGAGCTTATAGAAAGAGAGACATCTAAAAATAATAATCTAGGGTTCAAGGCCTAGAGCAGGGCATCAAGGAACTCCTCCCTCCCTCGGACAAGAATCGAGAACAAACACATGCCTCCGAGAAGACCTAATACTTCCAGATTTAAAGCATGGAATCAAAAGACTCCTCCCTCCTTAGGGTAAACGTTAGGGTTTCCCAAAGTTAAAACACACAAAGGGTTTAAAGAAATAAATCTAACTCAAGGCCTGGAGCAGGGCGTCAAAGGACTCCTCCCTCCCCAGGAAAAGAGGTCGGCCCTATCAAAACATGAAAGAAAATAAAGGCAAGTAGAAAGAAAAAATTATGCTGAGGACCTAGAGCAGAGTGAGAAAACTCATTCTCTCCCCAGGACGAGAGATTGACCCTCTGGTTGGTTTGTATGATGTCTTGCGCCTTGTGAGCCTCCCTGGCAATGGTGCCAAAATTTTGGTGTCCAGGTATGAGAAATCTATTCACCCTTTTTCATACATTAATTTATCAATCCGAGTGCATATCCTTTCAAGGAAACATGAAAAATATATGCAGGGGAAAGGTTACGATCTGTTCTGACCAAGGGTTCCTGATTAATACTCAAAACATTGTTGTAAAACTCAACTAGCTACAGTACTCAAGAAAAGTGATTACAAGAATTAACAATCTGTAACAAAAACCATAAAATAATAAATAACACACACGGGAAATAAGTAGCAACTGATTAGAAGAGCGGGCCCAACTCTTTCATCAGGGCTGCATTAATCACTGTGAAGAATGGAGTAGCAAAAGAGATGATATTTTATTAATCTGCAAAGAGCTATTACAATATCAATGGGGAGTCCCACATTTACAGGAATAACATGTCTTTTATACATAGCAAGGGAGAACAACATCTTTCCCCAAAACCTAGTAACTGTATACCCAGAAATATACATTAGTTTAGAACGGCACCAACACTAGTTAAACAAGATCAACAAATGGTCCAAGAATGGTTCAGGGATCTGCAACTCCAGCTACACTGCTTCCTTATGGCCGGTTGTTCCTCTGAATTGTGGATCTACTGCGGGAAGCTGAAAGATTGGTACCTGTTCTCTAGAATGTGTGGTCAAACATACGTTTTAGTGTTTTGAATAGGCAAAATCCCGTGACTTTACTTCATTAATAAAATATTCCAATAGACAGGAAAGGGTTCGTTACCTTCCAGATTTAGCATAGTAAACATAGGTGAATAAGTGTAAAAAGGTGAAAAAGAGGGATGGAAATGAAACAAAAATATAACCTGATTTGGTGCCCAACATATTGGAAGAAATAACCACTCCTAAAAATCTCATGTTAGAAGGAAATATCAAGAAGAAAAATGTTCATGAAGTGAAAGATCAAATCAAGCATCAAGAAATGAATCTAACCATATCTTGTAAGGCATTGGAAGAAATTACCACTCCTCAAACTCTCAAGATAGAAGGACATATCAAGAAGAAAAAGATTCAAGCAGTGAAAGATCACATCAAGCATCAACAACAAGTTTTCCAAATTTTAAAGGATAACACCACTTTGGTACATAATCGATTGAAGCAACAGGAAGATCAACATCGCAGTGAAAGAAGTTTGGATGTAGGCGATTGGGTATTTTTACGGCTACATCTCAAGCAAGCTATTTATGAGAAGGACATCTTGGAAATACTGCATGAACTTAAGAAATGGTGACCTTACCTAATGGGAAGACACTTCAAGGTAAAAATGGATCATGATAGTATTAAATACTTTTTAGAAAAAAGATTATCTTTAGAAGAACAAAAAAAATAGGTGACAAATATGTTGGGTAATGACTATGAAATCATATACAAAAAGGGGAAGAAAAATGTTGTTGCGGATGCACTCTCAATAAAGGATGAGGATGTGGAAGCATTGTTTTGTTCTATTTCTATTATCCAACTAGATTGGAAAAACAAAGCAAGGGATGAATTGAAGAAGGATGCTGAAGTGTGGCCACTCATTCAAAAGTTGCAGAAGGTCCCAGTTCAAACAATATTTCCAGAACTTGACGAGGAAGGAAAAATCATATTGGAACCTGGAGCAATCATAGAAACAAGAACTTGATTGCTACGAAATCGATCAATGTCAGAGTATCTCATTAAGTGGAAGAGCTTACCCGCTAAAGTTTCCACATGGGAGGACAAGAATTTTATATAGAAGCATCAATAACTACTCAAGCATTGACGACAACACCTTCTGAAGGAGAGGGACATGTTAGGTCCCTATACTACTAGTGTAACCCCTTATTGCTATTAATAAAAACCCCTTATTATATTGTTGTGCCCATGTAGGCCCCATATTGTTATTATTGTTCCCCATAGAAGCCCACTATTTTTATTATTGTGCCCTTACATTATTATTGTTATGTCGGCTCTGATTATATTATGACCCCTTAGACTCCTATGTATAGAAAGGAGGTCTTGTTATTTGTATCATCTAAGAATTCTTCATTTTTGTAATGTAAAGCGGGTTGCCCCCTCGAAGAGGCTTATTTCTAAGGTGTTGAGCTTTCTTTTATATATTTCTGTGCGGTGGTTTCATAACAGTGTGTATGGAATATGTTGCTTTATTTACATACTTAGCTAATGAAATATTTTGTTTCTTTTCTATGGGTATTATTGAATGAATGTTTTTGTGCTTTAACGATAGTTATTTACCATGTGGACTAATCTGCAGGTACTCAACAAGTCTTATTTATCCCTCATTCTCCCTTTAGGATATTAATATTATTTTTCTATCTACTGGCTTGTTTTCTCTCACCAGCCATGTAAGTCTCCTTCACACACCCTACATTAAGTGTCTCATGAAGCTCACATCCTTTTTGTTCCAAAGAGTTATTTAATTCTCTTATATCCAATTGTAACCAAGGAATTCAAACAATGGATGGACCGTATGGTTAGATGGGACTCCTACACCAAATGGTGTGATGTCTAATTCAGACTTCACATCAAGGAGATGCCCTTACATTATTGGTGGAATCTAACACCATCAACATTTTTGGCACTAGAAGGAGGGTGAGATATTAAGTGGAGCCAGTGAAGTCTATTTGAGTATATTACATTCAATGGATCCATTCCAAATGATACTCCCGAGGATTTTTTCCAAATATTTATATCTTTCAACCCTTGTGGACTTTTTACATAACTTATCATGATTTAAATTCGATGGAAAGGGTATGCAAAACATTCTTAATTACGTTGTTGAATTTATTCAATCCTACTCCTTGAATGATGTTTATTTAGAAGAAAACCTTTCACAATTGTTTACCCTTACATTGGATAATGATGCAAAAAAATGGTTCTATTTTCTACCCATTACTTCTATCACATATTTCGATCACTTGCTTAATTATCTTCATTGATATTTTGATAAATATGAATATCAGGATGTTATTGGTGAAATTGATCATCTTAGAATGGAACTCACAAAATATCTTCAACATTTTATTAGATTCTGGATGAGGACATACAATGAAATTTGTTAGATGGGAAGTTTCATTTCCCAGTTTAGATGTGAAGGAAAACTTTCGAATTATATTCTCTTGATCAAGAAGAATTTCAACATTGAGAGAAGGAACCAGATATTCTCTTTTTCACATGCCCTCCTCCCTTTGATTTTTCAGATTTTGGACCTAGACCAATAATTGAATCAGAAAATCATATTGTGGAGGAATAAGTCATATTTATTTCATATATATTCGCTAATGGTGATTCAATTAACCACATTAATCAACCATCATGAAATCTTGATATTCCTCCAATCGATATTTCACCTATGAATCAATATGCACCCTTAGATGATCATGATAGTGATGGATTTATCCTCTCTGAATTATATGGTTATGGTTATTCAAGTAATCTGGATGAATATTTTTTCCTACATGAAGATTTTGATTTTCAAGAGTTTCAAAAGGATTCCAACATGATTATCGAGGATTTTATGTCATGTATATCCCCTTTCAATCAAGATGATGACATGCTTATAATTCAATATTTTGGTAGTATTCTTGTACATATATCCTCTCTTGAATCCCAACAATTAAATACTGAATATTATTTTGATAATCAGTTGACCCTCTTTTCTCATAATTCAAAGTCAAGTTAAGTGAGTAGAGCACTTCAACCAAGGCTGATGGTTATGTTAAGTTCCTGCCACCATGACAATATTTGTGGTTTTGGTTAGCTTTTTATATTTCTGCACAACTTCTTCATCAATGTCATCACTTCGAATGTTGACTCTGTCTTGAGGGATGCTTATTTTCTCCACATAAAATTTGTCAACCCTTAGGGATGAAAATTTAACTTTATAGGCTCTAGTGCCTCCTTCCTTCTCCTATTGTGTCATATTTGTAAATCCTTCAATCCTATCCCAAGTTGTTCTTAAGGGGGGATGTTAGGATATTCCGACACATAGGAAAGACTTAAGTACAACTTGGTCTAGTTTAGAGTTAGGTATAGAGTTAGGTAAAGTGTGTTTCTTTACCATTGTACATTTTGTAACTTACAATCCGAAGGTCATGATATGTAGTGATCCGACGGTTCACTCTCTCCTCGGTATTACCGACACTTTATCTATGGCTTGACACCCGATTGGTCCATGAGTTCTATTTAAAGTGCATGGAGGGTCATTGTTCGGGTAATCCGTGCATGAGAGAAGCTTATGTAAATTTTCATTCTTTGATTAATAAATTGCCTGTAGTAGCCACGTTGGCGCAGGCCGTGGACTGTTTCCCTCTTTGAGGGTTTTAACCACGTCAAAAATACTGGTGTATTGATCTGTGATCTATTTGTGAGCAGTCTCCTTTTGGTGTTCTTTCTGAGGAACTTACCCTGTAAATTCCTACATGGTATCAGATCTATTTGAGGGCCGCGTCAGTTGGTGATCCAAATCTGAAGCGGGTAGAACTGCAGGCAACTTTCGCTTCCTATATCTGCTATTTCTGACTGCTTTCAGGCCGAGAGGACTGCTCTGTTGCGTTCGTAGCATCTGTTCCAGTGAGGAACCCCTTTCGTTTCACGCGAAAAGGTTTCCGGTAGCCCTAGCTGCGCTTTTTTTCAGATCGTGAGGTATACAGTGTTTTTGCAGTTTACAGTTATTTTCTCTCTGCTTATTTCAGTTTTGGTTTATTTATCCTTTTTTTAACCAGATCTATACCTTTCATTTCTGCGTATGCTCTTTGCCCTACGACTCTGTGCGATCTGGGAAAATCAGAAATAGAAAGGAAGGATTTTTCTCATGCGTATGCTCTTTTCCCTGCACCTTAGTGTGATCTCGGAAAATCAGAAACATTGAGAAAAATATTTAGTTTTTCGGCTAAAGCTAACTTTGAGCCGCAAGGTTAATTTTTTTAAAATATCTAGTTTTTTGGCTAAAGCTAACTTCGAGCCGCAAGGTTCATTTTTCTTTGCATATTCGTGTTGGGTTTTGTGTTTTGTGTTTTGTAGGGAAAAAGAGCTTTCTCAAGGCAAGCACGCAAACCAAGGCCCCCCCCACTCTCTCTCTTTCTCTCTCTCTCTCTCTCTCTCTCTCAAATTTTTTGTATAGATCAATTAGTTCAAAGCTATTTTAAGAGAGTAGAGGTCTTGGGTTCAAGTCTCCATTTTGTGGGGGCGGATTTTTTTTCATTCCCGCACATTCGCGCACTTTGCCGGAAACTTCAACAATTTTTTTCAAAAAGCCATAACTTCTTCATCCGGAAGCATTTTTCAGAGCCTTTTTTTTTAAAACAACCTAATTTTTCGAGTTCTATCCATTGGAACACTTACTTTCAGCATCTTCAGCTTCAGTTTAAAAAGAAAAAATGGAAAGTCCATGCCAAGTCATTCTTGACAACACTAACTACTTCCAATGGGTAGCCTACATGGAAGATTTACTTAGAAGTAAAGGTCTCTACAGAATAGCCACAGACCAAGAGAAGAAACCAAAAGATGAAGATAAGGCTGTAAAATGGGAAAATAGACAAGATCAAGCACGTGGTTTGATAGGGATGTCTATTTCTCCTGATCTTAGATTCCATATTGCAGAACTTGATACCCCTCATGAAGCATTGGAAAAAATCACTAAAGTTTTTGGGATTAAAAATGAAATTAGAGCCCATCAACTTGAAAATGAGTTGCTTACTTTGGATCCTAATAATTTTTCTTGCATTGAAGATTTCTTGTCCAAATTCAAGACCCTTAGATATCTCTTGGAAGGTGTTAAGGTTAAGAAAGAAGATGGTAACCTTATTTATTCCATCCTTACTAAGTTGGGACCAGCCTACTTTGTATTTGTTTCCACTTTCCATTCTACAAGGGAAGCTTTCATTTGTCAAGGAAAAGACTACAAGGCCCCTTCCTTTGACTCCTTTTGTGATTCCTTAATAAGAGAACAAGAAAAACTCTTACACCTTGGTCTTCTTAATCTTGGAAACTCTTCCAAGAAAGCGTTAGCCGCCTAGCAGCAACCAAATTCAAAGAATCCTAAGAAGTCATATCCTAAAAAGAATGGTCCTAAACCAAACAAGGGTCCTAAGAAAACTCAGCCTCAAAATGAAAGATCATTTCAGCAAAATGATAAGACCAATAAAAACAAATGGAAGAAGAATGATAGGCATTGTAACTTTTGTAATCGAGATGGCCACTTAGAATCTAAATGCTTTAAGAAGATGGAAGCCTTGGAAGCCGCAATGAAGAAACATAACATCCATGTGGAGCATACTTCAACTTCAACTTCCAGAATGGCACTTTCTGCATGTCGTTGTCAATCATCTCAGTCTGGTTATGCATTAAATGTATCTTCTTCTTCTCCTTCTCATGAGTGGCTCATTGATTCTGGAGCCTCTTATCACATGGCCAAAAACCAAGCCATATTTTCTTCTTTAAATGATTGTAACACCAAAAATATATATGTTGGTGATGATAGATCTCTTAATCTTGTAGGGACTGGAACTGTTCATCTAGACAATGGTCAGTTTAATGATGTATTATGTGTTCCAAACTTATCCTAAAACCTTCTATCTGTATATTAGATAACTCATTCACGTGAAGGTAAAATTGTTGAATTTTCACCTCATGATTTTGTAATCAAGGATCTAAGAGATCCTAAACAGATTCTAGCTACTGGTATTGCTGATGATTCCACAAGGTTGTATAAGTTTCACAACTTTGGGTCATCAAATCTTCCCTCAGTATTTGTTGCTCATAATGATGAAGTGAGCAAACTTTGGCATGAGCGATTTGGTCACTTGAACTATCACTCCCTTCAGCATCTATGTAAAGAAAATATGGTGACAGGTCTTCCTATGGTATCTTGCAGAGATGGTGTTTGTTCCGGATGTGTACTCGGAAAACATCATCGGGACAGTTTTGAAAAACGTGCCTCTTGGCACGCCTCAGCCCCTTTACAGCTTGTGCACAGTGATTTATGTGGTCCACTTCTTGTTGCTTCATTCTCTGGCTGCAAGTATTTCTTAACTTTCATTGATGATTTCTCTAGATGCACTTGGGTATACTTCTTAAAACTCAAGAGCGAAGTATTTAACACATTTTTGGCCTTCAAAGCCTTTGTTGAAAAACAATCTGGACATCAAATTCTTAAGCTAAGAACTGATAATGGTGGAGAATATGTTAAAAACATCTTCATCAACTTTTGCACAGAAAATGGAATTCAAATGCAACATACTGTTCCATACACTCAACAAAATGGTGTAGCTGAAAGGAAAAATCGCACCTTAAAGGAAATGGCTAATTGTATGCTGCAATCTAAATGACTCAGTCTTAGTTTTTGGGCCGAAGCAATTAATTGTGAAAATTATTAATAAATCGCACTCCTACTAAGGTTCTAAAGAATATCACTCCAGAAGAAGCTTGGAGTTCCATTAAACCAGACGTAAGTCACTTTCGTGTTTTTGGAAGTGAAGCATGGGCCCATATTCCAGATGAAAAGCATAAAGCTTTAGAACCTAAGAGTGAGAAATGTACTTTTGTTGGATATTATGAAGATGTAAAAGGTTATAGACTTATTATGTTTAAGTCCAAAAATGTTATCATTAGAAGAGATGTAAAATTTGATGAAAATAAATCGGCATGCGAGCCTAGTCCTGCGGATGTGCCACCTCTTCCTATCTCTTCTACTTTTGAAAACATTTCTTCTTCAGATGATGAAAGTGAGGATGATAATCCTCCCCCACCTTCTCAGGATCCTCAACCTCCAAGATGGGTCCGTGCTATTCGGGATGCAGCAGGTGATCTTGCCGGTGATCCTAAAGATCAACGACGTTAACGTTCTCAGTTTGAAAGAGCCTCTTCTTTACTGGCTCAAACTCCAGTAAATCATGATCCTGAAACTTTTGCAGAAGCTTCAGTCCATCCACATTGGGAAGCAGCTATGAATGAATAATATCATTCATTATTGACAAAGGATACATGGGATCTTGTTCCTCTACCAAAGGGACGCAAACTTGTTAGATGTAAATGGGTTTACAGAACCAAGTATGGACCAGATGGGAAAGTAGATAAACATAAAGCTCGTCTTGTTGCTAAGGGATTTTCACAGGTTGAAGGCATTGACTACACTGAAACCTTCTCCCCTGTTGCCAAAATGAACTCTATCCGCCTTGTTCTTTCCCTTGCTGCCTCTTTAAAATGGGAAGTCCATCAGATGGATGTTAAATCTGCCTTCTTGCATGGGGACTTGCATGAAGAAATCTATATGGAACAACCCATTGGCTTCATCCAAACAGACTCCAGCCTTGTATGTCGACTTAAGAAATCTCTCTATGGTCTCAAGCAAGCTCCTCAGGCTTGGTATGCCAAAATGGATAGCTTTCTTTTAGAATCTGGCTTTTCTCGGTGTTATTCTGACAATACTGTCTACACCAAGAAAGTGGGAAACTCTCTTATCATCCTTGTTCTTTATGTTGATGATCTTATTCTTACTGGTAGTGATCCCAACCTTATCAACCATGTGAAGTCCAGCCTTAAAAATAAATTTGAAATGACATACTTAGGACACTTACACTATTTTCTCGGTCTTCAAGTCTTGCAATCCAAGGAGGGTATTTCCCTTTCCCAGTCCAAGTATGCTTGTGATATTCTTCGTCATTTTCACACGGAAGACTGTAAGCCAGCCCCTTCTCCCTTTCAGTTTGGAGTCAAACTTTCAGTCTCTTGAACTTCTCCTGAAGTTGATGCTATCTTATACTGTCAACTTGTAGGAAAACTCTTGTATTTAACCCATACTCGTCTTGATCTTTCCTTTGTTGTTGGCCTTGTTGCTCGTTTTATGCAAAGCCCCCGTGAAAGTCATTGGAAAGCAGCCAAAAGAATACTTCGTTATGTTTGAGGTACAATACAGTTTGCGATTCATTACAGTGCCAAAGCAGCTCCTCTATTAGTTGGTTTCACTGATTCTGATTGGGCTGGTGACCCTGATGATCGGAAGTCTACTGCCGGTTATGTCTTCACTCTTGGTTCAGGACCTATTACATGGGCTTGTAAGAAACAGGCTGCCATTTCTCTTTCGTCAGCAGAAGCAGAGTATCGTGGTGCCGTGGAAGCTAGTAAGGAAGCCTTGTGGCTTCGTCAGATCCTATCAGAGTTTGGCCTTGAGCAGCAGCATCCAACCACACTTTGGTGTGATAATCAAAGTGCCATTCAGCTATGCAAAGATCCAGTCCAGCATCAGCGCAGCAAACACATTGAACTACACATGCACTTCATCAGAAAGCTCATTCATGACCATGTTCTTGAAGTTCAATATTGTTCAACAGATGATCAGGTTGCAGACATCTTCACAAAGGCTCTCACAGAGGCGAAGTTCACTAAACTTCGATATATGCTTGGAGTTCAGGAAGTTGTCACTAAGGGGGATAGGCTCTAGTGCCTCCTTCCTTCTCCTATTGTGTCATATTTGTAAATCCTTCAATCCTATCCCAAGTTGTTCTTAAGGGGGGATGTTAGGATATTCCGACACATAGGAAATAGTTAAGTACAACTTGGTCTAGTTTAGAGTTAGGTATAGAGTTAGGTAAAGTGTGTTTCTTTACCGTTGTACATTTTGTAACTTACAATCCGACGGTCACGATATGTAGTGATCCGACGGTTCACTCTCTCCTCGGTATTACCGACACTTGATCCGTGGCTTGACACCCGATTGGTCCATGAGTTCTATTTAAAGCGCATGGAGGGTCATTGTTCGGGTAATCCGTGCATGAGAGAAGCTTATGTAAATTTTCATTCTTTGTTTAATAAATTGCCTGTAGTAGCCACGTTGGCGCAGGCCGTGGACTGTTTCCCTCTTTGAGGGTTTTAACCACGTCAAAAATACTGGTGTATTGATCTGTGATCTGGTTGTGAGCGGTGTCCTTTTGGTGTTCTTTCTGAGGAACTTACCCTGTAAATTCCTACAAATTTTACTATTGAGCTTCCACTAATTTATCCAATTTCAACCAAATTACTAATCTTTAATGTAGAAACAAATAAGAATATTAATGAATTTATTACATCCTCCATCAAACAAAATTATGCACATGATAGCATGGATTTTAGTAAACCTAATGATACCACTTATCACATGAATTTTTCCTTATACACTCTTTCTTGTATGCCTTTCCCTAAAGGTTGTACCCATGATCGTATTGCAGACTTATTAGAAGAGTCTTTTCAAACACGACCCACCTCTCATGTCATGTACTTGCATGCACTTTTTCTATTCATATATGGTTATAGGACCAATTATTATTCCTACTGTGAGGATCCCCATTTGGTAGAGTACTAAATTGTAGTACACTGTTGTGGTTGCACTTCCTGTTTCCATCGTCCATTGCATATGTTTGTACACCTTCTCTTGTTTTGTTGCACTGCTTTTCTTTTTGACATTTTACGATCATATCCTTTGGTCTAAAGGTTGAGAGAATCTTCTATGGTTTCATTGGAAGTTTCACTTTACACGATCTAGCCTAGAATTGTTTAGTTTAGGTTAGGATAGGTTGAATATAGTTAGATGCATTGCAATATTCCTTTATCTTTCATGTTACATTTTCATTCTCTTAGTTTGACCTATCTATGAATATGTCAATTTTGGGCCTCGAGATGATGTGGTTAATATCTTTTGAAAGGTAAGTTGTCGGAGCATGTGACTCTTGACTTATATGTCACCATCATCGTTTATTTGGTTTACATCTTTCAAGTCAACAATATTTTGATGGAAAATATGATCCTTCAACTGGGAAGCTGTAAGAAAAACATGGAACCATATTTATTTAAGGAATCTCATTCTCACACTTGATACTATTATGAATGGTGCTTTCTTGCTTATCTATCTATGTAAAGTAACATTATGGGAAAAAATTTGGTGATTAAAGCATCATAGGTATAAATCCCATCTATAAAGGAATAACCTCTTATGGTCGGTCAGGTCCCTCTTTCGCTTGTTCAAAAATAATAAATGCATATGCACAGTCTTATCCAATAAACAAGGACAAATATATAAATAAATAAAAGGGTGAAAGAAGAGAAATGATTCTTTCATATTGAAGTGAAGCAAGCAACTTAGTCGGCGTACTACTTAGGATCACTTTTATTAATTAAATTTTTGTGTTCCTAAAGCATCTCCATCGGGGTACTCTCTAGGCTTGCTAGCAGAAAAGCAACACTAGAGATGTAAAACTCATACTTAGATTGTTTTTAGTTCACCATACTATATAACACTTACATCGAAAATATATTGATATGGCTTTTTATACATATGTGTGTTATAGTGAGTAATGGAATAGGGAAGACTATATATTTAATCAAGAAAAGTGGGGAGTTGTAGGTAACTCATTGATTGAATCAATAATTCCTAAATAATCACACTAGGGTTATCCCAGTGTGTCGCCAATGTTTTTGTGCCAACGATCCTCCAAAATTTTTCTCTATGCTAGTTTTGGAGCCTACGCTAACTGTCATTTCAAGCCCCCGTGTGTCATCATGTGGTTTTATTTTGTATTTGTGTGTTTTCTCCTAGTGGTGTATCCTCCTAAATCAATGTGCCTCAAGTTTCGTCACTTAATCATTAGCAATGTTTGAGTTAGTAAGTATGTGGTTAGGTGAAATCACAGTCATTCTTAAAATAAAAAAAAATGCCCTCTTTCCACCCATACTCTCAGGAAAATACAGAAAAGTTGAAAAGGAAATGTTGTAGCGGTTGCAACACCCTTCAAAAGTTTGGCCTGCATCCAGTTTCAGAGCCTCCTTTGAGAGTTTTACTTGATGATTTCATGCATTGGATTTCACTTTGTGATCTAATGTGAGTCTTCACACCCACCGTGCTTGATCATTGCACCAACAAATTTTTCATGTTGATGTTGATGTCATGCTTGAGACCATGTTATGGTGATACACAAGGTCTTCACTTCAAGTGTACATGTTGTGTTCGCAAGGTAAATATCCACCGCACTGACACATGGAGTCATATACACTGTCACAAAAGCATCACCGTGGTCATGTAATGATCAATCACAAGTGTTGCTCTCATCGCTCACATCGTCAGTCATTCATGTTGAGCATTTGTGTCTCGATGGCTTGAGTTGTCTCCTCATCAAGTCATGTAAGTGTGCATTTGCAAGATCATGTATGCACATTTTCACTCATTCACACTCTTAGTAATTTTTCTAAAGTTATGATGACTAGATTCCCTTGTAATAGCTAGATATTTACCCTACCATTGAGTCAATCAACTACCACCTAGAATAGTGTAGAAGCACCAAGAAAGTTATCTCAAGTTGCGCTTCCTGCAAGGAGATTTATCAAGCTTCCTGTTGGTCAACTAGAGAATTTGACTCGGTAGTCACCCCGAGATATACTCCCCACAAAAATTGCGTAGAGGCTACAAACCTTGCCCAGTCTACTATGAGAGAAAATTGTGCAGATATGCCAAATAAAAACCTAGTGCCTGTCCATGTCTCCCTCAGAAAATTGTGTAGGTTTTCCATCCATCCCTCCAGTCAGTAGACCTACTTTTCACCTGGAAAAATGTGTCGTTATCATGAGCAAGCCCTGTACTACCCAGAAACCCCCTATTCTGAGAAGTTATGCAAAGGTGATCAATATGCCATCCTCTCAACATCAGTGCAGTTTTCCCCAACAGCAGCTCCCAGCAGCTGACTGTCAATTCCCTCTAGGAATTTCATACTTTTTGCTACCAAGATGCACCAACCTTCTTCCAGTTCCCTCCAAGAATTTTATAGTTTTGGTTGCTAGGATCCTGCTGCCCACTCGTTCCAACAATTTTGTAGATTTTGTCTACCCATCCTTCCCATAGCCTAGACTACCCCTCTCAAAAATTGTGCAATTTTGTCCTCCAACTCAGGAAGACCCCGTGGTCAGTCACAGTCAATCCAGATTGGTCATCTCCATCACCTAGTGACTTCTATACAGTTTTCACCAGCAGTTCCTGGACACTCAATCCTAGCTCCCAACTCACAACCTTGTCCCCTCTCTAGGTCACCCACATTGAAAATGATCATGCATCATGGTAGACTAGGAGGTTTATGGATTTGATGTCATCTCTTCATGAGTGACTACAGAAACAGGTACATAAACAAACATGAAATGATGACAGATGGGATGAACAAAGGGAGTAAATGAAGAAGGACACGTTCACCAATTGATGAACAAATGATGCATGCAAAGAGATGTGCTCGCAAATGGATGAATGGATGAACATGAAATTTTCGCAAATGGTCGAACCTGTCAAGCATGCCAACATACAAGAAAGGAGAAATGTGTGAATGCAACATCAAGTGAACCCAACGACTATAGAAGAATCCACACACTTTTCCATGTGGGGGTGAAGCTATGACACACCATGAGGACATCCATAATGCAATAAGAATGTAGCTTGATAGGCACAGCAACAACAACACAAATGTACCATCATGGTCATGTCAATTCCTTTCATGAGTCATGTCATCCAGATCTCTACTATGGGCCATACTATCAATCAATGTAATTTAACGTTGAAGTCGAAGAGATGCACTTGTGATATGAAGGGTCATGTGAATTCAAAAGGTCATGGAAGTCAAACAGTCACCAGGGAAGTCGAACAACCACAAGGGTCAATTTCATCCTTGGCTATAAATACTCCCTCATTTGTACATGCAAAGTAATTTTCACCTCGTCTCGTCCCACATAGCACTGAGAATCTCTAATATTTTATTTGAGGAGTAAGTAGTAGCTCCAATGCCCTACCCATGGGGTTAGTGATGTATGGTGTAATGATGTGTCTTGGAACTTTCTCTTAATTCATAAGCCTGTTGATAGGCCAACACATTTTCACACATGTGTTGTAACTATTCTAAGACTACTCTTGAACCCTTGTAATGTATGTTTCTTTAACCTATGTTTAACACTTGAACTCATTCAATTGTTCTATATATATTAATGAAAATGTATTATATGAGTTTTTCATGTTTTCGGTCCCATGTTGGTTACTTTCCAGACATTGACAGACCTTTCACATAAACTTGTTATAACAATTGTCGTACTCGCATGGACACCTACGTTCTGTGTTGTATGTGTTATCTTTCCTTGTGTGTTAGGACTTCCGCATCCATGTGGACTGATCTTGTAGAAGCTATGTAGGTCTTGTTGTGTTTTGTGTTCCGAACAAAGTTGGGGCTTCTTCCCATCCGACTTGGGACTCACTTCCACCCTCTCCCTCTATAGTGAAAGAACCATTTACACAAGTAAAACTAGCAATAACCAGGCACATGAACCTCACTACTCGAAGACATTGTAGACCACTCTCATGTGCAGACAAGTAAGAGATGAGGCAAATATTTAAGATAATGGCAACCGAGCCATCATACTGGATGGTAATCCCACACCAAACAGTGTGAGGTCTAGTTTGGATTTCATACTAGTGTTATCCCCTGAATGTTGGTGGGTCTAGCACCATCAAAATTTATGGCACAAGAAGGAGGGTCGCCTGCTGTATATGGCTGAACATCCTCTCACACTCACTCATCAACCATATGGTCAAGGAAGTAACTCACACTCCCTCTCACCTACGCACGACTCTACATTTGTATTGTTATTTCTCACCTCTGAGGTGTGAACAAGAAATTCCATATCATCACCTTCGCTCTGTTCATCCCATAACCCGCGAGTTCATGAAAGCAGTCGAACTAATCCCAGACATACATCACCTTTAAAAAAAATCAAGGAAAAATCCACTCCCACAAGGGTTGATGTATTATCAGTGGAAGAAGCATTACTTCCCACAATTGAAGGTCTAGTAGAAGCTATTGAAGATGGAGAGGAACCTTAGGTCTTCTGACAAGGTGAAAGGGAGACCCTTGTGATCTTAGGATCAGATGTCGGTATAGGAGGCGGAGGCAGAGAAGAACCAACAGACTCAGAGCAAAAATAGTGAGATTTTGAAGGAGAGTAGGAGGACAAAGAAGAAGAAGAGATGACTGACCAAAATTTGGAATGGATGACTCAGGGCACATTGGCCCTAGGTGATTTGTAGAAGGTGCCAAAGTGACCAGAGGTAATGAACATCAATTTCAACCCTACCAACACAGTAAAGGAAGAAGACCATTTTGAAAACTTCTACATGTAGCTATATACCCTTGAGGTATGGTATATTGACCTAGCATGTATATTGTTTCCATGTACCTTGGATGGTCGTCTAACTGCATGGTATCACAACCTTCGACCAAACTCCATATAGAACTGGGGTGCATTCAGATGGATATTTCTTCAGAATTTTTCTCATTGCAAGACCCAGCTATGTTACTCAAATAATTGGGAAGCTTGAAGATGCAGTGATTAGAAAAGGTAAAAGACTTCAATCAAAGGTTTACACACATATTGAAAAAAATTGCAATAGACACCAAACCTCATGACTCCATCACTATTGATTACTACACGTCTACATTGCCAACTAGCATTGTGCAGTTCGTCAAGCGAGTTACGAAACCAACACTATTGAAAAACTATGAAGAGGCTATTGCTATTGAGAAAGAACTATGCCCAATTGGAGTAATCAAGGATGATGAACTAGCAAAGGACACAAAAGGCTCGAGTAGAATGTCCCAAGTGATGGTGAGCAAGGGTAGAGACAAGGAAACAAATGATAACAAAATTCTCACTCGCCTCTTCAAGAACTTGACAATGGAGGTGTCCAAGCTTAAACAATAGGAAATGGACACATCTCTAAGCAACCATCCACCCAAACAAAGACAAGGAAGCATGGCATCAGGAAGTAACCAGTTCACTCCAAAAACTATGTAGAGCTTCGTGTTCCACCTCGATCAATGTGCACATTTTGAGTTCTCTTCATTCCATGAAGAAAATCACCCTAAGAGCTCTTGTTTGGAACGGAAGTGAGTCGCAAGCTCTATATGAAGTCATACATTCGACGCAGGAAACAATATGTAGGAACAATGGAAAAACACGAATCATGACGAAGGTATTACAGCTAATGAGGCATCAAGTTATGGGCATGTGGTGAACACATATCAGTGCTTGCAAGAAACACTGAATACAAACATCGAGAAACAACCTCCAATGAAAAATGACCGTTACAACCTTAGGAGTAAAGGGTCTCTCCTTACACTTGGGGAAGCACAAGAAAATATGAGACTATTGTTGAGGAAGGATTATCCACCAGCCAACACAAAGAAGAAAACAGATAACAAGTCCAGGGAGATAGCGACAGACAAGAGTACATCCATGAGAAGAAAACTGTAGAGCACTCTGTTGGACAACATGAACATCAGCCCTACCTCGGACACCTCAGTGATTCTACCACTTATGGACTGCAAAAATGTAGATGACATGAAGAAAACTCGCATGAAGAATAGTTTGTTTGAGTTAGCGAAGATCCAGAGTTAGTGAGACATCCTGCTATGCCAATTGGGATAGACAGCAATGGAAAACACAACCTCTACCAATAAGGAAGCGAGCATACCTCCTGGATCACTTTCCGTTGTACTAACTACACTTTGAATGGAAGAAGAAAGGTCAAGTTGCCCTCCATTCTTACTCGCATTTGATGTTTTTGACTGTAATGTTCACAACTGCTTGGTTGATTTTGGTGTGAAACCCAATATCGTGTTGCTCTCCATTGCTAAAAGGATTAATTCACAATGGAGGTAGACATCCACATGAATCATCAAAATTGATCGAACATCTGTACCAACCATTGGTGACTTTTGAGATGTGATTATCCAACTATCTCATGATATTCATCCACCAATGTATCAACATTGTTGTTGCGGATATACCGGAAGCATACGGCTTACTACTCAACACAGACTAGTCTAGCAAGCTGAATGAATATTTTGATATAGACTGTTCGCACATGTGGCTTTCATACAAGGGTAAAAACAACCAAATTCAGGTGTTATCCAAGAGGTATATGGGGCACAATGTCACTCCCATCATTGGAGAGAATGATCTGTTGGCCTTTCCAAAACTTATGTTTGGCAACTACCTCTTGCAGAAAATGTTGGTGTATTATCCTACACGGTGAGGTCCAACCCCACCAGACACAAAATTGGGACTCCTTCCTTACCCAAATGATGGTAATGAAACATGTACAATACATTTTACCAATAGTAGTTATTGCAACAGTAGTAGCAGTAGTAGGTGTGTCAAACTGTTTGCGTAAAGACAAGTTGTGGACCATGTACTTTGATAGATCAAAGACATAGGATGAGTCAGGAGCCAGGAGTGTATTGATCAACCCATACAATAGGAAACATTTGGTTTCAAGTGGTTGGGTGGTCGAGTGCACGAAAATCATTGCTGAGTATGAAGCACTCATGGTGGACTTGCAGAAATCCATCAATATCAATGTGGTTGTGCTCAAAGTGGTAGGTGATTCAAAGATAATGGTATGACAATTACGTAACATCATTCAATATTCTCAAAATTTACCAGCAAGAGGTATGGAGACTAATCTCTAACTTCCAAGAATTTAACATCATTGTTGTATCATGTAAGCGTAATGTATCTCCAAATTCTCTCGCAAATACAACATCAAGAATGTCACCGATTAGGGATAGATGTACTATTGAAATTTTGTACAAAAAATCTATCCTAGATAACATAACTAACTTACGCATATTTAATGATGATCAACAGATATTGCATTCCATGGCCAACGCTAACATCTTCAAAGATGCAATGATAGATGATGACAAGCACGAGTGGCCTCTACAAGCAGAAGTCGGTAACAACAAAGGCCACCTTATCACTAAGGGTGTGGCGTCATTGGAAAATATTTCTGACCTACAAGAACATTTTCAGCTATCGAGGAACAAGAAGACCCATATTTCCACCATGATGCACGAACTAATGAAGTTACGAATAGAACAAGATCTGAAGTTCATCAATCTTAGCACATGTTGCACACAACAAGAGAGATAAGCCTTTGTCTACCTATCTAAGTAGTACTAATATGTGTTCATGTGGATGTACAATGATCTAAGAATTATGACACCCAGATAATCTAATACATCATCCGATCAAGGAAGGCATCAAGCCATATCAGCAGAAGCCGAGATAAGTACATTCATTACTTGAACCCCTCATATAGAAAGAGCCTACCAAAATGTTGGATGCATGGATCATATACAAAGTTCGTCATTGCACATGGGTCACAAACCTTGTTCCTATATGCAAGAAGTTCCTGGAAATCCACTTGTGTGTTGATTTCCGGAATGTGAACCGCACCTCAGACAAAGAAAGCTACCCTGTGTTTTCTAGGGACGACATTCTGCAAACAATATCTAGGGAACAAATGTTTTCCCTACTCAACGGTTTTTACGATACAATTAGGTTCTGGTTGTAAACCCTGATAGACTTAAGACTACTATATGTACCGAGTGGGGCATGCTCGCTTACAGACGAATTCCATTTGGGCTTGTAAATGTAGGTACAACCTTTCAGTGTGCCATGGACATTAATTTTCGTAGACTCATCGTACAGAACGTAGTGATATACATTGATGATATGATTATGTTCTTTAGAAGACATGAGCAGAACATACATCATCTCAAGAAAATATTTGAGCGATGCTAGGAATACATTATTTCCTCGAACCCAGAAAGAGCGTATTTGCAGTGTTTGAGGGGAAAATCCTTGAACACATTCTTGCCAAAAGTGGGATCAAGGTGGATCTGAACTAGGCCCAGACTATTACACACATCCCTCACTTAACCAACAAGAAAGCCATGTAGTCCTTCTTGGGAAAGATAAACTTCCTCTCGAACTTCATCTCGGATTATGCATAGATAGTCAAGCCCATGCAGGACATGATCAAGAAAGATATAATTTATAGCTGCGCAAAGAGGGAAAAGTATGCATTCCCCTATATCAAGGAGGCCATTACAGAACCACCTGCACTCTACAACCTAGACTTCAAGAAGGATTTCCTACTATACAGCTTCACCTCTGATAATTTGCTTGTTGCGGTACTCAATCAAAAGGGCTAGATGAATGATGAAAATCCCATTTACTTCATGAGTGCAAGCACGTAGGCACTAGAACTCAACTAACCCATCTTTGAAAAGAAATTATATGTAGTTTACAAGGTGGTGAAACACTTCAGGCACTACTTGCTGAAGAACCACTGCATAGTCTACGTCCCTCACCCAGCAGCTTGAACACTGCCTGTACAACAAGGACTGGGTGAACGCTATGTGAACTGGATGACAAGCTTGAAAGAATGTCAAATTGAAATCAAGCTATTTCACATGGTCAAAGGATATGGTCTCTACAAACTTGCAGTAGAAGCAGTACATGGATTGGAGGGTGAAGAAGAGATCACCGGCTGGGAGAAAGAAGTTGAGATGTATGATATAGGGTGAGAAAAACCCACTAAAGATGAAACATCATAGTATGCAGATGTGCACCAGTACCTTGATGATGGCATTGTACCCTCTCACTTTTCCATCAAACATAAGACGGCATGGCGCCTCAAATATTTAGGATATTAGTTGGTGCATGGAGTGCTTTACAGGAAGCACGACAACAAAGTTTTTCTCATGTTCTTAGAGGCACATGAATTAGATAAGGTATTATAAGATCTGCATGATGGATCTGTTGGGGACACTTTGTGGGAAACACAACTCCACACAAAGTTATGCAAGCTAGTTTCTACTAGCCCACATTATTCAAGGATGAACATGCTTATGCCTGCAAGTGCCTAGTCTGTCAGCGATGCGCCGACAGAGCACGAAGGTCAACAATTCCACTACACCCTATTGTAGTGGTCGAACCATTCCAACAATGGAGCTTGGACACCATTGGGGAAATTTTCCCACATCTGTCAAAGCAACAACGCTAGATTCTAATAGCAATTGATTACTTCACATGGTGGACAGAAGCAGCTCTGCTGAAACAAGTGAATGACTAGGAGGTCATCACCATCATCTAGTAGAACAACATCTCACACTTCAGCGTTCGAGTATCACTTGTTTTTATAATGCAATGTACTTTTCATGTTTAAATATTTACGATTTTAGATTACAAAATGATATTTTTCTGAAACACTCATCTAACTACTACCTGCAAGGAAATGGTTAAGCATAATCCACAAATAAAAACCTCCTCCGCATAATCAAAAAGATTGTTTTCTCTGAGTAGCACAACCGGCATACCACTCTAATGAATGCACCATGGGTTGACCACATAACACCCAAACCCTCTCTAAATACCTCCCCGTATTTCCTGGTCTATGGTAAAGAAGCGACCCTTCCACTTAATATCTAGTTACTTGGACTTCAGCTATCGCAAGAGTCCCAAGGCAAGCCTTGCCAACTAGTTCAACATAGTATGGATACACTCCACGAGCTTCAGAAGCAAAGGATGAAAGAATAATACAAATTTACACTCCACTGGAATTGTATGAAGAGATGGTTCTATAAGAAGTCTACAGGGAAAGCTAACTTCGATGTTGGTGACTTGATTCTGGAATGGGATAAGTCTAATGAACACAAAGCAAAGCATATGAAGTTGTTGTCCCCGTGGATTTGTCTCTATACATTCCATGAGAAGCTTGACCCACACACATATCGTCTCTAATCACTTGATGGGAGGATTGAAAACCTTCATGTCAATGGCCAAGACCTCATGCACTACTTCTAGTATGCCGAACTACGCCTCGTGCCATGTACATAGTATGGTTGTTGCTTGTTGTTTTCATTTTTTTTTCCTTACTTGCTATCCTTTTTTTCATTTGGTTTTCTTCTCTTACTATTTTTGTTTTGATTTGCCTAAGTTTCTTAATACCTTTCTATTTTTGTTTTCTGAAAAATAAGTGTTGCCATCTATTGTGTTCTGGCTTTTGGGCAAGTATGTGGCTGAGATATGAAGATAATTATGACACTACAACACTTGGCTAGTCCCTTGTCCTTGTTCTCCATGCTTTGTTATAACCTTTGACTATTGAAGTCTTGACGGAAAATACAAGCCATCTACAAGGGAATTGTTAGGCCAACCTTGAACCTGTGTCCACAATGAGAAGCCCCATGCATGTACTCAACGTTTTGCTTTGTGTTGAAGCTCATAAAACTAGTAGAAATGGAGAAGGGGAAAATCTAATCGAGTAAACCTATGTAAAAGGTATTACATACTTCTATGAAGGAAGAACCTCTTTTGCTCTCAATAAGTCAGGATCCCTCTTCTACCCAAAAATAAATAAGTGCCTATGCACAGTCCTCTTAATAAATACAAAGGTGAAAGAGGAGAAAGGCCTCCTGTGGAGATAGGTCAAGAATGCAACTCCACTAGGGTACTTACCAGGCTCGATGGCAGTGGATCAATGTGTGTGTTCTTTCGTGACTCCACTGAGTTACTATCCAGGCCTGTTGGAAATGGAGAAATGCCAGAGATGAAAAATAATACTCTGAAAATCTTCAACTTGCGAGCTAAACTAGCCTTCCTGATTTCGAAACATTATGATCAATCTGAACTTTTTTTGTGTTTGACTGATTTGGAAAAAGGTGAACCATGTATGTCCATGGGGTAAGTGGGGAAGCTGAAATAACCCGCACAATGATTCAATACTCCCTGAAAGACCAACACCCTGTTTCGTCAATGAAATAAAATAGAGAAGTTGGAGTTCTATGAGTGTGTTACCAAGTGTTGTAGTATCTCTAAAACCCTCCAAAATTTTGGCCAGGATCCAATTTGGAAGCCCCCTTTGAGTGTTTCACTTGATGACTCTATGCACTGGGGTTCACTCCATGAGCTCGTATGAGTCTTTGAAACCACCTTTCTTGATCATTCCATCAACAACTTTTCCATGTTGATGTCAGTGTCATGCTGGAGACCATGTTTTGGTCATCCATAAGGTCTTCACTTTGTGTGTACATGTTGTGTTTGTTATTTACAAATCCTCTACACTCAGACACAGATTCATATACACTGTCGCACAAGCTTCATCGCGGTCATCCAATGATCAATTACAAGAATCATGCTTGTTGCTCACGCCATCGGTCAGCCATGTTGAGCATATGTGTCTGGATGGTTTGAGTCATTTTGTCGTCAAGTCATGTAAGTGCGTGTTTACAAGATCATGTATGGACCTTTTCACTCATTCACACACTTAGTGATTTTTCTGAGGGTCTGATGACTGAATTCCCCTCTCATAGTCATACCTTTTCCCTGCCATTGACTCGATTAACTGAATCCCAAAATAATGCAGAAGCAACAACCAAGGCATTTCAAGTTGTGCTACCCACAAGAATACCAATAAAGCTTCCTATTGGTCAACCAGAGAATTTGACCTCACAGTCACCCTGGGACAGATTCCCTTAAAAATTTGCACAGAGGGTGCAATCCTTCCCCACTCCACTAACTGAGAAAATTATGTAGATAGGACATACAAACACCTAGTTCCTATGCTTGTCTCCCTTAGAAATTTGTACAGTTTTTTCAGCAAACTCTACAGTCAGTCAAGTGGTTTCTCACCCGGAAAGCTGCACAGTTTTCATTACCAAGCCCTCTACTACATAGCAACCCATTCATCTCAAAAACTATGCAAAGGTGATCAATAGGCTAGCCTGCCAGCATCAACATAGTTTTCCCCACCAGTAGCTCCGAGAAGCTGACTACCAATTCCCTCTAGGAATTGCGCAGTTTCTACTCACAAGCCCTAAGAACCAGTTGCCAGTTCCCTCCAGGAATTGCATAGTTTTGCATGCCATGCTACTGCTAGTTGCTCCTTCCAAAAATTTCACAGGTTTTGTCTGCCCAACCTTTCCATAGTCGGGATTGCTCTTCTAAGAAATTGAATAGTTTTTTTGTCCAACTAAGCCAGACCCCGTGAACAGTCACTGTCAATCAAGATTGACCATCTCCATCACCCAGTGACTTCTGCGCAATTTTTACGAGTAGTGTCCTAAGCCTCCATCCTAGCTCACAATTCGCAACCTTGTCCCTTCTCCCGATAGATGAGGAGGTTTGTTGATTTTATGTCCTCTTGTCATGATTGACTATAGATGTAGGTACACAAAAAAACATGACACAATGACAAATGGGATGGAGAAATAGAGTACATGCAAAAGGACATGTTCATCAATGGAGAAACAAACGGTGCATTCAAATAGATGTGCTCACGAATGAACGCATGTGCAAGGATGTGTTCACACAGGATGGACAGAGGAGCGAACATGCAAGATGTGTTCATGGATGGACAAAGAAAAAAACATGCACTTTTCGAAAATGTTTGAACCTGTCAAACATGCCAACATAAAAGAAAGGATAAATGTGTTAATGCCACATCAAGAGAACCCAATGACCATCGAAGACTCGGTGCCATTTTCCATGTGGAGGTAAAGTTGTGACACGCCGTGATGACATCCATCACTCAACAACATTATAGCTCAATAGGCATACCAACATTAGCCTGAATGTACCGGCACAGTCATGTCAAGTATTTTCATGAGTCATGTAATCCACATCTATATTGTGGGCCATACGGTCAATCAATGTAATGTAACGTGGAATTACGAGGGCACCACTAGTCATATGAACAATCATGTAAAGTCGAAAGGTCATAAGTCAGACAAACATATAGGAAGTTGAACAACCACAAGGGTCAGTTTCACCCTTGGCTATAAATGCCCCCTCATTTGTACATGAAAAGGACTTTTGACCTCATCTCCTCCCACATAGCCTTGAGAGTCTGTAATATTTTCTTTGTGGAGTAAGTAGTGGCTCCAATGCCTTGACCATGGGGTTAGTGATGTATGGTGTAACGGTGTGTCTTGGAACTTTTGCTTAATTCAGAAGCTTACTAACAGGCCAGCATGTTTTCACACATGTGTTGTTCCTTTTGTAAGACTAATCTTGAACAATTGTAATGCATTTTGCCTTGACCTATGTTTAACACTTCAACTCATTCAATTATTGTATATATATTAATGAGAATGTGTTGTATGAGCTGCTAATGTTGTCCTTCGTGTGTTGGTTACTTTCCTGGAAATCAGACAGAACATTCAGGTAAAATTTCTATAACAACCATTGAATTTGTGCAGACTCCTCAGATGTGTGTTGTACGTGTTACGTTTCCTTGTGTGTTGTGACTACTGCATCCGTGTGGACTGCTATTTCGAAACTTATGCACATCTTATTGTGTTATGTATTCCTAACAGAGTTGGGGCATCCTCCAATCTGACTTTCGTCTCACTCTCACCCTCTCCCTCTACAATTAAATAATATTTGACATAAGTAACACTAGAAATCATCACGCACGCGAACCACACTACTCAAAGACAAATTAGACAACTCCCTTATGTTGACAAGCAATAACTGAGGCAAATCTTTAAGATAATTGAAATTGGGCCATCATACTAGATGGGACTCCCAAACCAAATAGTGTGAGGTGTAGTTGGGTCTTCATATTGGGGTGATCACTTGAGTTTTGGTAGGTCCCGGACCATCAACAGTAAATAAAAAATAAAAAAATTACTCGTAAAATCTAAACGCATACATTGAGGTGATGAAGGAATTCTCTTGAAGTGAGCGCACACCTTCAGGCTGAAGAAGTGCACCCTACTTGGATATTACCCATTCACTTTCATGAGTGAGAGATGGCTTTTCTAGATATGGTATCTTGTCATGGACACATTTTCGTAAATCATGTGTTGCAATAAATGTAAAAGTGATGATGTGTTTTCCATTGAATGGTAAAGCAACAATCATGTTTTGGACATTTTTTGATAGCTTAGGTATTCTAATGTAAACATGACCAAAGAGTGTGTCTTGTAAACCATTGACAAGTATGGGGATGCTTGGGTCATAATTGAACATATAGTTTGAAAATATTTTACTACACATTTGGAGAGGATGTAGGTGTTGGCTCATTTCTTATGGGTCCAAAGAACAAAGGTGAAGGAGAAAGAACGGTAACCTTCTAGGAAACTTTTGTTGCATAAAATGTACATAATAGTTGCATATTATGTTCATGCTTTTGGCAGACCAAAAGCTCCTCAATGGGGAGGAACGATCTAGATGGTTTTAAAAATGTTCAAAAGTGAAAGAGGCTTCAGAAAAGCGCAAAAGGAAAAGTCCATGGATTCAGGTGAAACTAGGAGAAGATCATAGTTCTCGTTTCCGTAATTCCAACAACATCAACAACACTCAAAACTGAGTTCACATGCTCCAAAAATTCACAGTCAACATTTGGGTCAAACTTGGAAAAGTGGCAAGATTAAGGATGCAATAAATTGAACAAGACCCGATGTGCAAAATCTGACCATCAATATGGTAGAATTTATCAAATAGTTAATTTCACTAATATCCCTTATTTTCTAGTCAATGGTTTTTAACCAATGGGGATATAGATATATATATATATATATATATATATATATATATATATATATATATATATATATATATATATATATATATATATATAATATATATATATATATATATATATATAATAAAAAAATACAATTGTTGGGGGTAGGCTACCACCCATGCAACCCCCAAATGGTTTGTATACCATATATATCATGGGAGGTGGTCAAACCATGCTAGCACTGAAACCACATAAACACAAATACCAAACTGTGTAGACACCAACCCATTGCAAACATTTACCATTCATGTTATTTAACTTCCATACCATATATATGTTGCCACCATAAAAGTGTCGTTACTAGCAGGGCTTAAACTCGCCCAGCTTGATGGGCCTGTCCGCCTCCCAGGGGGTTCCATAATGGCTGGCCACAATTTATATACAACCCAACATTAAACCACCAATGCAAATCATTGTTTGCCATAATATGAAATAACTGACATATTGTATTGACTGCTAAACAAACAAAATAACAATTCGTTGAGGTTACCATGTTCGATTTGTTATAACCTCCAACGTTCAAATATAACCACCAGTTGTAAAATGAATATTTGCAAAACCTTCAACACATCATTTTGGGGTGTCGGTGGGGTTTGAACCCCGACCTACCTATTCCTATTTTTATTCAGCACAAACAGACCATTGGGCCTCACGTTTAAATCTCCGCCAAGGATTTCTTATATAACCTCATTAATTTTTCCTAGTGATCAACGGAGGACAGAACCAATGGTGGAACCATGGGAACCTCAGAAGGTGGAACCATGAATGAGAATATTAATATGTCAAGAAATATTCCCTTGAGGGCTACAGATGCCAGTGATAGAATTTAGCAAGAGGATAGTCATTTTTGCATGCTTTCTTACCAAGTGTCCAACCGTGTAGTCAGAATCTCCATCTGAGCAGCATAACCATAGGTGTCTAGTAGTAAGGAATCTTTCACAGAATCTTCAATATTCCCAAGGGTCCAGAATTTGATGGTGTCTAAATTGGAGAAGTTCACAGTCAATTTTACACCATTCATCACCAAGAATTCAATGGTGTAATCTATTTCATTAGCTGAGCTTTTCATTTTTTGGACATCCTCGAGATTGGAGGTGCATGATGAAGTTATCTCATGCTTTTCTTATGATTTGCTGAGATGGCATTTTTGTTGTTGAGATCCCTTATTGTTATTATGTTGAGGGATAATTGTATGATATATTTTGTGAGATTTTATTAGCCTCTCATGTTGAAGGAATGCTTATTTCAGTGAGAGTTCCTATTGGTAGAACGTCTCGTGGAGATACATGCCACTCTTGTTGAGGGAATTTACCGATATGAGGGAGAGTTCCTGAGAATGTCTCATGGAGAGAAATGCCACACTGGTTGAGGGTATTCACCCTTGTAGTGACAAATAGCATACCATGTACATCATCATTATTTGCAACATTTAATGAAGTGAACTCTGCATGCTTGACACTGGGGCCCAAAGACATATCTCACACTATGTGGACTCTGTTATTAATGTATTTGTGTTCATTAATTTGATGGTTATTTTTATGTGTTATCTTCCTTAAATCATGCAAATGTGGTTATTCAATTCTCTTTTAAGTGTCATTTTTATACCATCACAGAAGTAAAATATATTGGATAATTTTGGTAGCTAAAGAGATCTACATCATAGTTGAAGCATGACTACCTGGATTAGTGTGAGATGAGTTGTTGTGGTTAAGGAGTAAGGCTTCAAAATTGAAGCATAGGAAACAATTTGGAGGGTGGTTGTAGCAAGTACAACATGAATTTGAGGCACGACACTGGAAATGATATAGAATGACTCCAAAAACCTATAAAATATTGCCCTAGAATATCTTCTCACACCTTCAGTTCTTGCACTTAATAAATCAATTCTCTAATAATACATTCTAAAGAAATATTTAGAAATAAAATCATAAACACTAATCTTGGAAATCACCAACAATTTTTAAGAAAGCCCTAGTTATTGATAATTGAAAAATATGAAAATCACTCCTTGCTCTAGACTATGCTTTAGCAACCTTCCAAATTCTTGAAAACAATGAATAAACTTCCAACTCAAATCCTATACTAAGTTTAGGAACTTGATTAAAAACACCTTAATTAATGTCGATACTTGTTACTTCATTCAGACACCCCAAACAAACTGAGAATTGTGAACAAAGTAAACAATCATAAATCTAAAAAGGAAAACAAACCTCAATCCAATAAATGAAAAGAGTTTTTAAAGAGTTCACACAGGCTACCAGAACATTCTTGAACTATTTAATTTTTCACTCCTTTGTCAATCCAATTATTGCATTTCTCACACTATGTTCTTATTCAGTTCCACACTATTCTATTTCATGCACTATGCATTCAAAATTTAATAACCCTGATGTGTTTGACTAAATATAGATCATGCATGCAAAGGACCTCACTCTATTTAATCCTCACAAGTCATTAGAATGCATCCCAAATCAAGAAATCAAGACTATGCCTGAAGGAAATATACATAATGTTCTGTGTGGAGAATGATTTTTCAGAGGTCTTTGTTTCAGTTGGACGTATACCCCAGGAAGTTTGTAAACCTCTCCACACGGGGGACGAGGGTTTGGTGGGGTCAATCCCCCTCGGCTGGAAGGTCCAGGGGCTAACGGTCCCCCAGCGGGGATTCCGAGGCAGCGCCCCCGAAGCCAAAAAATAGATGTAAAATTGACCTGTAAAAGTATAGTAATTTCTAGTCAATATGGGCGGTTCATTAGGCAAATGATATGATGGTAGAAATTATTTTTAGTTTAGAGGTTTTTTCCCTAGAAGGAAACCCCTCTCTTTGTATGAAGGCATTATATTTGGGGCTATGATATAGATGTGTATTCTCTTAGCGACAAACAAAGAGGTGAGACTATGAGAGAAAATAAAGGATATTACAGTGGATTTTCTGTAGGTTGTGTCTCTTCATTTTGTTGGATAATACAAAGGAAGGACTAGCTGTTCAGGGTGGACGTAGCCCAAATAGGGTGAACCACGTATATCTGTGTCTCTCTTGTTTTATGCGTTTTCTATGTTTATATTTCTGCAGTATTTTATGTGTTCCATTGGTCCGTAATAAATAATTCTCTAACAACTCGTATCAGAGATGAAGGTCCATTTGGCTGATAAGCTCATAGGAAAGAAGGGTTCATCGTTCGAGTGGGAGCAATGGCGGAAGATGGTAAGTTTAGGGTTGAGAATTTTAACAGCCAAAACTTCTCGCTATGGAAGATGCAGATGGAAGATTATCTGTATCATAAAGATCTGTACCTACCATTGAGCGGAAAAACAAAGAAGCCGACAACTATGACAGATGAAGAATGGAACCTTCTCGATAGAAAGGCACTCAAAACAATACGGTTGTGCCTCTTTGCATCAGTCGCCTTCAACATTTCGAAGGAAACAACGATAGAGGGTTTGATTTAGGTGTTGTCGAAACTATATGAAAAACCCTCGGCCTCAAGCAAGGTATTTCTTATGAAACGGTTCTTTAATATGAAGATGTTGAAAGGTGGATCTGTTGCAGATCATTTAAATGATTTTAATACAGTTACAAGTCAGTTAAGTTCTGTAGGGGTAAACTTTGAAGATGAAGTTAGAGCTCTCTTATTCTTGTGCTCATTTCAAGAAAGTTGGAAAGGTTTAGTAATGGCCATTAGTAACTCTGTCTCTAGATCTAGTACTTTAAAGTTTGATGATGTTGTCGGTGTTATCCTTAGTGAGGAAATGTGATGGAAAAGCTCCGGTGAGACATCGAGTAATGCTTTGAGTGCAAAGTCTAGGGGAAGAAAAATGGAAAGAGGAAAGAGCTTAGGATGTTGTAGTAAATCAAGGAAAGGTAGATCCAAGTCTAGATCGGGGATAATGTGCTAGAAATGTCAAAAGAAAGGACAACTAAAGAAAGACTGTAGATCTCGGAAGGGAAAAGAAGGAGATGCACAACAAGAAAACAATCATGAAGAAAATGTGACAGGTGAGGTGTTACAAGATGCTTTGATTCTTTCTTTCGAAAATATTACTGACTCATGGGTGGTAGATTCAGGGGCCTCATTCCATGCCACTACTGATAAGAAATACTTTCATGACTATGTTCAAGGATATTTTGGACAAGTTCGTTTGGGTTATGATAAACCCTGTAAAATTGTTGGAATGGGTAAGGCTCTTGTAAAACAGCAGAATGGAAACCAATGGCTACTAAAGGAGGTAAGGCATGTTCCAGATCTAAAGAAAAATCTGATCTAAATAGGGCAGTTAGGCGGTGAAGGTTGTGTGACAACTTTCATAGATAAAGCTTGGAAGGTCACCAAAGGAGCCCTGGTAATAGCAAAAGACGAAAAGGTTGGTACATTGTATTTATGCAATGGTATTTCTAAATCTGTTAATGCTTTAAATTCCAAAGCGACAGATGCAACATTATGGCATCATAGGCTCAGAAACATGAGTGAAAAGGGGATGAAGATCCTGCACTCAAGGAATTTACTGCCGGGTTTGAAGAATATTGATTTGGACTTCTGTGAAAATTGAATTTATAGAAAACAAAAGAGAGTCATATTTCTTAGAGTTGGGAAAGAATAGAAGAGCGAGAAATTAGAGCTTGTGCATAAAGATGTATGGGGACCTGCTCCGGTATCATCTCTCAGTGGCTCTCATTATTATGTTACCTTTATTGATGATGTAACTAGAAAAACTTAGATTTATTATATTAAGAATAAATCTGATGTAGTTGATACTTTCAAGAAATGGAAAGCTTTGGTTGAGATTGAGACAAGAAAGAAATTGAAGTGTCTTAGATCAGATAATGGAGGTGAATATTGCAAAAAAGAGTTTGATAGCTACTGTTCAGAGCATGGAATTCGTAGAGAGAAGACAGTTCCAAGAATACCACAAGAAAATGGTGTGTCAGAAAGGATGAACAGAACAATTATGGAGTGTGCAAGATGCATGCGATTGCATGCAAGATTGCCTTTACAGTTTTGGGCAGATGCTGTAGATATTTTTGTTTATCTAATAAATAGAGGTCCTTCAAGTTCCTTGGATGGTGGTGTTCCAGAGGAAGCATGGATAGGTAAAAAGGTAAAGTACTCCTTTTTAAACCCTTTTTGTTGTGAGGCCTTTGTCCATATTGATAAAGAAAATAGAAAAAAGCTTGAGGCAAAGTCAAAGAAATGTACCTTTATTGGATATGGTGTTAATGATTTTGGTTATCGCTTATATGATTACAAAAATCACAAAATCATTAAGAGCAGAGATGTAATATTCAATGAAAAGGTCTTGTATAAGAATCAGGTGCAGGAAAAGAAGCAAGAAAAGGAAAACAAGGAATATGCAGTTCTTGACAAAATCACTGAAAAAGTAAAGGCACTTGAAAATAATAATAATCAACAAACACAACAACAACAACCACCACAATAGCAACATGGACCCCAAATGCCTAAAAGTGGTGTTCGAAGATATACCAGGATAAGTAGACCCCCTAAACAATACTCTCCTTCCTTATATTATTTATTGTTGACTGATTCTGGTGAACCCGAATGTTATGAAGAAGCAATGCAGGTTGAAAGCAGGAAGAAGTGGGAGGTAGCCATGGAAGAAGAGATGGGCTCCTTAATGCATAACCAGACTTGGGACTTAGTCAGGTTGCTTGTAGGAAAAACTACATTGAATAATAAATGGGTTTACAGGCTGAAGGAAGAAGATGGAGGAAAACAGAGGTACAAAGCTAGACTTGTGGTGGAGGGGTTTGCATAGAAGAAAGGTATTGATTTTGATGAAATATTTTCTCCTGTTCTTAAAATGACTTCAATTAGAACTATTTCAAGTCTAGTAGCAGCTGAAGATTTGCATCTTGAGTAGTTAAATGTAAAGACAACCTTTATCCATGGGGATTTGGAGGAAGAGATATATATGTAGTAGCCACAAGGATATGAGGTGAAAGGGAAGGAGAAAATAGTGTGCAGGTTGAAGAAGAGCTTGTATGGCTTAAAATAGGCTCTAAGGTAGTGGTATCTAAAATTTGACAAGTTTATGTCTGAACAAGGTTATACTAGATGTCACTCTAATCATTGTGTTTATCTGAAAAAGCAAAATGATGCCAGCTATATTATATTGTTATTATATGTACATGACATGGTTGTTGTAGGGTCTAACATGCAGGAAATAAATGTCCAAAAACGAAAAATGGAAAATTCATTTCGAATGAAGGACTTGGGAGCTGCAAAACAAATCCTTGGTATGAGAATCACTAGAGATAGGAAAAATCACAAATTAACATTGTCTCAGAATGAGTACATGCAAAAGGTGTTGAAAAGATTTAATATGCATAATGAAAAACTAGTTACTACACCTTTTGCTAGCCATTCCAAACTTAGTAAGGAAATGTTCCAAAAGACCCAAGAAGACATGGATTATATGTCTAAAGTTCCATATGCATTAGTAGTTGGAAGCTTAATGTATGCAATGGTCTGCACAAGGCCTGATATTGCACATGCAGTGGGAGTTGTAAGGAGGTACATGAGCAATCCAGGAAAGGAACATAGGATGGCACTGAAATGGATTCTCAGATATTTGAAAGGTACCACAAATCAAGCTTTATGCTTTGGTGGTTCAAACATTTCTCTATAGGGATATGTTGATGCAGATATGGTAGGTGACAGAGATAACAGGAGGAGCACTACAGGATATGTATTTACTTTTCGTGGAACAACTGTCAGTTGGGTTTCAAAAATCCAAAGTGTTGTTGCGCTTTCAACAATAGAAGTAGAGTATGTTGCTGCTACAGAGGCTAGTAAAGAAATGATTTGGTTACAAAGGTTTATGGGTGAATTGGGTAAGGAGCATGATATGGGCATGTTAGTGATAGCCAAAGTGCCATTCATCTTGCAAATAACTCAACATTTCATTCCAGGACTAATCACATATAGCTCAAGTACCATTTTATATGATCAGTGTTGGAAGATGGAGAGTTGAAGCTAGATAAGATACACACTAGCCAAAATCCTGCAGACATGCTAACAAAAGTTGTAACCAGGGAGAAACTGAGAACATGCTTAGTTTCAATTCGTCTTCAATGATGACGATGAAGATGAGAAACAACCAAGTCCAAAAGAGGAGTCATTTTCCAGAAAATGAAGTAGTGGTGGAGTTGCTACAATCATTCTCCAAGTGGGAGATTGTTGTGTGTGGAGAATGATTATTAAGAGGTCTTTGTTTCAGCTCGATGTATATCCGAGGAAGTCTGTACACCCCTCCACCCAGGGGGGTGCAGGGGGGGACTTCCCCCACCCCCCCCCCCCCATGCGCGGGGGTATGGGGCCGCCAATCCCCCCCCCGACTGGGGGGTCGAGGGGCCAATGGTCCCCTGGCAGGGATTCGGGGGCAGCGCCACCGAAGCCAAAAAGTATATGTAAAATTGCCTAGTAAAAGTATAGTAATTTCTAGTGAATCTAGGCTATTCATTAGGCGAATGATATGATGGTAGAACTTATGTTTAGTTAAGGGTTTTTTTCCCTAGAAGGAAAGCCCTCTCTTTGTATGAGGGCATTGTATTTGAGGTTGTGAGATAGATGTGTATTCTTTTAGCAAGAAACAGAGAGGTGAGGCTATGAGAGAAAACAACGGATTTGCTATAGGTTGTACCTGTTCATTTTGTTGGATAATAGAATGGAAGGACTAGCTATTTGGGGTGGACATAGCCCAAACTAGGTGAACCACGTATATCTGTGTCTCTCTTGTTTTATGTGTTTTCTGTGTTTATATTTTTGCAGTATTTTATGTGTTCCATTGCTCCGTAATAAATAATTCTCTAACATATAAGAGAAAGCTAATGAAATCTAAGTGAGAAAAAGGTCCTAGGATACTAATATAAAACCAAGGAATTGTTTCTCCAACAATTCCTCTCACAATAGCTTATATAGTGCCAAATAATTCCATCCATGTACATATCCAATGGAGAACATACCATGTTGATTCACTGTCTGGTTGCACCGTAAAAAGACTATTTAACACTTATATTATTTAATTATGATTTCATTCCAATGTTCACTTGGGATATGACTTTTTTGTAATTTGAAAATAGTAAAATGACATCAATAATAAGTTTCCAAACAAAAAGAACACAAGAGGTACATTCCTCCACTAATATAAAGTGGAGTTGAATAGGTCTTGAATCGTTATAAAACTTTAGGGTTTGGTAGCTTCAATGTTGCTCTACTTAGAACACAAGATTAGATGAAGTTACCCTTGTTTCCAAATATACAAAATAGAATGAAATATTGAAACGAGTAATCTTGCAAAAGACTGATAGTCAACCATTAAATCCTTTAACTAGAACCTCCAAAACTCATAGAAAAAACTTTACATTAATTCATCAAAGCATATGCGAAACATAAGAGCCATTTGAAGGTTTATTATTATGTATAACCCATATATATATATATATATATATATATATATATATATATAGAGAGAGAGAGAGAGAGAGAGAGAGAGAGAGATGGATAAAGGTTTGAAACGACCAAATCCTTCATGTCCATTATGAAACCCTAGTTTTCAAAGTCCTTTGAGCTTCAATATTTTTAACAGGAGAAAAAAAACCCTGAATCAAGATATAGATATAACCAGATATTTGAAAAACAAAAAGTATAAATATTAAGAATAAACGTTTATATAATGGGACCCAAATGGTTATAATACTGAAACATCTTAAGAAAACAAAACACTCCTTCATAGTTCTGGGCTAGATACACTCAAAACCACACACACCTTATAGCTTTAGGAAAAAAATTCTCAAATGTAACTCACATGATACCATACAAGCTATGGAGAGATATAATATATAACTTACAAATCTACAAACCATGATATTGAATTTGAAAATAAAAATCCACACAATTCTAGCTTACAAAAGGTCAACAAGGTAGACTAGTTGGTCCCTAACCAACGAGCTTGTTTGTCATTGAAGGGAGACTAAACTACAAAGTGGTGCAGATCATTAACAATATTGAACAAAAATATGAAAGGAACCTAGTATTGATACTCATTTTATTAAATAATTCACAACCTTTAATACATCTTCAGTATTCCTGTTGGGTGTGGAGCATGATTATTATCCTAATTTAGAGGTCTTTGTTTTACCTAGATGTATACCCTAGGAAGATTGTACACCTCTCCATGTGGAGGGGTGCAAGGGGGACATGTCCCCCCCAGCTGGGGGGTCCAAGGGCTAGCGGTCCCCCAGAAAAGGGTTTCGAGGGCAGCGCTCTCGAAGCTAAAAATAGATGTAAAATTGCCTTGTAAAAGTATAGTAATTTCTATTCAATCTGGGTCGTTCATTAGGTAGATGACTGTTGTGGGGAAAAGTATCCGACTCGGAATGACCCTATCCCTACTCTAAGGGTGATAGTTCCTTAGCAACAACTGAAAGTAAAGCTTTGATATTTTCGTTTATGAAAGTACAGAGAAGGAAGAAAAGATTGACCAACCGGTGTCTTTCGCTTTTGTCGATCCTGTCTCCTCTCTTTGTCTCTTGTTCCCAGCTCCTTGCTCCCTTTGCCGGCCCAGCTACACAAAGATCTTGCAAAAAACAAGAGAGGGAAACTACAAGAAACATGTACTCATAACTGATGCATGGATTAGAGTGAATCAGATATACAAGTAAATACAATACATCAATGCAATACAAGGATATAGGAGAACATTCAAAGCTTTATTGATAGAAGTAAAAGGGTTCTGAGAAGGTTACAACCATCAATGTTTCCAATCCAGAAGCACCTCCCCAGCAGCAAGAAATCTCCTCTTCCCCTCTATAAAAGCAATCACCCAATAGCTCTGACTGTAAACCAACAGCACTTCCTTGCTTTGTACAAAATTCCAGCCTCCTTAGACCTCATAGAAGAGCTCTATATATAGGAGAGAAGAAGAGAGGATGAGTCAGCTTGAGACTGACATAAAGCTGCCTTGTGTCCTCTCCCTCTTCAGTTAAACTTCAGTTCTTGAGTCCACTTGGAGATCCTTGCTTACACATGGAGATCAAGTACCTCTTACTCATCACAGGGCGAATCCCTTGAACCAAGTGTCAGTTTGGAAGCTTCCTGGGCAATTGACACCTTGCAGAATGACTGTGCCACTTGGCCAATCTCGCCCAGCGCAGGTACAAGGAGGAGCAGTTGACATTTAGCGCAGTTGCTCATTGGGACAGCTGACATGATCCAAAAATAGCCTGTTTTTGAGTGTTTTCAGGTGGAGAACTGATGGGAAGTGCTGTGGTTTGCTGACCTTGTTCTTCTAGGGGTAAGAAAAACATGTTTAGGGACTGAGGATCCCTGTAATTATTGACATTTCATGCTCCATGCTGCGAGGCACAAAAATGTCTATAATAGTTGCCCCCTAAAGTATGAGGCCGTTTATCGGGTGAAATGCTTTATCTAGAGGGTCTGAAGTTCATTCCAGTGCTGAGGAGGCGCCCTGTAATACAATACAATACAATACATTATTTTTCATTTTGTTTTCATGATCTAGAGGATGAAAAGCTATCACAAAGAGCACAAGAGTCTTTGTAGATCAGCTCTTCAAATCATGAATCTACTCAGAAAATGAGCAAGAGTAGCAGCCCCTCTACTTCGCTTTTGATATAGTCAAAAGCTTTTTGATTCGGTACTCTTTGGTTCAGGAAATGAATAGCAAAGATACTACAAACACCAACAAGATACTAGGCTCCCTAGTGGAGTCGCCAGTTTGTTGTGGGGAAAAGTATCCGACTCGGAATGACCCTATCCCTACTCTAAGGGTGATAGTTCCTTAGCAACAACTGAAAGTAAAGCTTTGATATTTTCCTTTATGAAAGTACAGAGAAGGAAGAAAAGATTGACCAACCGGTGTCTTTCGCTTTTGTCGATCCTGTCTCCTCTCTTTGTCTCTTGTTCCCAGCTCCTTGCTCCCTTTGCCGGCCCAGCTACACAAAGATCCTGCAAAAAACAAGAGAGGGAAACTACAAGAAACATGTACTCATAACTGATGCATGGATTAGAGTGAATCAGATATACAAGTAAATACAATACATCAATGCAATACAAGTATATAGGAGAACATTCAAAGCTTTATTGATAGAAGTAAACGGGTTCTGAGAAGGTTACAACCATCAATGGCTCCAATCCAGCAGCACCTCCCCGGCAGCAAGAAATCTCCTCTTCCCCTCTATAAAAGCAATCACCCAATAGCTCTGACTGTAAACCAGCAGCACTTCCTTGCTTTGCACAAAATTCCAGCCTCCTTAGACCTCATAGAAGAGCTCTATATATAGGAGAGAAGAAGAGAGGATGAGTCAGCTTGAGACTGACATAAAGCTGCCTTGTGTCCTCTCCCTCTTCAGTTAAACTTCAGTTCTTGAGTCCACTTGGAGATCCTTGCTTACACATGGAGATCAAGTACCTCTTACTCATCACAGGGCGAATCCCTTGAACCAAGTGTCAGTTTGGAAGCTTCCTGGGCAATTGACACCTTGCAGAATGACTGTGCCACTTGGCCAATCTCACCCAACGCATGTAGCCTTCATTGGAGTTGACTTTCAGCGCAGGTACAAGGAGGAGCAGTTGACATTCAGTGCAATTGCTCAGTGGGACAGCTGACATGATCCAAAAATAGCCTGTTTTTGAGTGTTTTCAGGTGGAGAACTGATGGGAAGTGTTGTGGTTTGCTGACCTTGTTCTTCTAGGGGTAAGAACAACATGTTTAGGGACTGAGGATCCCTGTAATTATTGACATTTCATGCTCCATGCTGCGAGGCACAAAAATGTCTATAACAATGACCTAACAGTGGAATTTATGTTTAGTTTAGGGTTTTTTTCCCTAGAAGGAAACCCCTCTCTTTGTATGAGAGTGTTGTATTGAGGCTATGGAACATATGTGCATTCTCGGAGTGAAAAATAGATAGGTGAGACTATGAGAGAAAACAAAGGATATTACAGCAGATCTGTTGTAGGTTGTGTCTCTTCATTTTGTTGAATAATAAAAAGGAAGGACTGGTTGTTTGAGGTAGACGTAGCCCAAAGTAGGTGAACCATGTATATCTATGTCTCTCTGGTTTTATGTGTTTGTGTTTTTTCCGCATATTATATGTCTTGCATTTCTCTGTCATATATAATATTTTTCTCACAACTCCAACCTTCAACTCACAGAGGAAAGGCGGAAGAACCCCGTAGAATTTACTACAATAGAATGACATTACAAATAATGGACTCTCTGCTCACTCGGCTTGGAGCTCCAACCATGTTTATATAGGTTTTTTCACATTACAAATCTCAAAACCACACACTCCTTATAACTTTGTGCACACCTTCCAATTGAAATTATGGGTTTGATAAGGCACAACAAACTTCTTGATCAAACTGGGAGGCTTGCCTTGGAGGGGTTGACTAGGTCTAACCATAGGTCTAGTTGTGTCTCTTCTTGAATAGAAGAATTTATCTATTGAGAAAGGTTGTTGGCATTTCCCCTTGGTGGGTTTTCCAAAGGTAAAATTTGTCTTCTCTTTATGCATTTTGATCTCTATAATTATACTTTTCATTTATGGTTAATTATCTAAAGTATTATTTTTGAATGATATGTTGGAATAATTTAGAAGAAGATCAACATCAAAATTAATTCTTAGTACTTTAGAGAGATTATGATTTTCTATATTATAGTTAGAAAATAAACATGGTACTAGAGCATTGGTGAAGGAAGGAACACAAAGATCACCCTTGAAGAAACCCTAATATGAGATCACTCTTATTGGAGCTCTTATTATTGATTTGGATTAATGAATTCTTCTATGAATATGAGAGGAAGTTAGAAGGAGCATTAAACTTCAAATATTGGAAGCTCGGAATTGATCATATTCTTGCAAACAAGAAATTCTTAGATATTGTGACAAGGAAAGTTGTAGAACCAACAGATGGTACATGAAAGGACAAGTTCAAGAAGGATGACATTACTTCCATGAGTCTTATTGTGGATTTCACTAGATATCATGTCACTCCCTATATCGAAAAGCATGATACTTCCAAGAATATGTGTGATGCCCTAACCAATCTATTCACTATCAAGAATGTTGATCAAGCCAAGAGTCTAAAGAAGGAACTTTGTAATGTGATGATGATGAATGATGATTTCATAGATTTATACTTTGTAAGGATTTCAAAAATAAAAGACCAAATTCAAGAAATTGGAGAAACTATTTCTAAGAACGAACATATCTCTACAATGGTCTACCTAGATCACGAGATGCATTTTCTCTTATGCTCTACAATGGTCTACATATGCTCTTATGTTTTAAAAAATTCCTCTATAAAGCTTTTGTTTGGAGTTATTCTAAGGCCATTTTTTTAGTTATAAGACAAATATATAAAGTTATGGACTTGATGCAAATGTTATAAGACAAATATGGACTTTTTTAAGACATTGTGAGGAAGAAATATATTCTCTACAACTGAAATAACTTAAAAATACTCAAGGATAGAACTCATGATTTCATTTTGGTGAACTGAGCGAAAATTTCACATTCAGAAGGTAACCCTCTAGTGTATTTACACAACGAGATTTTTTCAATCCAAAATTAGGAAACTAGAAGTAAATGAATGTGTAAAGTTAAAATAAAAATTATTTCCCACTGGGATCACTCATAAACACTCAAGAATGAGGGATGAATTGCATTTTAATAAACCAATCAAATTTAGTTAAAAGATGAGTATAGTTTGGAAAACAATGTTGTGGATAATTTAGAAAGAGTTTCAGAATAATGAAGGAGATTTTTGTCATATATATATATATATATATATAGATAGATAGATAGATAGATAGATAGATAGATAGATATACCTCTTGGTATATCCTCTTATTTGTTTTTAAATTCCTCTATAGAGCTTGTGGATGACTTTTTTATAAACCCATTTTTATAGTTATAAGACAAATCTATAAAGTTATAGACATCATGCAAATGTTATTGTACAAATATGCAATTGTTTAAGATCATAGGAGGAAGAAATATATTGTCTACAACTAAAAGAACATCAAAATAAAACTCAAGCTTCCATTTTGTCAACTAAGCAATCATTTCACATTAAGAAGGTAACCTTGTTTTGTATTTAGACAACAAGACTTTTTAACTCGAAAATTTTAAAACTAAAAGTAAACAAATGCATTAAATTAAAAGAAAAACCATTTCCAATCAAGATCACTCAAAAATACTGAAGAATGAGGTATAAGCATTTACTTTACTAAAGTAGTCAAATTCAGTTAAAAAATAAGAAATACTAACTGTGAGAATGTTGTTGAAGACAACATAGAACAAGTTTCAAAAATATGAAAGAGGTTTTAGACAAATATATAAATATCCAATTATATGTTGTTATGTTTTGAAAAATGCCTCTATAAAGCTCATGGAGGACATTTTTCTAAGCCCATGTTTATAGTTTTACTCTTTGTTTTTCATAACAAATATAGGATTTGAGCTATTCTTTTCAATTATGACAATGTTTCTTAGATTTTATGCATAAGAAGATGTATAATAAATATAGTAACATCAGTTTAAAGAGACTGAATAGATAGACATCAAAAGCAAAGGGATGTCTATAGATAATAAGGAAATTACCAGCTTAAAGTCACCAGAAAAATCTGACAGAGAATTACCAATGAAAAATTGTTAAACTCAACGAACATTATATCAATACAAGAAAAAATTACTAGTATTTTAAATAAAATATGATATCACTATTCTAATTTTTGAGCCCAATTACGGTTCATATTTCCTTTTAAAACAATAACTAAAATATATCTGAGCATAGCTTCAACACTTCATTAACAGGATTTAGCTTGTGAGCTTAAAATAAGGAAAGGAATGTTTTTAGTTTTTTTATTGTGTAACCAACTTAAATCCATCCATCAATGAAATTTTTGAAGTTACTCACCATATGATAGATACTATTAGCCACCTATACCAATAGGTTTCATGTTTCATGATTGGCAAAGGAAATTCCAAATACGCTCTGCTTTGGTGATGCAAAGATCACATATTTCCAAGAGAAGACAACGTGTGTATATAGCTTGATGTTGTCCCAGTTTTGATGGATGGTCCAACAGCCTAATCAGGATCATGCCATGTTTCAATTTTTTGTTGTAGAATAGAGAAAGAAGTCTGACCAAACTTTTTAACATTGGTAGACCAGAAGCTAGGTAGAGAAGTAAGGTTCCCAACTGCTTAATCTGGGACCTTGGAAGCAATAAGGGTAGTATTAGCTAGAAAATCAAAAGGAAAAAGCCAAGGAAAAGAAAAGGCATATGAGGGTCTGCAAGTCTAAGTGCACCCTCCAGGAAGTAACAAAAAATGCTAGGAAATAGATGGGTAAGCAGATGGGGTTGCAGAAATATAATTCCTTTCAATAGAGGGTTTGATAACCTGGTCACAAAGGCAAATCAGTGGATGGAGAGGCTCCTCTTCTACATCATGTGCAGCAAAGCAAAGGAGCGTGTCTAACTTCCCATTTTCCCCCTTTGCATTCATTCACTAACATCCCTTAATCAGCTAAGATTCATGGAGGAATTTGAGGTTTTATGCTGATTCTTATGCCTTTAAAAGCCACATTTCCTGTGTAAAAATCTTTTCATTTTGATCTACTCTTAAAGCTAAGTGGTTTTCAAACAGACTCAGTGATTTCACTCCTCATTCACCTTTTCATCCATATTAACCTTTACTTTTATTATCTAAATCCCCTATGTCACCCTTTCCCTACTATTATAACACTATGGTGTATAAATCCCAGCATTATATAAATATCCTCCCTCTTTAGCACTGTAGCTGAATAAATAAGTCTTGGGGAACTTTGGTCCAACAGGGACTATGGTCAGCCCTGTGAAGGGATTGCTTCAACCTCTGGTTGGGGTGATAACCTCCTCCTAATCCCTCACCTTCCCGCTGCTCAAAAATACCATAGAAAACCCCCTTCCCCCTGCTAAACCCACTCTTAACCTCCTTTTCCTAATAAAAAACCCTTTAAAAACCCAAAAATCCCTAAAAACCCACCAAAACCCTTTTATCCTAAGTTCCACGCATTTAAAAATTAAATGGAATATTTTAAATGGGCGGGACTCAACCCAAAAGCTGCACGACCATCGGCATCGCCCTCCAGCCGTCTGATCTCCGCCGCCCAGATCTAACAGTGGGCGGTAATTTTCACGCCTCGACCTGCCTCCCTTTAACGTCCGGGGAAAGGTGGTATCGGGCGCCGTACCCAGGACGCGTGGCATGCGGCGGGGTTGTTCGGAGCCCCCCTCCCCGATACCGCCTTTGCCCAAAGGTGGTGCGGGGAAACTGTTTACCACCATCCCCGTTACCACCCCCCTTTACGTCAGACACACGTCATCATGACGTAGCACCTCCCCCCGCCCCCGCACCGCGGGGCCCTCCACGTAGCCCTGCTACCCTGCTCACCCGCCACCGTGTCAGTCCACTCTAGTCGCTAGCTCAGTGCCCACGTCACCTCCGTACCCGGGCCCGCCACGACGTCATGCTAACGTCATCGGCGGAAAGGCGCCAATTACTCTATTTTTCCGAATTTGTCGTTAAAAGTCGCGGTTTGGGCCGTTTTATGTCATTTTCGAGCAAAAAGGACATAGCCGTTGCCGTTGGTTCTCTGCCAAATCGCCTCCGGACCTCCAAATTCGAACTTGTGGTCGTGCCAACTCATCAACCAAGCTGCATTCAGCCTTCGCAGTTCGGCCCACAGGCTTTCTAAGCGATTTTTACAGGTATTCACCATAATTCCCCTGTTTCGCCCATGCATACCATTTCTCTGCAAATTCACCATTAGAATACCTATCAAGTGCCACAATTAATCACTGTCTGATAGTCAAATAAGAGCTAAAGGAACCTGTACTGCCACAACATTGAAACAGTCGAACTCGCGCACCAAAATTGTAAATTCTTCCCCAAGGTGCCCAGCATTGTTCCCTTTTGCTGGGTGTAGGCCAGCTGCAGTTTCTTACCAAAGAAAACCTCACATACCCTCTGCAATTTACCTCTAGCAATTCACACCCCTGTGAATTTACCAAAAACTGCAGAAGCAAGCCTGCTTTTCCATTGCAAAAAACACTTCAGACATTGTGTATAGTTGACCTATCATTCAAGCTCTTAGAAGCTTTGCAAACCATTGCACTCATCTTACTTCAACATCAAATCATACAATGGCTGCCCCTGCACCCACAGCTCTCAGTATTGCACCATTAAATCCACCCAATAAAGACCTGCAGTCCTTGCCTCTTGTTGACAAGGACTACCTTATTGAAGACTGTGTGGGAAACAGGGACTTTCTGCAGACCTTCAGGCAGTTGAGAGAGGACTACTTGAATGGTCATGATACTTATGGGATATGGGAGTCAAACCTGCCATACTATTGCCTCCCATCTGTAAATTTCTTTCCTGAAATCATTCGCCTATGTGCTGAAAACTATGATGTGCAGCACAGAGCTATTACCACTCCATCTGGGAGGATCCTCTTCTACATTAATCCCGAATCCATCAACAAAATGGTACATTTTGATCAGACAGAGCTGCTTATCCCATTCTCCATGAACTATCTCCTGGACACTAGTGCCAAGATGACCAGTGAGGAGATTCAAAAGGTCACCAGGACATTCATGAGACCTGAGTGCCAGCCTGCAGGGCCACCTCCTTATTTAGATGTCTACCTCACTGAAGTAGGTAGATTACTCCTCGACATGATTGCTTATGTGCTGGGATACAAAACCAGCGAACACGTGGATGAGACAATGCTAGTATTACTAGTTGTTTACAGCCCAGGCCAACCCCCTGCCTGCAAATATAACTTTGCCAAGTTTATAGCTAACAAAATCCATGATCAGTTGGGTGCAATGGATAGGCAGGGGGTCTTCAAGTACTAGGCCTATATCTATCACCTCTTTATGTACTATCAGTCTGAGGCTTTTCCATGCCATATCAAAAAGCTGGATTATAGAGGGGAAAGAAGATCTGTGATCTTCTGGACCTCTGTCTATCACAAAGTCACAAACTCACCCTATTCCTATTGTGAGTTTGTTGACCAATTTGTGTATCCAGTCTCTTGCCTGTTGATGAGGTCCCCTCCTCCCAGAATATCAACTGAGATACAGAAGGCTCTGCAGCTTTCCAAAAAATATAAAATAGGTGATTGGTACATATATGAGGATCATACAGTCATCAGAGTCTATGGCTGTGAGCTCTGTCCATACAGGCTCCCAAAATATGTGCCTATGAGGTTGTTTTCCTTGGAGTATTACAGGAAGCTGATTCAGTCTGACCTCACCCACTTCCACAGTGCCAAAAAGAAGGCCCACCTCAAATTCAAACATCAGTTGGGCCCCTTCATCATGAATCAGAAAGAAGGATGGGAAGATGCTGACCTCATCCTCAAAGATAAATATAAGCTATCATATAGTTTCCGGTGGGTCCCTTATGACCCTGAGGGCTTTATTACTGCCAGGAGAAACAAATATAGGCTTCTAGGTTATAGGCATTGTCAATACCCACATATTGAAAGATATGCCAACCAGCAAGAATGGCAGCAGGGTACCCTAGTTGAAAAGCTAACTGAAGAAGAGATAATGCTAAAGAATATAAAGGAGCTTGAAAAAACCATTGACCTAGACTCTGTGCAGCAGGTACCTTTCAAGCGGCCTTATTCAACAGGAGAAGGGACCTCGGCCTCCAGGACTGCACCAGTCACACAAGCACCTTCCACAGCAGCACCTGCTGCAGACAAAGGCAAAGGGATAATGGGTGCAGAGGAGGAAACAGTGAAAGAGAAGCCTGCCCCCTCAAATGAGCAGCATCAAGAGCCCCAACAAGGGCAGCAAACAGAACAGCAGCAAGAGCACACTGCCCCTCAACAAACGGAGCTACCAGCAGCTCCGGTAATGCAAACTCCACCTCCACAGACTGAGCCATTGACTACCCCATGTTTGCAGACCCCAGCACATGAGGAAAGGGGTATGAAAAGAGATAGAGAAGAGTCCACTCCAATTAGTGGATCCTCCCAACAACCAGGAGCCAAAAGGCAAAGGCTAGACTCCCCAGAGGTAGAAGACATCACGAAAGAATTCCTTGACAACTCAAGGAAAAACAGGGAGGGCATCCAGCACACAGGGACAAGCTCCTTTCAGCAGGAGCAGGGATTACAACTTGGTTTGGAGGTGTCTTCCTCCTCCCAGCAGAGCAAGAGGCCTAAGAGCACTAAGGCTTCTTTCAAACAAATAAAAGCTCAGAATGATCTGCTGAGGGCTGAGGTCTACAAGGAATTTATAGATGCAACACCAGCCCAACAAGAAAGGCTAATGTCTGTGTATGACATTAAAGAGGAAAAAATAATCCTCAGTCCCTTTAAGCCTACAATACCGCAGCCTAAGTGAGCTGCAGATTTTGTGAAGACAAGGGTAGAGGTCATGGCCAAAGACATCCATCCCATGGACCAAATCGAACTCCACAAGCAAACTGGATAAATGGTTTATGCAACCTTGGTTGAGAGGGCAACCATGGCCTATGAGCTAAAAGAATCCTTGAAAAACACCAACACACAGTTGGATTTTGAAAGAATGTCCTCCTTGGCCAAAGACAATAGAATAAAGTCTCTCGAGGACATCATCATTGATCTAGGACATGATCCCAGTGATCCAAAGGGTGTGAAGGCCCTTATGAAGAAGAAAGAGGATGACCTGAATGCATTAAAGAAGAGGTTGAAGCTGCTGCCCACAGAGCACCCTCAAACAGCAGAGCTTCAAAAGCAAAAACAGGTTGATGACCAATTGGACCTCATAATGCAGCTAGACCAGAGGATCATGGATTTGGAGAAAGAGCTGGAAGGAGCATTACAAGATAAACAGGGAGAATCCACTTCCCAAGCTCCTCCAACTACTTCAACAACAGTAACAACTTCAGGGGCAGCAGTGGCTCCCACAGCAGAAGCAGCAGGAACAACATCAACTCCAGATGCCAACGCAAGAGTAGAAGAATTGACTAAGGCCATGAAGGAAATGGAGCTCCAGGCAAATGAAATAAAGAAGGCCAAGGAAAAATTGGCAGAACTGGATGCCAAATATGACAAATCAAAAATAACTGTAGCAGAGCAGGGCAGAGAAATAAAGGCCCTAAAAGACAAGATAAAGGCCTTAGAGAAGGAGCTGAATCTAGAGACTGCCATGGCCGACATAAAGAGGATTCTATGGGCCAAAATTGGCCAATCCATCAGTCAACAATGGATGTTAATCAAAACAATACATGAACAAATGGACTTAATGGGCCAAGCACAAGCAGAAATCCATAAGGCCAAGACAACACTGGGAGAAAAGCCAGAACAGGCCAACAGGATGATAGACTTCTTGAACAGGCAAGAAAAGGAGGAACTGGCAGCCATAGGCATTGCCAACAGAACTGAGGCTGTCCTCACTGCTAAGAAGGTACTAACTCTCAGAAATTATGTACAAATTGTGGAGATGAACTGCTATGAGATCCAAGCTGAGGTGGAGGAATATAAAGTTAAGATGGCAGTACTGCAAGCAAAGGGACTGCCCAGCCTCCTGAGTGGTTCAGGAAAATTGATCTCTCGAGATCAGTTTGCCAACAGAATGGCAACCACCATTAAAAATCAAATTATTGCATCTGGCAGTACATCTGAGCAAACAGGGCCCCCCACAGGACAGAGCTTGTATGATAAACTTGAAGGCCTGTTCTTCATTGAAAATGAGGTAAATCATCTGTTTGAAACTCCTCCTAACTTTTATAGGTATACAGAGGCTGATGAAACCTTGATTAAAATTCGGAGACATCAAATGCCTAAGGAGGATTGGTGGCAAGCGATGCTTCAAATTTTTCCATGATAGCCTTCGTTGTTCGGCCACTGCCAGCTCCAGGTCAGTACAAAACAAACAGCATGACAAAGTCAGTAATAAAGGCAGCTGAAAGGGTGACTCAGCACAAAGACAATGACAGCTAGCCTAAAGGATAAGCAAGTGCGCACATTTGGATAGCTTAGCCTCAGCCGACTTCGACACCCACCAAGTCATCAATTCCTGACTATTTTTGATAGCTAAAGCAATAAAAAGTCACTGCGGATTTTACTTTCTCAGCTGCCAAGCTCCAGGAGTTGGCATAACATTTATGAGCCATTAACTCCTTTTCTTGATATTTTTACATGTAAATTTTGTATAAATACTCCCCTTAGTAACGCATAAGGGGTTGGTGATTTTGACTCTAAGGAGAAACTATTGTATACTTTCTGTTTATCTAATACAAAGGGCTGGACAAGCTCAGTGATTTCCTGAAGTATTTTATGTTTTGATGATGCTAGGTGTGCTGATGCAAAATTCCTGTGCTGTCTGATGAAATAACAAGTTTTCTTCAATCTCTGTTCCTTGTCTTTCTTATGTTTATCAAACCATACTCATGTTGTACTAAGCTAGCAGTGAAGAAAAAGAATAGTACAGGATTTGTTTTATTACACCTTGTGCTCAATTTTTACTGCTGTGAATGTTTGTCTTCAAGATTAATGATATACATGAATTCTTGATTGCTCATGTGTTTATTAATTCTATATGTGTCAATATTAACTAGAAATTCTTCATTGCTTCTAGATTGATATTGTTACTGTCTTTTCTTTAGCAGTTTTCTGTGAGATTCTTAATTGCCTTACATAAACTGGATACACTCCACTTAACAACTATTATGAACTTTTTTTCCTCAGACACAAATCTGGCTCTGCAGCATCACTAAGGTATCACACATCATCTCAGACAAACTAAAGGACCATTGACTCCATGCCCAATGAAATAGTACATACTAGTGAGAACATATACATACTGACTAAAGTCACCACCAAACACTTTCTGAAAACAAAAACCTGAATATCATAGCTAGCCTAAAATACTATTTAAAGCAGAGCTTAACCTTGAAGAGAGAGCCCTCTCTGATTACAGCTTGGCTAGGAGCTGCAATCCAAAGACTGGTTAGTGGTTACCCTGGCCATATTCCCTTGGAAGTCATAGGGAACAACCTGGGTGTTAACAGATACTAGATGAATCCATGATCAAGACTAGGTACTAGTTAACAATTGTGCCATTGTGTTCTTAGTTACTCTATCAATTATATTCTTTATTGTCATTTTTCTCTTCGAGGAGTGTGCTTGATGGTGTATATTTATTGCAATTTCGAATTTACACTATTTTAACTCAAAATGGGTTAAGAAGTTTGTTTGGATAACTCGTTCAACCTATTTTTTGGGGAAAACTGAATATTTTTTCTACAAGATTTACATGAAAATTTTATGTGTGTGTATTTTATGGGTAAACCATGTTCATTGAGTTGACTGTCACACATTATTATTAATAAAAGGTAATAATTTTAAATCCCTGTAAAAAATCCAAGCCAATCAGATAAATCATCTTTTCACAAGGAAAAGCATATTTTGACAAAAAAACATCTTTTGGATATGCATGATTAAGAAATAATATGCATGCTAGTGTTGGATAGAGTATTATGTTGGCATATATCCTCCCTTAAATATATACATCAAGAAATATTCAATTATTTTGGGAATATGTATCAATCTAGGCCCAATGTGCGCCTTCGAATCTAGCTGCAAAATGTTCAATCATATCCAAATATGTTTGAGGAAGATAATACTAATATTGGTAGGTTGATCACTTCAGATGAATCTACTGTGGTATTAAGTTTCTTTGTCGGGGATAAAATTATGGGTCTATATGGATGGATAGTGGATTTATTGCATCACTTCATGAAAATCATGGGGTTGGACCTACTACTTATGGTGGAGGATTAAAGGACTCTATAAAAAATCTCATGCTGTAAATTCCACCTTCATTGCATTGATCCCAAAATATGCATGAACCAAACCTTTCATGCACTATAGATCCATTTCACTCTACAATAAAAAATATAAGATGATATCTAAGATTATTGCAACCCACATTAATGCTACATTATCAAGATATATTTCACCTGAGAAATGTAGGTTCCCGGAACAACAAAAAATTAAAGATATGGTTGCTATAGTGTAGGAATGTCTACAATCCATCAATGTAAAAAATAAGCACACATTATTACTGAAATTATAATTGATCAAGACATATGACTACTTGGATTAGGCTTTCCTGAGAATGGTGTTACACAATATTGGCATATTTGTGATAATCATTGATTGGATAATGGCATGCATAATTACATGAAGTTAGACAAGGTTGATGTCTTTCCCCACTCTTATTTTTGTTGTTGATTGATGGATTAAGTAGGAAGATTTCACAAGCATATGCATTTCATTTATTTTTAGGATAATGGATCTCATGTAATATTTCCATAAACCATCTTATATTTCTTGATGATCTTCTTCTCATAGGGGAGATTTCTATTTTTGATTGCAATATATTACATTATATCATTTATTCTTTTGATGATGCATCAGGCCTATACATAAATATGTCAAAGTCATTACTGATTTCATCATCCCTCCATGACCCTACTATTGTGGAGATTGCATAACTATTTGTGGTTGATGTTGTTTCACTAGATTTTGGTTTCAAGTATTTGGGTTTCATACTTAACAATAAATATGGTATAAGGAGTTGGATATGGTTGATGGATAAAATTTAGTGGAGGATGTCATTATGCTCACATAAATGCCTCACTTTGGCGGGTAGATTGATACTCATTTAGTTAGTTTCCTAGAGTATTGCAATCTACTAGATGCATCTTTATGTGTTTCCTAAAAATATCCTTGAGTAGATAGATGCATACATATCAAAGTTCATTTGGGTATGATCTAGGGGTACCAACGAGATCCACATTATTCATTTGGATTCATTATCTTTTAGGAAAGGGAAAGAATATGAGGTCCGAGGTCTACTAAATATAGATCATTATGGTTGGGCTTTGTTGATGAAGAGTCTATGGCATGCACTAAATGTAAAAGCCATATGATAGGGGATTATAAAAAAAAAGTATATGAAATCACTTTTATTGAAGTTGTGGATCAAGGGTGGGGTATGGATTCCATAATTGTCATCATACATATGGAAAAATATGATGAATGTTAAAAAATGGCTGATTTAGGATTTGGAAGGGGAGGTTGGTATGGGCTCTATGGTGCAGATTAGTATGGATCCCATGAGAGGATATGTGGGTGATCATTCTTTGTTTATAAATCTCATATTCCATATTCATAATTCGAGCATTTATCTTTTAAATAAAATGCATGTTTATCCTTTCCCCACCTCAATATGTTCCACTACGTGTAGTTCCAGGGATCTTGGTTTATATGGTGATATGGAAGCTACTTAGGATAGTAAATGTATAGATTATCTATGGCAGGTATAACTTTGAATGATCTAGAGGAAAAATTCACATGGGATAGAATTTCTATAAATATTGAGATCTTTTTAAAGGATGCTTACAAATGTATCACTCTTGCTTAACATTTATTTGAGATTCCAAGGTATTTTTAGAATATATGAAAGTGAGACTATCCACTTAAACTTAACTGTTTTGGTTAGTTGACATGGACAAATAATATCTTCGATGGGATAACTTATGCAAGAGGGGCTTCCATGGGTTGTGGAGATGTCTTATGCGTGATTTGGTAGCTAATGATGTGAAGCAACTATTTTTAAAATTCCCTTTCACAATCTCTATCTGGACTGAGGTATTGGATATCTTAAATTTAATTGTCGTCTAGAATAGAACTTCAATTGATTCATGTCTTCAGGACTCGTTCTCAGGCTATAAGTTTTGGTGCAAACATCCTTTCTACATTTATGGTGGCATTTGGTAGTGTAGAAATGATATAATTTTTTAGCAGTCCAAAATGGACATCAAGTGGTCATGCATAAATATTTTAGCATATTTCAATGAAATCATACTAGCAATGTTAAAGAGGGATTCTTTGATGGGGTGATTTGTAGTGATATGTTTCAGAGTGTGGATTGTATTGTGATTAAGTGGAGTACTTATTATCATTTTACTTGGGATAGTGGGATTGGATCAAATACCCATTCAGAGACAATTACACTTTTGGGGGATAGACTGATACTCACTTAATCATTTCTCCAGAGTATTGTAGTCTACTAGATGCATCTTTATGTGTTTCCTAAAAATATCTTTGAGTAGATAAATGCGTACATATAAAAGTTCATTTGGGTGGGATATAGGCGTACCAACAAGCTCCACCTTATTCATTTGGATGTATTATACTTGATGGAAGAAGATGAGGTCTGAGGTCTATTAAATATAGACATTTTAGTTGGGATTTATAAATTAATAATCTATGTCATGCACGAAATGGAAAAGGCATATCAGAGGGGATTATAAAATAAAAGTATCTCATATTAATTTTATTGAATTTTGTCGATCAAGGGTTGGGTAGGGATTCCATAATCGACATCATACATGTGGAATAATACGATGAATGTTAAAAAATGGTTGATTGAGGATTTGGAAGGGGACGTTGGTATGCGCTCTATGGTGAAGATTGTTCCAATTCCCATCAGAGGATATGATGGGGATCATTATTTGTCTATAAATCTCATATCCATATTCATAATTCGAGCATTTATTTCTTAAATCAAATGCATCTTTATCCTTTCCCAAACTCAATATGTTCCACTAGGTGCAGTTCCAAGAATCTTGGTTTATATGGTGATATGGAAGCTACTTAGGATAGATACCTGTGTAGATTATGTATGTCAAGTCTTATCTCTCTATGATTTTTATGATTTGCAAGAAAAATATCATAAGGGACACATAAAACCACCTTGGTGTCCAGGATCTAGCCATCCACAGCTCGGAGAGGGCTCTCTTTGTATATTTTGGGATTTGATTTTTCTTTTTGGTGCTTTAATATTTTAGGCTAGTTATATAGATAAAAGATTGATTAATTGATTTGATTGGTTGGTTGGGATAGATTCTTGTTTAAAATTTTTCCATTGGGTTATGGAGTCAATAGCTGGATTGTAGCATCAAATTTTTTCAGAGCATTCACAATGCTGGCTAACTATATCTACTAGATCTTCAAGCATCATAAGGAATGAAATGATAGGATAGCGAAATCAGTAGTTGTTTAAAAGCATATAGGTATTTCTTAACTAGACTTAAGATGAAAACATTTATATACTAAACATAGACATAAATAAGGTGCTATAACAACATACCTTATTCTAAATTTTTTGTTTTACAACAATATTTGAATGATGCACATTTAAGGAAGCAATGAAACATTTAACACAGAAAGAAAAACATCACCAGATAAACAATAGCTCAAGTATCTTGCAAATGGTCTTTATTATCAATGCTCTAGCTCCAAAATTCCAGTGCTCCAAAAAAGAAAATATTTTTAGTTGCTCGGATCCAACCCCTAATATTTCCAATGCATGAAGTATTTAACTAAAATCTACAACAATTGTCGTATACACTTGGAAACTTGTTATTAATTACAATGGAACTAAAATTTGACAAGTGTAACCATGAAGTGGCGCAATGAGATAACTTGGACATGTGGTTCCTTTTCTTTGAATGCCGTTATTGGGTAATCAATTATGTTGTAGTGGCTGAATTGTCTACTTTTTAATAAGGTGTGTTGACTTTTATGACTCAGCTCTATGTTGTTCCTTCAATCCTGCTTGTCTTGTTCCTCTTGGTAGTCACACAAGTCACTCCATTCATCTTCATCTAGGATTTAAAACTCGATCAACCTACGTATATCTCATCTATTTTTGTGTACCGTGAAAAAGTAGGCTTCACTGTGAAAATGTGTTTCAATTCATGTTCAATGAAAATTGGATTGTTGAGAGCTTCCAACATTGCTCTTCCTATTATGCCATTTCTGATATTGGAGAGATTGTCAGCATCCTTTTCTATGTCTTTTAAACCCTTGACATAATCTTCTATGTTCATGAGTTTATCATTAATGACAAATAGAGAAGGGGGCACCTTTTGTCTCAAAGCTTCAATTCTGTTGAAAGAATTGTTTATTGTCAGCTCCAAATTATAGCACTTCTCCTCAAGTTGTATTGTCAAGTTCTTGTTTGTCAATAACCTTTTCACCTGAAGAATAGTTTATGATTTGTGTGCTACTTCCAGCTCCTCTATCTCATACTTGTTCTTTCAATTTAGAAATTTGATGATTATGTTGGTTGTTGTTGGCATGTCTCCCAGCTCTAAGTTAGTCGTTGAAATATCCTCCTTAGCTTTTTCAACTAGCTCCTTCAGTTGAAATATAATTTGGATGCTTGGCCAGATCCCATTCATGCCATTAATGGTATTGTTCCACATTATTTCCTTTACCCTTCCTAGAGTGTTGCAAATTGATGATTCCTCTTTTAAATTTGTTCATTTTTTTTATTAATGTTCGTGCCCTCTCAATTTCTACTGAATGTGCACTTTCAACTCTTTTAAATTGGACCTGTAGAATGTTGAATTGAGTTTCCAGTCTCTTGATTTCCTTTGTTTGATGATCCATGCTCTCCATGGATCCAGCTAGTTGTTCTTTAGTGCTTCCTATCCCTGTAGTAGTAGTTGTAGGAATAGTTATAAGAGGAAGAGCCTCCATAGTAGTGATGGCCAATTATGGTCCTTTTACCTTCTCTTGGACCATATTATCCATCTCTATTTCCATTTGTGTTATTTGGAGTGACTGATCCATTATCACTTTCATGATTTTGTGTCTTCTGACTCTCTCTTGCTTCCATTTCTTTGGTCAAGGGATCCTATGTTGAAGGCATTTTGAGTGGTTTTCTCAATGTTGCTATATCAGTCTCCTTCTTCTTAATTATCTCTTCTACTACCTTCACATCTCATGGATCATATCTAATTTTCATGAATAATTCTTCCAAGAACTTAATCATATAATCTTTTGATTGAGATGAAACATTTTACATCTTCAATTGAGATTGGGTATTTGATAAAGCCATCTACATTTTAAACAAAATTATAGAGATAATTGTTAGAGTGGAGGAGATCATCTCACCTGTTTGCTTATGCATTTCGAGCTAATCAATAGGATGAACATTTCTAACATCAAAATCGAAGGAGGTATGTTTGTAATCAGCTAGAGTTTTAGGTTATTTTTTTGTCATTCAAGCAATTCCATATGCATTTTTCCTTTTTCTGAATCAGAAGCTGATAGAAGTCTACCTTGCAAAAGTAGAACTTTTCTTCCAAAACTGAGCATAAGTACTCTTTTTCAACATTTCATTTTGGATCTTTATCTTTGTGAAAGTATAAAAATGGTCTCCCCATCTTCTCTTGTTACATTTGCAGATGTGGAAAATTGGAGAGCTTGTTTCCTTTCTCAGATTGGAGTGGTAGGAAAATATTGACCTTGTTATCAATAAATCTAGTGTCTATGTAGAGATGCTAGTCCCACTAAAATGGGTAGCTATGTTAGAAACAAACAGATTAATGTTACTTTTATTTTCCCTTCTGAGAAGTAGACAAGTGAAGATCAAAGAATACCAACCTCAATCCTTTGCTCAGTTCTTTGCTTGTTCCTTCTCTTCACTGACCGGTCTTTGCCGCTTCTCCCTTGACCACTCCGCTTCGAAGAGTACTTGTAAAGTCAAAGCAGCATAACGCCTTCAAAGTGAAAAGATTTCTAATCATAAATAGTATAGGACCAGATATATATACACACAAATGCATATACTCTCAAACATACAAGAATGTGGAGGAAAACTTGAATAGATTTATTAATATAAATATTAGAAGACAGGACTACAACCCATTGTTCTGACCCAGCGTCATCCTCCAAACATGAATGCACTTCTTCACCTCATGAAAAGCTTAGATCACTCAACACTATGATATTCCACCAGGAAACCAATAGCACTTCCTTACAAGATAGAAAATTCTAGCCTCTAGATCTTTGGGATGAGGGATCCATATATAGATGATTGCAGGGAGGTAAGTCAACTTCTGGGATTTTGATTAGTGTCTTCTCTCTTATAGTTCTTGGTTCCACTTGAAGATTGATGATCCCTTACCCATCTTGGGCAAATTCAGAGAGGCAAGTGTCACAAGAGAAGTTTTTGGAAGATTCCATGATCATCCACATCACAAACTATCTCTGCCATTTGTCCACTCTCGCCCATCGCACCCTACAAAAGGGATTTTTAGTATCCATCTGACTCTCTACACTGGGCAGGTGGGATGCATCGCACCCTTAGCACTGAGCAACCTGTATGGTCCAGTTTTGACCGGTTCTGAGCAGTTTCCTTTGGAGAACTTCTGGGAGATGATGTAATCAGCTGACCTTGTTCCTCTGGGGTATGAAACAACACTTTTAGGAACTCAGGAGCCCTTGGTTTATGGAAATATATGATTGTGGTTGTAGTGCCCAAAAATTTCTATAACAGTTGCCCCCTAAAGCATGAGGTCATTAATCTTTTGATGTTAGGTGAAATGCTTTATCATGAGGATCCGAGGTTTTTCGAATTGGAAGGCGACCTGTAATAAGATTCAATACAATACATTATCTTCATAATATTTTCATGATCTAGCTGAGGCAAGCATTCCCGTGCTCAGCTTTATAAATTCATTTTCATGTATATAGGACAGCAATCGTCTGTGTAGCAGACAGATGATTCTGGTAGAGCCATCATCCTTTGATTCAGATGATCATCTGTGCAGCAATGATGTACATTTGATGTATTTATTTTTCTGAATATATCATAGCTTGGATGGATGAAACTAGATCCAGGGTCTTCAAACTCATCCAATCTTTGCCCGAAGTACAAGTCGATCCATGTGAAAGATGTTCCAGAGTCAAACATGGAAAGACGTCGCCTGATTACTAGCCAATGATGTAAGATGTTAATAGGCACAAGACAAATCACCGATATTGATGATGACCCTCAAGGTATGGCAGTGCAATTCACATGGTGTGAAAATGGGACTTGGCATCGAACACCACTTAAAATATCTCGGTCAAAGGCCATTGATGTAAACATGTCACTGAAAGTGAGAAACTTGCCATTGAGGCATGCAAGTTTCAAAGTACTGAAAGGATTGTTCCTAGGTCAACTTCTTGGATAATTAGCTGATGTCGACAAGAAGTGACCCGTTATAAGAGGGCCTTAATGAGTCCCACAGCTATGACATGAATAGAGAAAAATAATTTTGGAGGTGAAAACAATCTGATGATACAGGGTTCAGGGTGGCGGTTAGGAAGGAATGAAGAGTAAAGGTATTGTAGTGGATGAGACATAAGATGGGCTGGCGAATTCTCTGATCGAATTCTCTTGAACATATTGGCAACACTTGAAATGGATTGGTAGTGTTAACCCCAAAAATGGATGGAACCATGTACTAATGGTAATATGACTGATGAACAGAATAACCCAACCCGACTTACAACATTGAGTGAAAGTGTCATGTTCAAGAGCGACTTTGCTACCAATAAAGTTTCTTCAAGTTTTCTTCCAAGCTTTTCCCCAGTCATTTCTGACCAGTACCTCTTTATCTTTATCAAGCTTGAGGAGGATAACATATGCTTGTTCTATAATTTTCCCTTCGGGAAAACCCGTCGCTATGTTTTAACGAGCCTAGCGACAGTGAGACTCGTTCTTGTCTATATGGACAAGTTTTTCGCTATTGGTTTTAACGAGTTTAAAAACAAAGATAACTCGGTCCTTTTCAATTTTAGAGAGTTTGAAAGGGACGTAAAGGAAACCCCAATAATCGGTTTTCGTCATATAATCCCTTAAGTCTGAAAAAGTATAAAATAATACGAAAGGGCTTAATTTTAGATAATTTTAACGAGCTAAACAAAACAAACGCTCGATCTTTTTGTGTAATAATCCCTCAAGTCCAAAAAGATTAAATTCTAATGGAGGGATAGCACTTCCGGTATCTTTAACGAGCTGGAGAGGCCAATTGCTCGGCAATCTTTTCATATTTTATGAGTCAGATGAAAAGAGCTTAAAGGAGACTCGTTTTTGAGGAACGAGTGATAATTTCAGGTAGCAGGTGACTCTAGGTAAGGTTTGGAATTTTCCAATCATGGCAGTGTCACAAGAATGGCTAACAGGATCACTCTTTACAATTGTTCCTAAAAAATGGGTAAACGGTCAAGTGGAGGTGAATGAACAGCTAAAATAGAGTGGAAGTTTTGATGAGAACACAACCAAGGCTCAGGAGCTCATGATAATGCATTCACAATGCTTATTTACCAGAGATTGGTTCATTTTTTAATGAGCTTAAACTCTGGGGAAACATTTGCTCATTGCTAAGCTTTAATTTTTAACGATCTTGAACTTCACATAAAAACTGCTTGTGCTAGTCGTACAGTAAGGATGTCTCATCGATAGATTCCATTTTTATGGAGCTTTCACCTTTTGAAGCTTTTCTCTGTATCCTTCCTTTATGTAAGCTAGGAACGACCAATCCTACAAGTTTAAAGGGTTTGAAAACCTAAAAAATAAGAAAATAAATGGACGCTCTTCACTTGCATGCAAAAAGGTTTGCGTGGCCCCATGTATAGTGAAGTAGAGTTTCGAGGTTACCCCTCAATTTGCAACTAAAACATTTTCTTCGTCAGGAAAGGCCTACGTTATACAAGTTACCCCTCAATTTGCAAACAAAACATTTGTTCTATCAGGAAATGCATACCTTCTAACGGAGGTATCTTATCCGGTCTAATCCCATTTTCCTATATGGATGGGTGTCAAACTAGTCATATATCCTTCGCCAAAACCTACTATATACCTAGAGTTTTCTTACTATAGCAGACCACGGCGCATGCCCCCTAGGTTTCAGTCACCACGCCCCTGAATTACTCGTGTTCTTCAGGTGGACTAACTGGAGATCGATGAGATATTCCTTGCATGAAAATACCATTTAGGGATGGCATTTGACTATTAGTTATGTGTGAGCCAGGGAACGAAAGCTGGTCTATGAGCTGGACCACTCGGCCTTCATGCGGAAAAGACATTACTCGAAAGAGTGAGGAGACAATGGCTCCCATGCAATAAATATAGTCACACCCAAGGAGTATATTATAGTCTAGAGGTCCTTGGACTACCATTACGTTCATATAAATAGTTTTCCTTCTCAATGTTATAGGCACATTGGGGAGGATCCCTACGGTCAACTGATTCCTTTGTCGAAGCCTATCAGATTTCTCATCTCAGGTAGAAGTGTCGGCGAACCAAGAGCTTTCCAAGTAGTTGAGGAAAGGATACTCACAGAAGCCCCTTCATCTATGATGGTACCGACCATGATCATTTTTTAAGTTTGTACAATGATTCAGAATGGTACATTAGTCGGTAAACAGGGTCTACCTAGTAGATTCCACTTGAAGGAAATGACTAGGTTTCTTGGAGGTGGGACCGAATAGACAGTTGAATATGACTCTGACGAACGTCCTTCCTACGGTAAAGAAACAGGTAGATTGCCCCCATGATCATCGAAGTCTATGTTTAAGAAAAGAATTTGAACGGTGTTGTTCTGATTCTCTTTGGTGATTGTATCATCTGAAGATGGACCTTCTGAAGACAAAACCTAGTCGACTTCTGCCTCAACCTTTTGACTTTCATCTGGTATGGATTCAGCGGGTTTATCTTCAGTGATAGATGCTTTGATCTAAAACAATGTCGTGTTAGTCGGATTTTCTTCTAGTGATGGACTCGGCAAGAGTTTCTTGTATCTAGGAGGAAGCTGTAGCGTTGAAGTGGGACGGTTATCCAAGACTCTTTTAGCTTCATCTAGGAAGGGACAGCAGTGGATGACATGATCGCCTTCACACGGTTTACAAGGAAATTTACATTTCCTTTTCTGTCCAAATGTTTCAATTTCACTAGTTGATGGTGTACTTTCAACATGGTCTTCAGAGGTTGATGACACCGGATTGTCCAAACAAGGAGACCAGTCCATTAAGATTCGAGGGATACAAGGACAATCTCGATGATAGTGGTCCCCTTTGCAAATGACACATGGATATTTAGGCTTGGATGGTGTAGTGTGTGGATTTTCACTAGACGATGCCTAGTTACCCCTTTTTGCCTTTGGCTCCTTCTTCTTCTTCTCTTTCTTCTCCTTCCCCTTCTTCTCCTTCTTAGTTACTTAATTTTTTGCTTTAACAACTTCATCAAGTGAAGAGGGAGGAGAGGGAGAAACGGAGGAAGTAGAAGGTTGGGGGGTAACTTTAGTATCATCTAGTTGCTGACTGGATTGTTCAGGAATCACGGTTTTCTGAACGATGGAGGTCAAGAAGAACCATATTGGCAAGCCAATCGTCAATCCTGGAAGTGACAATGTGGCCATATGGGGTGCACCAACATCTCCCCAAGAGGAGAAAGGACTAGGATTTCCTCCAAGGGGAAGGATAGTAAACCAGTGAAGGTTCCTATTCCTGTAGGTGTGAGGTTATCTGCTGAACAATGTCCCAAGAAACAAGAAGAGGAAGAGGACATGTCCCATGTTCCATATGCAAGTGCAGTGGGTAGCCTAATGTATGCAATGGTCTGTACTAGACCAGACATTGCACATGCAGTGGGAGTATTGAGCAGGTTTATGTCAAAACCTGGGAAGGAGCACTGGACATTAGTGAAGTGGGTTTTCAGGTATTTGCGGGGCACTAGTGATTATGGTTTGTGCTACCAAGGAAGACCAGGATTGGATAGAGTGTTGGATATTCATGGCTTTTTTGATGCAGACTGGGCTGGAGATCTGGATCAGAGAAGATCTACAAGTGGGTATGTGTTTAACCTAGTTGGAGGTGCAGTCAGTTGGATGAGTAAGAAACAATGTGTAGTGGCACTATCAACTACAGAGGCAGAATACATGGCAGCCACTCATGCAAGCAAGGAAGCAGTTTGGTTGCAGAGATTGTGTTCAAGTATGGGGTTAGTACAGGGAGCTATAAGAATAGACTGTGACAACCAAAGTGCAATTTTCTTGGCAAAGAACCCTGCTTATCATTCAAAGGCAAAGCACATTGATGTTCAGTATCACTTTGTGAGGGATATGATAGAAGACAGAAAGGTGTTACTGGTGAAGGTGGACACTTTGAAGAATACTGCAGATTCATTGAAAAAATCTGTGAGCTCTGAGAAGTTCTCTTGGTGTAGAGAAGCAATGGGAATCTCAGGGCTGAAAAAATGACTAAGCTCTCCTTTGGCCCCCTGTGGAAAGAAAATAATAAGTGGGAGATTGTTGGGTTGTGTTATATTCTTTCCATGTAGTTAATAGGGGGTTTGAAGGGCAACCGTAACCCCAGTTTATGGGTTCTAGGGTAGCGCCCCCAAAATTTTTGGTTTTGGACCATATGTTAGGTTGGGCGGACCCACCTATGGTTTTGTTCATGATTTTCGCACATGTTTTTTGGACGCGATGGTTTTCGGTCCATGGTATTGGACGCGATGGTTTTTGGTCCATGGTATTGGATGCTTTGGCATGTATAAATATGTATTGTAACATTGAAAGGAATATAATGAAAAATCAACCTGGTAGTCCCGGTTTTGGGATCCACGGAAAAATCTTTGTGCATATGTGTTTTATGGGTTATGCTCTCGCATTGTTTATTTTCTTTGTTTACGAATTCGTATGCAGGTAATTTCTATACAGGGTTAAAATCTACGTTTGGTATCAGAGCTATTTTGGCTTCAAGGGGACGCCTTTGCTTCTAAGGGGTTTCGCTCGGGCCTGTGGTAGATCCTGTTTAGTGGGAGATCTGCGAGATCGATTCTGGTGGTGAAAGAAGATGGTGAGCAGTGGAAAGATAGAGATTGAGAAGTTCAATGGTCAGAATTTTGAGTTGTGGAAACTCAAGATTGAGGATCTGTTGGTGGATAAAGATCAGTGGATCGTGGTAGATTCGGGTACTAAACCATCGGGAGTGACCGATGAAGAATGGAAGAAGTTGGATCGGAAGGCAAAGAGAACAATACGATTGTGTGTCTCGAATTCAGTATTGCTGAATGTATAAGGGGAAGCTACGACAAAGGCTTTGTGAGTCAAGTTAGGGACTTTGTACCAATCTAAGCCTCTGGTGAATAAACTATTCCTATGGAAAAAGTTGTATAACCTGACGATGAAAGATGGATACTTGGTGACAGAGCATCTGAATGCGTTTAATACTGTGGTAAGTCAGTTATTATATGTTGATATTAAAATTTCAGATGAAGATAAGTGCATCAGTCTGTTGTGTTCTCTACCAGATTCGTGGGATAGTCTGGTTATTGCAATAGGTAGCAATGCAACTGCTTTGCAGTTTGATGAAATAGTCTCAGCCTTGCTGACGGAGGAGATGAGACGGAAAAATATGGACAACCAGAATGGTGATGCCTTGTCTGTACGAGGACGGTCCCAGAACAAAAACAAAAATAAGTCATCGAGTGGGAGATCTAAATCTAGAGGGAGATCTAAATCTCCAGGAAAACCTACAAAGGTGGTGTGTTGGAAATGCGGAAAGGAAGGGAACTTCAGAAGGGATTTAAATCTAAAGCTCTTGATAAAGGAAAGGGATCTGATGATGCGCCTTTTGCAGAGGTGAAAACCACCTCAGATAAAGGTGGGGATGTGTACTTGGCTTCTTCAAGCACACATGTAGATCATGAGGCATGGTTGATTGACTCAGGTGCATCCTTTCACTTCACTCCCCATAGAGAGTGGTTCTGCGAGTACGAGAAATACGATGGTGGTGATGTCTTCTTAGGAGATGATAGGAAGGCTAGAATAATTGGTCGGGGAAAAGTAAAGTTGAAGCTGCAAGGTGGAAGGGTTAGAACACTTCCGTGTGTTCTACATATTCCTGCATTGGCTAGAAATCTGATTTTTGTAAGCAATTTGGATGATGCAGGTGTAAATACGGTGTTCGAGAAAGATACCTACAAGATGGTTCGAGGAGCACTGATATTAATGCGGGGAGTTCGGATTGGAACTCTGTACAAGCTGCAAGGTAGCACTGTTGTTGATGGGTGCAATAGTTCTATGGTTCCTGAAAATGGAGTAGAGAATCTAGTGGTCTCTGGAGAGAAGACCATGTTGTGGCATCAAAGGCTTGGACATATTGGAGAGAAGGGCCTTCGAATAATTCATGGTAAAGGTATGGTAGAAGGCATGAATAATAGCTCTCTGGATTTTGATTTCTGTGAAAATTGTGCATATGGGAAGCAGAATCGGGTGAGTTTCCCCTCTGGTGGTAAGAGGACGAAACAAATATTAGAGCTTGTGCACAGTGATGTATTTGGACCTGTGAAGGTTCCATCACTGGGTAAGTCTCTGTACTATGTATCATTCATAGATGACTTCTCAAGGAATACATGGATATATTTTCTTAAGAAGAAATCTGAAGTCTTTGACAGGTTTAAAGAATTTAAGGCTCTGGTGGAAAATCAGACAGAGAATAAGATAAAGGTGTTGAGGACAGATAATGGTGGAGAATTTTGCAGCAAGTAATTTGAAGAATTTTGTAAGAAGTGTGGTATAGCACGGCAGAAGACTACTCCATATACACCTCAGCAAAATGGAGTCGCAGAAAGAATGAACAAGACGTTGATGGAAAGGTCAAGAAGCATGCTCAGTGGTGCCGAGTTAGGACAAGAATTCTGGGCAGAGGCGATGGGTACTGCATGTTACATGATCAACAGATCACCTTCATCAGCGTTGGAGGATAAGACTCCACAACAAGTATGGACTGGTAAGAAACCCTCTCTTTCACATCTAAGGGTATTTGGATGTGATGCATATGTACATGTTCCAAAGGAGAAATGAACCAAGTTGGATAGTAAATCTCAAAAGTGCATCTTTATTGGGTATAAGGATGGTTTAAAGGGTTATAAGCTTTGGAACCCAGTCACATGGAAGGTTGTGTAAAAGCGAGATGTGTTGTTCAGAGAGGTAAAAGATGTTACTCAACATGAAGTCCAACCAAAGGAACCTGAGAAGATAGAGTTTGAGCCAAAGGAGGAAGAATCAGACTCTGCAGCAGAGGAGAAATTAGAAGATTAAGAGCCACAAACTCTAGCTATGAGAAGATCAGTTCGAGAAAGAAGGTAGCCAGAAAGGTATAGTCCATCTGCTTTTAGTTCAAATTTTGCTTTGTTTATGACTGATAATGATCCCAGAACTGTGAAGGAAGCAGTGGATTCAGAGGATGGAAACCTCTGGAAAGAGGCCATGGTCGATGAAATGGCATCTTTGCACAAAAATGAGGCTGGGGATCTAGTGGAGTTTCCGGCTGGAAGGAAACCCATTGGCAGCAAATGGGTGTTCAAGAAGAAGGCAAATGCAAAAGGAAAGGTGGAGAAATACAAAACTCAGTTGGTAGCAAAAGGTTATTCCCAGGTGACGGGAATTGATTTTGGTGATATTTTTTCTCCTGTTGCCAAGGTAACTTCTATTAGATTACTTTTATCTGTTGCTGCTGCTTTTATTTTGAGGTAGAACAGATGGATGTGAAGACAGCATTTCTTCACGGGGATTTGGAAGAGGAAATCTACATGAAGCAACCTGAAGGCTTTGCGGTGAAGGGTAAGAAAGAACTGGTATGCAAGTTAAAGAAGTCTCTGTATGGGTTAAAAAAATCACCAAGGATGTGGTATGAGAAATTTGATACATTTATATTGGGACTTGGCTTCACCAGAAGCAAAGTAGATCATTGTGTGTATTTTAAATTAATTTTTGACGGTATTATTTATCTGGTCTTGTATGTGGATGATATGTTGCTGGTTGGAAATGACAAAGAAATTATCCATGATTTGAAGACCCAATTGTCCTCCAAATTCGACATGAAAGATCTTGGTGCTGCAAACTATATTTTGGGCATGGAAATTAAAAGAGATAGGTCAAAGAGGAAGCTCTGGCTAAACCAGAAGAAGTATGTCGAGACAATACTCCAGAGGTTTAATATGTAGGATAGTAAACCGATGAAGGTTCCTATTCCTGTAGGCGTGAGGTTATCTGCTGAACAGTGTCCCAAGACACAAGAAGAGGAAGAGGACATGTCCCGTGTTCCATATGCAAGTGTAGTGGGTAGCCTGATGTATGCAATGGTCTGTACTAGACCAGACATTGCACATGCATTGGGAGTATTGAGCAGGTTTATGTCAAAACCTGGGAAGGAGCACTGGACAGCAGTGAAGCGGGTTTTCATGTATTTGCGTGGCACTAGTGATTATGGTTTTTGCTACCAAGGAAGACCAGGATTGGATAGAGTGTTGGATATTCATGGCTTTGTTGATGCAGACTGGGCTGGAGATCTGGATCAGAGAAGATATATAAGTGGGTATGTGTTTAACCTATTTGGAGGTGCAGTCAGTTGGATGAGTAAGAAACAATCTGTAGTGGCACTATCAACTACAGAGGCAGAATACATGGCAGCCACTCATGCAAGCAAGGAAGTAGTTTGGTTGCAAAGATTGTGTTCAAGTATGGGGTTAGTATAGGGAGCTATAAGTTTCTTGGCAAAGAACCCTGCTTATCATTCAAAGACAAAGCACATTGATGTTCAGTATCACTTTGTGAGGGATATGGTAGAAGACAAAAAGGTGTTGCTGGTAAAGGTGGACACTTTGAAGAATACTGCAGATGCATTGAAAAAATCTGTGAGCTCTAAGAAGTTCTCTTGGTGTAGAGAAGCAATGGGAATCTCAGGGCTGAAAAAATGACTAAGCTCTCCTGTGGCCCCCTGTGGAAAGGAAACAACAAGTGGGAGATTGTTGGGTTGTGTTATATTCTTTCCACGTAGTTAATATGCTGTTTGAAGGGCAGTCGTAACCCCACTTTATGGGGTGCGGGGTAGCGCCCTGGAAAATTTTGGTTTTGGACAATATGTTAGGTTGGGCGGACCCACTTATGGTTTTCTACATGATTTTCGCACATGTTTTTTGGACGCGATCGTTTTCGGTCCGTGGTATTGGACGCGATGGTTTTTGGTGCATGGTATTGGATGCTTCGGCATGTATAAATATGTATTGTAACATTGAAAGGAATATAATGAAAAATCAAGCTGGTAGTCTCGGTTTTGGGATCTAAGGAAAAATCTCTGTGCATATGTGTTTTATGGGTTATGCTCTCACATTGTTTATTTTCTTTGTTTAAGAATTTGTATGCATGTAATTTCTGTACAGGGTTAAAACCTACACAACAAGAGTTTGATTAACATCATTAAGAAAGTCTTGGAGGAGAACAAGAAGAACTGGCACAAAAAGCTTGTAAATGCCCTATGGGCAGAGAGATTGTCAACCAAGAGATCCATTGGGATGAGCCCATATGAGTTAGTCTATGGAATGGAGGCCAAGTTCCCCTCTTCTTTCAGAATCCCTGTTATCAAATTGCTACAAGAGATTCAGGCAGAGCCAAATGATATCCGAAGAAGAATAAACCAAACCATCCATTTGTAGGAAACAAGAGAGCAAGTGTATGACAGAGCTGAGATTTTACAAGAGAAGCTCAAGAAAATGTTTGGCAGTAGAACCAAGGCTGAAGATTTCTACATAGGCAACAATGTCTTAAGATGGGATTCAAGAAGAGAGGACAAAGGAAAGCATGGCAAGTTTTATTTCTTATGGAGAGGCCCCTTTGTTATTTCCACTGTTCAAGGCAACAACACATATTTTCTGAAGAGTTTGGATGGCAGCACAACTGAAGAAGGCCCTATTTGTTATAGACATTTTTGGGCCCTACAACCCCAAGCATGAAATTTCCATAAGTTAAGGGCTCCTAAGTCCTTAAAAGTGTTGTTCTAACCCCTAAAAGAACAAGGTCAATAGATTACAGCTTCTCCCAGAAGTTCTCCATGAAAAACTGCTCAGAATTGGTCAAAACAGGATCATTTCAGCTACTCCACTAGCCAAGTGCGTTGCATCTCACCTAAATACACTATGTGGGTGCATTACATTTCAAAACTCCCTTATGTGGGGTGCGATGGGCGAGAAATGACAAATGGTTGTGTCATTCCGCTAGGTGAACAGGCAATGGAAGTTTCCAGAATCTTCTCCTCTGACACTTGCCTCACTGAATTTGACCAAGGTTGAGTAAGAGATCATCAATCTCCAAGTGGAGGAAAGAAATATCAGAGGGAAGAAACTAATCAAATCATGAGCCGACTCATCTCCATTACAGATATCTATATATGGATCCCTCATCCCAGAGATCAAGAGGCTGGAATTTTTCATATTGTAAGGAATTGCTGTTGGTTTCTTGAGACAAACATCAAATTGTTGGGTGATCTAAGCTTTGTTTGAGGTGAAGAGGGGCTTTTTAGTTGGGGGGTTGATGCTGGGTCATAACAATTGGTTGTAACTCCTCTTCGCTCTTTCTTGTTTATCAATAAAAGTTATTCAAGTTTTGCTCCATGCTTTTGTGTCATTGATTCTTGTTACATTTGTATGATCAATTTACATCTGATCCTAGATTGTTCATGTTTATAGATCAATTTCTTTGTATATTGCTATGATACTGTGATCTTACAGGTATTTTGTGAAGCTGGGTGTGCAAGGGAGCAGGTAGCTAAAGACTATCAAAGAAGAGAGGAATCAAATCAGGAGATTAGCGCAAGAAATAGGTTGGTATTTCTATTCCTCTCTATCTATAATTCATAAAGGAAAAACGAAAGTAGTTTTTCTCTGTTTTTTTCTAAGGCGACTGTCAAACCTTAGTGAGATAGAGCAGTTTTATATAGACACTTTTCCCTGTAACAGTATTAATGACCGAATGCTAAAGCACTATCATGATCCCTTTTGTTTTACGCAACATAGCTCTGTATACTATCTGTACATTAATATTTGTATTTTCAACACTTTTTCTTATAGCAGGCCAATAAGAGGGAACAACGCAGCAAATTTTGAAGGAAAGATAAAAGAAATCTCTATTTCAGATCTCTGTTTTTGAAATAAATCCAAAGAAGTGCTCAAGCAGATTTCAATATGTTTACAAGCACCAAAAAGGCAAGAAGCAGAGCTGTAATGTTTCTGAAATTCAGCTCAAATGGATACTGCATATCAGCTTATAAGAATTCAATCATAGGCATTGACAAGAAGGAAAATTTCAGTTTACAACAACAACTGAAGATCAAGGCATTCTGACCTGCTGTTCTTGGCTTTTCATCCTGAAAAACCATCCCCAAGTGGAGCCATTGTTAGCCTCCTATTTCAGTTTCAGATTTCATGATTGACTATTTTACATGCCAAATATGTCATCTTGTCATGCTGCAAGGTTCCATATTTCCAAGAAGTTCCGTTTAGAAGAATCATACCATTTTTGAAGAGTTTTACAGATAAGGGAAAGCCAAACAACTTAATCTTGGCTTCCCTAGGTTAAAATTGCTTGTTTTAGAAGATAGAGAATGAATATTTGTCCAAACAGCTTAAGCTTGGTAGATCAGCAGCTAGGTAGAGAAATGAAGGAGCCCAACTACTTAATCTGGGCCCTTGGAAGAGATAAGGGTTGATTTTAGATAGGGTTAAAAGAAAAGAAGACAATCAGGGTCTACAAGTCTAAGTGCACCCATGCAAAAGGAAGAAAAAATGCTAGGTAAGTATGCTAGGTAAGTAGTTTTGTGGTTGCAAAATCAAGCTATGTGATCCATTTCATGTTTTCAAGTGTTATATCTATTCAGATCACAATTATGAGGTAGTTTTTCATTTGGAGGAGCTCAAGCGAGTCATGTCTATCTCCCCCTTCTTCTTATTTCCCAAATCGTTCACTAACCTCCCCAAAGAGGTCAAGGTCTACTTCATATCTCTTAAGTTTCATCATTTGTCATATCATTGACCTAACTAAAGGTTTGTTTTACTTAGGAGTACTCTTATTAACTCTATAAGTCATTTTTCCCTTTTAAGTGGCCTAAGATCTCTAAACTTAGCGCTTTCTTCTCATTTTCGTATTAACTTCTAACATTATTATGTAAATCCTTATCTATTTCCCCTTCCCCTTACTAAAAAGCACTAAATAGCTCCCCTATGTACATATTCCCATCCCCTTGCACTATAGCCCTATAACATCAGTTTGGGGGAAATGCTAAGTCCATTTGGGGCTTGGAATTAGCCTTTCCACGTTCAAAACTGGAATTAGTTTAGCATTTGGTTAAATTAATAACCATCCCCTTCCCCTCTCTTACCCATAAATCTTAAAGTTTTACGTTGCGCAGTCGCATTTTCGGGTTTTGTTTAATTATTTGATTAAACTCTACCCCGGACACACAAACCAAATAAAATACACATTACCCAAAAACCCAAAGGTTTCAACCCCCGCCATGTAAATAAATATTAATTTGATATTCGAGCGGGCCCCCGAGTCGCAACGACCCCATACATTAACCTTCCGCGAGCTCCGCGGTTCCTCCACCATCGGATCGGGCCCTCCCCATCCGACGGCTCTCACCAATTTCGGAGATGCACTGACGTCTGACGATTAGCTTCCAATGGCACAACGGTTTTTCAATCATACAGAAGACAAGTGTCTGCCTTTTATTGCATCGCAGCCCCTTTGACACTTACCACCCTTGTACAGAAGGCGGTTCGATAAAACCACAGGCCACCTTTTGTCCCTCTACCCTTGACGTCAGCACCACGTTGTTGCCACCGCAACTGCCTTCGTCCCTACCCTGCCACTGTGTCCTGTGCCACGTCGTCAAACCCGTCAGCTGCGACATCACCCTGCCATACTGCCACGTCACACTTCCATGTCACCCTACCACATCACCCTGCCATACCTGGACCCTGTTATAGACATTTTTGTGCCTTACAGCTCTAAGCATGAAATGTCCATAAATCAAGGGTTCCTAAGTCCCTAAAAGTGTTGTTCTAACTCCTAAAGGAACAAGGTCAACAAAATACAGCTTCTCCCAGAAGTTCTCCACTAGAAACTACTCCAAATAAGTCAAATCAGGATCATTTCAGCTGCCCCACTAGCCAAGTGCGTTGCATAGCACCTAATTCCACTAGCTAGGTGTGTTGCAACACACCTAAATGCACTACCACGGTGCGTTGAGTGGGAAATGACAAGTGGCAGAGTCATTCCACGAGGTGGAGAGACAATGGAAGCTTCCAGGATCTTCTCGAATGACACTTGCTTCACTAAATTCGTCCAAGGATGAGTAAGAGGCTCTCAGTCTCCAAGTGGAAGCAAGAACTGACAGAGAGAAGCCACTAATCAATTCATGAGATGAATCCTCCTCCTTGCATACATCTATATATGGATCCCTCATCCCAGAGATCCAGAGGTTGGAATATTGCACATTGTAAGGAATTGTTGTTGGTTTTGAGATACATATCAGAGAATTGGGTGATCTATGCTTTGTTGGGGTTGAATAAGGGACTTCTTTGCTGGGAGGTTGATGCTGGGTCAAGAATCATCGGTTGTAACTCCTCCTGGATCTTCTTGTATATTAATAAAACTATTTGAGTTTCTTCTCCGTGCTTGTGTTTCGTTGATGCTTGTTACATTTGTATGGTTAACTTAAATATGATCCTAAGTTATTTGTGAATATAAACCCATGTCTTTGTATAGTTTCCTTCTTTTGTGATCTTGCAGGTACTTGGTGAAGCTGGGCAAGTGAGAGAGCAGGTAGCTGGAAGCTGTCAAAGAGGAGAGAGATTGGATCAAAAGACTAGCGCAAGATACAGGTTGGTTCATCCTATTCCTCTTCATTTATTGTTCATAAAGAAGAGTACAAAAGTAGTTATCTCTGTTTGTTTCTAAGGTAGCTGTCACACCTTAGTGGGATAGAGAAGATCTAGATAGACACTTTTCCCGATAACAAAATGGCGACTCCGCTGGGGAGGAAGTTTTGCAGTACCCCAAGAAAGCCACTGCCACTAAGGCAGAAGTTGAAAAACATCTCCATGCTAGTTTCATCTACCCAATTCCGCTAACCGATTGGGTATCGAATATTGTCCCTGTTATGAAAAAACAAGGGACAATTAGAGTGTGCGTCGATTATAGGGATGTAAATCAAGCTTGTCCAAAAGACAACTACCCTACACCCTTCATCGACCAGATAATTGATGAATGCACCAGATGCGAAATATTTTCATTCATTGATGGATTCTCCGGGTATAATCAAATAAATATCCGCCCACAGGACCAGTCAAAGACTGCATTCGTTTGTCCGTGGGGCACATTCGCATATCAAAAATTACCCTTTGGTTTAAAGAACGCAAGGGTGAAGTTTCAGAGGGCAATGAATTATGCCTTCCATGACATCAAAAACATCGTTCAACCATACCTCGACGACCTTCTGGCTCATTCGCGAAAGCGGACTGATGATCCACAACATTTAAGGCGGTATTTCTACGTTGCCAACACTACAAGATACGACTCAATCCGCACAAATGTGTATTTTGCGTCAGTTCTGGTCGTTTACTTGGCTTTGTAGTCTCCAAGGATGGGATTCGTCTTGACCTGTGTAAGGTCCAGGAAATCATAAATTTGCCTCCACCTTTGAATTTGCTTCAGATTCAGAAACTCCAAGGGAAAGCAAACTTTCTGAGGAGGTTCATTCCAAATTATGCTGAACTTGCTAAAGGTTATACTCGTCTCTTGAAAAAGGAAGTACCCTTTGTCTGGGATCAGGATGCGTAAGCTTCCTTTGATGCTTTAAAAGATTCCCTAATGAAAGCATCATTAATGTACGCCCGTGATTATCAAAGAGATTTTAACCTGTATCTGGCTGCAGCAGATACGACCATCGCAATGGTTTTAGTTCAAGAAGTCGATGGAATTGAACATCCTATTTATTATTTAAGTAAGAACTTAAATGATACAGAAAGCACATATTCTTATGTTGAAAAACTAGCGCTTGCAGTTGTTCAAGCGATACAAAGATTTCGACACTATGTCCTCTTTCGGAAGACTACCTTTCTGTCAGATTGCAACCCCACGACTTATATATTAACGCGAAAATTGCTTGGGGGGAAATATTCAAAATGGATAGCAATCCTTCAAGAGTTTGATCTGGAATTTGTAAAATCCAAGTGAAATAAAGCTCTAGTTTTTGCAGAATTATTATGCGATCGCCCATCGTCGTCCAACGATGAAACATCCGAAGAATCAATCATGGATGAAAGTTTGTTTCTGATATCCACAAGCAATGAGTGGTATGGGGATATAATCATTATCTCCAAACCCAAAAATTCAGGCCAAACACCACCCACTCTGAACAAAAACATATTCGATACCAAGCAAAAGACTACATGATCGTCGGTGATACACTTTACCATCGTGGTATCGATACGGTTCTGAGAAGGTGCCTCACCCATGAGGAGGCCGAAAAAGTCCTGAATGAGTGTCATTCAGGCGCTTGTGGGGGGCATCAATGTGGATATGCTACAACACAAAAAATCTTACGAGCAGGATACTTCTGGCCAACAATGTTCAAAGATTGCATAACCGCAGTCAGAAGTTGCCATGCTTGTCAAATTTTTGATAGAAAAACCAGAAGACCACCGGCACCTATAAAGCCAATAGTTGTTGTTGGGCTGTTCGCCAAATGGGGCATCGATTTCATGACATGTAACCCCACCTTGACCGAGGGGCATGGGTATATCATAGTCACAGTTGACTATTTTACCAAATGGGCCGAGGCGATGCCTACATTAGATAATACTGGTGAAACAACTGCCCTCTTCTTTTTCAATCATGTAGTCGCCAGATTCGGCGTACCACAGGCTATAGTCACAGATCATGGATCGCATTTTTGCAATCACATGATGGTTTAATTAGCTGCCAAACTAGGGTTGTCTCATGACACCTCTACTCCATATTATCCGTAGGCCAACGGAACAAGTTGAAGCGATCAACGAGGTCCTGAAACGCATGCTGCAAAGGATGATCAGAGTTCACAAAAGAATATGGCACCTAATCCTGTACTCAGCTTTGTGGGCTTACCGAACATCGGTAAGGAATGCAACCAGGTTCACACCCTTCCAACTGGTATATGGCCTGGAAGCAGTCTTACCAGTCCAGTGTGAAATCTCGTCTCTCAAACTCGCAATTGATCTCCTCTCCGGAACTTCAGAAGGAGAGGCTCATTTCTTGGAATTAATTCAATTGGATGAAACCTGTCGTGACGCCGCTTTGGCTAACGAAGCCCATAAGAAACGAGTCAAGTGCAGTTTGACAAAAATGTCAAACCCCGTCTCTTCTTAGAAGGTGACTTGGTCTTGCTTTACGACCAAGAATCCGATAAATTGGGAGCAGGTAAATTTAAGTCTTTATGGATGGGCCCCTATATTTTTAAGCGTGTGTTAGCAAAAGGAGCCTATGAGTTAATTGATTATGACGGAATTCCATTGGCGCAACCTCGTAATGGGCTGTATCTCAAGCGTTACTATGCATAATAGTAACCAATATGCTTTTGTTATATTTTTGTTTTCACTAAAATGTTTGTTTTGGTCGAGTAATCCACCTTTTTACATTTATTGTAGATGTCAAACCCATTGGAGCCATGTGTTGGATATGCCGACGGAGCGATTCGTAGTTCGCAGAACCTGTCCTCCGCAGCCTGGGCCATTTTTGATCGAAGAGGCGAGAACTTAGTAAGTTTCAGAGGTGTATGTATTGGTCGATCAACAAATAACATCGCTGAGTATAACGCGTTGATAGAACTTCTCTCTGATGCCATCACTCATGGTATACGCCGACTAATTTTCAGGCTAGACTCAGAGCTCGTAATACTACAACGCAATGGTATATATTCTGTCCGAAACCCAGCTATTTATCGCATGTTCCTAAGGGTTAAGATTTTGGAAAGACAATTTGATTTTATTCAATAGCAACATATTTCCAGAAACTTAAACATATTAACCGACTCATTAGCAAACTATGTGTTAGATAGACATTTGCAACATTTATAAAAAAGAAACACATCATCAATGTTTTACACGTGGATCATATAACTCAACCAGAAAAAAAATCCGAAAATCAAAAATATATATAGCTGTTTATGGTTTACATATAATGTTCTGTAACCAAGACAAAATCGGTCACGCGACCCAAAAACGCGAAATGCTAGGGGGCACCCTAGTCTAATGATGCTTGTGATAGCAAGTCACAGCCTGTGCGATCATGCGTAGGAGACGAGTCCATCATCTGGGCACACCAGTAGTATGCCGCTGTAACCGCAAAGGTAGCTCGTCAGTCGTCACATCTGGTATACCAAGAGTGAGGCCCTCAACCTACTCCTACAAAGCTGTGAGAGTCTCGGCCACATCGAGGTCGCGAAGAATAGCCCTTCCAGTGGCCTCTCCTACTGGGGAAACAGCTGGTACTCTCAGGCAAACTACTGGACGAACAAGACCAACATCTGCATGTACACATGAGTTTGATCAGAGTCTTGATAGAATAAAGCACAAGGACATTATAAACGAAAACAGTAAACAACGATATGGTCAGAGATTTTACCAATAGCACCCCACTGCTCGCCATCTGGCAGTACTAAATCTGGATCACCCCGGAAGTCCATGCCAGCATATGGATACTCGGCATAAACCATCTCTTGACGATCAAACCACCTGAAGAACGTATCAGAAAATGAAATCTGAGATTGGCCAGCATGCTTAGACATATGGTCAACCCATCTCTGCATACGTGGTTCAATAGGAGAAGGTAAGTTGAGTGCAATGTATAGCGGCTGCATCATTGGTATCTTCTCAAAGGCAAAGGTGGTCAAAATAGAACCATACCCAAAAGTTCTTCAACCTCATGTTCTTTATCTTGGTCAGTTGTTCCTTCATCACAAGAAGTACTACGTCGCACTAGTTGAACACCTTCGGTTGGAGGCATTCCAAGGCATGCTGCATATAGGATCTGTTGGCTACATGAAGAGACGCACTACCGGCCATCCTACCAAAAGTAAACAGGATAGTCCTAAGGGACATGTCAGTGACATCACGGATGATGATCTTGTCGTCTTTACTCGGCTGGGATCCTTCTCTGCAATACCGGCAGACATAATCTCTCACAGAATCGCCTCCTCGGGCCGAACCTGACAAAGAGATTGGGGCATCCCTCCTTGACAAGCCAGTCAAGAAATAGATGTCTGCTGCAGTCAAGGGGATAGATTGGCCCCTAATCTGGAAAATCTGATTGATAGGATCCAAAGCATCGAGCAAATATTGCAGTAAGTTAATCTGTTGTCTCATGCTAGAAATGCGGAAGAACTTCAACAAGCCATAATTCCGCAGCGTGTTCACTGTAAGTGGATCATGTAGGGCAATCATGTCCTCTTCTTCATGCTCACGTTATTGCCATGTAAGGGTCATCTTACTCCAAGATCTCTGAAAAACCAACAAGAGAGGAGTTGGGTCCTGATTTTGGTGAGAAACAGGCAAAAATTCCATCAAAAATTATGCAACAAATTCTCTTTCTGCGCCCAACGCACCTGCAGTAGTGTTCCAAGTGTGTTGAATGTCAAACTGCCTTCATACAAGCCAGCATTCCCTCAAACTGGGGGTGCGTTGATGGCAGAACGAATCCCTCAAACCCTAGGGGCTCAGAAAAGCCGGTAATAAAGCTCAAAATACAAAATGGAAACCATGAAATGAAAGAGCTCAGGTTTGTCTCCTACCTGATCCAGACGACGCTGAGAATCATACACAGAATCTCCTGAAATCAACTAATGAAAATCGAGGGGGAAAGCGCCTCCAAAGTTCCAACAAACCAAGTTCAAATGAAATGGCAAAATGAGAGGTAAAAAACACTTTTTATTTACTTTTACGTAGTTCAAAGTAAAATATTAGCATTTTAATCTCGTTTTCAAACAAATATTGTTCATTTCTAACTAGTTTGATGAAGCAGTTGAAAATACGGTACGATCTTTGGAAGGACAAAGCTATTTATGGTAAAAAATCAAAACAAGACCATCTAATCGAGTAGTTTTAGCACATAGTTCGAGCTCATTAAAAAATAAACATAAGACATGAGCAAATGTTCCCACCCACGTTTAAGCTCATTAAAAAATGAACTATCTCCTAATAAATAACCACCGTGAATGTAACATTTCAGCCATTAAAGCCTTGGTCGTGTTTGCACCGTCACCTCCACTTTTCCATTGGTCGATCATTCACCTCCATTTGATTGTTTACCCATTTTGAGGAACAGCTGTGAAGAGTGATTAAAATAGCCATCCTTGTGACACTACCATGATTGGAAAATTCCAGCCCTTACCTGGAATCAGCTGCTACCCATTTTATCACTCGTTCCTCAAAAGACGAGTCTTTTTTAAGCTCTTTTCAACTGACTCATAAAATATGAAAGATTGTCGAGTTTTTGCCTTCCAGCTCGTTAAAGCGACAGGAAGTGCTACCCCTCCTCTAGATTTTAATCTTTTTGGACCTGAGCGATTATTGCACAAAAAGATCGAGCGCCTGTTTTGTTCGGCTCGTTAAAGCTAGTCGAAAATTCACCCCTTCTGTATTGTTTTATACTTTTTCGGACTCAAGGGAATAGATGATGGAAAAGGAATTTTCGAGTTACCTTTACATACCTTTTCAGACTCTCTAAAAATGAAAAGGACCGAGTTATCTTTGTCATTAGACTTGTTAAAAAGATTAATAGTGACAAACTTGTCTTTAGACGAGAACGAGTTTCACTATCGATAGGCTCGTTAAAACATAGCAATGAGTTTGCCCAAAGGGAAAATTATAGAACAAGCATATGTTATCCTCGTCAAGCTTGACAAAAATAAAGAGGTACTAGTCAGCAATGACTGGGGAAAATTTGGGAGGAAAACTCAAAGAATCTTTATTGGTAGCAAGTTGCTCTTGAACATGAAACTTCCACTCTGTGCCCGAGTCGGGTTGGGTTGTTTCATTCACCGGTCACATCGCCATGGTCTCGCCATACCATCCACATTTGGGGTTAATGCTACCAATCCATCACATAAGTGTCACCGATATGTTCAAGAGAAGTCATCCAGAAAGGCCACCTGTGTCCCGCCCACTACTATACATTATATTCCATTCTTTCATGACCGCTACCCTGAACCATATATCATCAGATTGTTTTCACCTCCATCAAAATCATTTGCTCTGTTCCGTGTCATTGATGTGGGATTCATTAAGGCCCTCCTATGACGGATCACTGCTTGTCGACATCAGCTCATTATCCAAGAAGTTGATCTAGGAACACCCCATTCAGTACTTTGAAGCTTGCATGCCTCAATGGCAAGTTTCTCACTTCTGGCGATAGATATACATCAATGACCTTCGACCGAAAGATTTTGCGTGGTGTTCAATGCCAAGTCATTTATTCTCACCACATGAATTGTACTGCAGTACCTTGAGGGTCATTATCATTATCGGTGATTCATGTCGCGCTTGTTAAGATTTTACATCATTGACTGGTAATCAAGCGATGTCTTTCCATGTTCGACTTCAAAACATTTCTCACATGGATCAACTTGTACTTCGAGTGAAGATCGGACGAGATTGAAGACCCCGGATCTAGTTTCATCCATCCGGGTTGCGATATATATTCAGGAAAATAAAGACATTGAAATGTACAACATTGCAGCACAGATAATTATCCTACCAAAACGATGATGGCTCTATCAGAATCATCAGTCTACCATCAGACGATTATCTGTCCTATGTACAAGAAAATGAATTTATGAAGTTGAGAATGGGAATGCTTGCCTCAGCTAGATCATGAAAACAGTATGAAGATAATGTATTGTATTGTATCTTATTACAGGTCTCCTCCCAGCATTGAAAGAACTTCGGATCCTCCTAATAAGGCATTTCACCCGATAAATGGCCTCATACATTAGGGGGCAACTGTTATAGACATTTATGTGCCTTACAGCTCTAATCATGAAATGTCCATAAATCAAGGGCTCCTAAGTCCCTAAAAGTGTTGTTCTAACTCCTAAATGAACAAGGTCAACAAAATACAGCTTCTCCCAGAAGTTCTCCACCATAAACTGCTCAGCATAACTCAAATCAGGATCATTTCAGCCGCTCCACTAGCCAAATGCATTGCATAGCACCTAAGTCCACTAGCTAGGTGTGTTGAAACGCACCTAAATGCACTACCAGGGTGCATTGAGCGGGAAATGACAAGTGGCAGAGTCATTCCACGAGGTGGAGAGACAATGGAAGCTTCCAGAATATTCTCCAATGACACTTGCCTAACTGAATTCGACCAAGGATGAGTAAGAGGCTCTCAGTCTCCAAGTGGAAGCAAGAACTGACAGAGAGAAGCCACTAATCAATTCATGAGCTGACTCATCCTCCTTGCATAAATATATATATGGATCCCTCATCCCAGAGATCCAGAGGCTAGAATATTGCACATTGTAAGGAATTGTTGTTGGTTTTGAGATACATATCAGAGAATTGGGTGATCTATACTTTGTTGGGGTTGAAGAAGGGACTTCTTTGCTGGGAGGTTGATGCTGGGTCAGGAATCATCGGTTGTAACTCCTCCTGGATCTTCTTGTATATCAATAAAACTATTTGAGTTTCTTCTCCATGCTTGTGTTTCATTGATGCTTGTTACATTTGTATGGTTAACTTAAATCTAATCCTAAGTTATTTGTGAATATAAAGCCATGTCTTTGTATAGTTTCCTTCTTCTGTGATCTTGCAGGTACTTGGTGAAGCTAGGCAAGTGAGAGAGCAGGTAGCTGGAAGCTGTCAAAGAGGAGAGAGATTGGATCAAAAGAGTAGAGCAAGATACAGGTTGGTTCATCCTATTCCTCTTCGTTTATAATTCATAAAGAAGAGTACAAAGTATTTTTCTCTGTTTGTTTCTAAGGTAGCTGTCACACCTTAGTGGGATAGAGCAGATCTAGATAGACACTTTTCCCGATAACAGACCCACCGCTGACATCATGCTGATGTCATCATAGAAAAGGCGCAAAGGGCGAAAATTGCGTCAAAGAGTGCATGAAATGAGAAATTGAGTCAGTTTTCAATGCGCGATTAGCGCTTAGCACTAAGAAAAAATGCTCAAAATGGAGGGCTTAAAAGCCAGCCTCAGCCCAGCATAGTTATCAGGTTGCATTCCTCTGCCGTTATCTGAGAGGATTTCTTCATGTATGTTCATATTCAATCAGCCAGCGCCGATAACATTCTAGAGGCCACGAAAAGCATTTGCAGCAGTTATTTTTGCCTTGAAAAGGCAGAAAAGGGGCGATTTCACAGTTTCAATCATATCAAGGGAGAGAAAGTGGCCCGATTGAAGCAGTAAAGAGTATCAGAGTAAAGATAAAGCCCAGATTCGATTAAATAATATCAGTGAAGTGGCAAAGAGTATGAAATCGGCAATATCAAAGCAGATGAACATTAAAGGCCTCCATCCAAGTCAAAGAAGCAATAAAGGCCATTCAAAGCTCATCAGATTGGGATTAGTGCACATTAAAGCCACCTAAAAGCAGCATAACCACCTTAGAGGTGAAGATAAGAGATTAAAGGCACAGTTATAGAGAAACACTACACCGAGCCACCAAGGACACCATATTAACTCATTTTGATGCAGTTGCCTCCAACGCAGCTCAAATAAATATCTTCTTGCATTAATTTCAGGACAATATTAGATTAAAGAACTCATTTCCTTCATATCTATTTAAGATCTGCTATAATAGATATTTTCAGATATTTTCTCTATATAAACCACCCTAATTCATTGTTTAAAGGGTTGGTTGGTTGATAATCCTCATTCAAGACTTGTGTTGTATATTTTGAGAGCTCTATAATCAAAGACTGCTGGAATGCTTTGGATGAAGAACTGACTGTTTTGTTATTTAATGGCCAAAGAGTGACTGTGGAATTCTTGTGCTACTACATGGCTCAATAAGTGTTTTCCTACCTCTGTTTATAGTTTACATATGTTTATGCCACCATTGTGTTACCATCTAAATAGAAAGAAAAAATAATAGCTTAGGTTTTGCTTGACTACACCCTATGCTCAGTTCTTGTTATTTTTATATGTTTTCTTTAGACATGGTTATGAATATGCATACTTAAATGATCATGTTTACCTATTTCTTTCACATATGACTGTTATTTAGGAATTCTTGACTGCTCCTAGACAAACTTTCATCCACCTTCCCTCTCTGTTAGCTAATGAAAGATTCTTAGTTGCCTTTCATCTCTAACATTCATTCCATCTTTATTCCAGCCTGATATTGTTCTATGTGTAGCTATCTTGCTCTGTATTCCTCTTGTGACCAAGAAAATGCAACAACAAGCCCTAATCCATGACTCCATACCCAATGGTTTGAACTTCTCACTCTATGCATCTCAACTCTACTTGAAAACATCATCCTTCCCACCAAAATCAAAACAAAACCCATGTACACCATAACTAGCCTGAAATCAACCCAAAAAAAGTTAAATATCGAAAAGAGAGCCCTCTCTATTTGCAAGTAGGCTAGGACCTGCAGCCCAAATATTGGTTTGTGGTTACCTCGGCTGTATCCCTTAAGGAGCCAAGGGACAATCTGAGTGATAAAAGGGAGCACAAGTCTGTACTGTCACTTATCGTCTCAAAGAGGAGGAATCACCCAACCAACAATGAAAACAACAGTTACTATGCTTTACGACGCCGGAATATGTCTCTAGCCTAGACTTCTATATGTTGTGCGTTAGGTTCCAAAGCATTTTTATGTTCATGAAATTTATTTTACAGCTGATCTTTCTTAAGAAATTTTCCTTTCAGGTTCACTGCATGATGTAGATATACAATTCCTAAACTGAAATCTAAGATGATAAACAATCGTTTATTCTTCTTTTTGCAATGAAAATCCTAGCTACTAATGAAAGATGGATGATATTCTTTCAACATAGAGCAGAGAGAACACACTAGATGCACTGTCCTGAATCAAAACAACAAGCAGTCTAAATGCAAATGCACATGCATGTATTTATTTTTAGCTTTCTTAATGTGTGAATGATAAGAAGAATGCTAAGTACAAATCTGAATTATCTTTTCAAAGTGACAGTACTAACGAATTTCTCTTCAAAAACGAAAGGAAGATAATGACGACACTTTGCTATTTTTAAATGAAAACTGCTTTCGACACTTGAAAAACTACTAATTCAAATCAAATACAAGAGTAACTGTATAATCGACCATCCAGAACAATAGAATTCTTTTCTTTGGCAAAAAACGACACTTGCGACACTTCCAAATCAAAAGACGATAGTTTGATTACGTTACTTTTTGTGAAAGAGAACTGTAAATGGCACACAGTACATAAAATCATTCAAAATTCTTTGTACTATGGAGGCGGAATTATGCAAAGGAAGGGAGTTTCCACAGAGGTATACTAATCAAAGATAGAAAAACTCCTCAATAAAGCTAAAGAGAGTAAACACAAAACCAAAATTTTAGAGCAGAAGAGGTCTTGTCTGATCAGCGCACCTGCAGCACAGGGAAAGTGCGATGCAACGCACCTACTGTACACGGGAGGTGTGATGCATCCAGATTCCCAAGAGGAGAAAGTGCGATGGTCTAGGGATAATATTTCACTTCGGTTCTTCATCACAGTTTGCAGCTTAGTTCAGGGATTTAGGCCGAGCTAGTGATAGTCAGAAAATAGAAATCACAGGGGCTGATCTAATGAGGTTACTAGAGCCACCACTAGGGAAATTAGGATGTTTGCAAATCAATTGTTTCAGTTTATAAACAAAACCCGGAGATAGGTTGAAGCAGCATCGATCTACTTTGCACTTGCATAGCAAATGCAGTTCGAAGACTAGCTGGCTTAACTTCAGGCTCCATCTGTAAGTTTATAAAAAAAAACAAATATAGACAAGAAAATAATCTACTTGCTCCCCAATGGAGTCACCATTTCGTTATCGGGAAATCTAGTGTCTATGTAGAGCTTCTAGTCCCACTAAGACGGGTAGCTATATTAGAGACAAACATATTAAAGTTACTTTTGTTTTCCTTTATGAGAAGTAGATAAGAGAAGATCAAAGAATACCAACCTTAATCCTTTTCTCGATTCTTTGCTTGTTCCTTCTCCTCACTAACTGGCCTTTGCCGCTTCTCCCTTGACCACTATGATTCAAAGAGTACCTATAAAGTCAAAGCAACATAACACCTTCAAAATGTAGACATCTACAATCAGAAACAATATAGGACCATATATATATTGACCACACAAATGCATATACTATCAGACATACAAGAATGTGGAGGAAAACTTGAATAGCTTTATTAATATGAATATTGGAACAGAGGATTACAATCCATTGTTCTGACCCAGTGTCAGCCTCCCAGCATGAAAGCCCTTCTTCACCTCATGAAAAGCTTAGATCACCCAACACTATGATATTCCACCAAGAAACCAACAACACTTCCTCACAAGATACAAAATTCTAGCCTCTAGATCTCTGGGATGAGGGATTCATATATAGATGATTGCAGGGAGGTGAGTCAGCTTCTGGGATTTTGATTAGTGTCTTCTCCCTCATAGTTCTTGGTTCCACTTGGAGATTGATGATGTCTTACTCATCCCTGGGCGAATTCAGAGAGGCAAGTGTCACATGAGAAGTTTCTCGAAGATTCTATGATCATCCACCTCGCAAACTATCTCTACCATTTGTCCACTCTCGCCCATCCCACCCTACAAAAGGGAATTTTCAGTATGCATCGACTCTTTACACTGGGCAGGTGGTATGCATCACACCCTTAGCACTGAGAAACCTGTATGGTCCAGTTTTGACCTGTTCTGAGCAGTTTCTTATGGAGAACTTCTGGGAGATGATGTAATCAGCTGAACTTATTTCTTTAGGGTATGAAGCAACACTTTTAGGGACTCAAGAGCCCTTGGTTTATGGACATATATGATTGGGGTTGCGGTGCCCAAAAATGTCTATAACAGACCTACTACTAGAGAGGGATCAAGAATATAACTGATATTAGTAACTGTTTGTTGTGGTGATTCCTTGCCTAGGTCCATGTCTAAGCATATCCTATCCTTTTTCCAAAATTTTAGTCTAAACTCTTTCATAGAAGTATCACTATCTAGTGACTGATCTTCTCTCAGTATTTTTCTAGTTGTTTCTTTTTCCTATTCCTTGCCCTTGTCTCGTCTGTCCTTTGTACTATGACTTTCTTTTTGCCTAGGAGTCTTTGCACTTGAAGAAGAAATTATTTTCTCCTCAACCTCTTGTAGGGTTTCAGGCATCCACTCTATCTGGTTCAACAATTTCTCTATTTCAGGCTTGTAAGTGTGAATATAACGTGTTGATTTGTTTTCCACCATTTTCTTGGAGATGATGGACCATGGGTCATAAGACCATGTGAAGCTATGAGTGAACTTCATTTCTTTCGATTTCTTGTCAGCCTCCTCACATGTTTCCCTGATGTTGCAAGTAAAAGGGCCGATCTAGGATTTGATCCTAAATTCAGACTTCTTCCTTGCTGCCACAAAATGTACTTCATTTGTCTCGATGATCTGCTAGATATATGCAAGTGCAATGATCCTCATGGGGAGTAAATTTGGCAGCTTTTAAGGGGCCAATTCACATGCATATACCCTTAATGTTGTGTAGTTTTGGTACAAGTATCAATCTCCTATTCTTGCTTGATCTATGAGTTGCATAATCCTTTTAATTTCTTCACTAATTTTTGGTTTTGTTGTACTGATAAGGAGGCTCATAGATAGATGGAAAAACGTATCTATGAATTTTTTGAATGTGAATTCACTTTGATCCTTTATCACTAAGGTTGTCTAGAAGATGACAGATTGAGGTTCACCTTCTTCATCTAGCTTTCTCATCACAAAATAAAACATGTTTTCTTGACGATAAACAAACATATAAACCAGTACTAAAGAATACTGAAACAATTCCTTTGTGGTGAAATTTATGAATTGGTCATGGATGGCATCTGCTAGGAACTGACTAAAATTAAATAGGATAGAGGGCTTTGCATCAGATGAAAATATGGACATGAAGCCTATTATGGCCTCGTCAAGCCATTGATATGAATAATAGCCTAGCGGATATGATAGTACACTGAAATATTCCTAGTTCTATTAGGGAAAGAAGAGGAGGAATATTTTGGATTTTTGCTAGGTAGTGGGGTTTTTTCAGTCATGAAGAATTCTAGGGTATTAGCTCTTTTGCCAAAGTCTAGTCTTCGGTACATTTCACTAAGGAGTTCATGGGAAAAAGGAGTGGTTCCTTTAATGATAGGATCTTGCATCATCTGCGTTATGGATTTAGCATCAATGATGAACAATATTTCTCCTACAGGGGCTAGTACTGCCCTTTTCTTTGGGCTATAGCAAGACTATCATGTTTTGATCAATTCAGGGAAACTACAAGTTTTGAGAAAAATTTAGAAAGGAAAATTTGTGTCCGAGACTCCTATATCATCCATTTCATCGATGAGTTTATCATCCCACTAATAGTAGATGTCAAAGAGGTCAGATTTGGATATTATTTCATGTATCTTGATATATCTATATACAAATGGAATATTGTCCAAGTCCACTCATGCGTGCACCTTCAGATTGAACAACTCTTGTTCTTTCTTCTTTGGTGGCGTGGTTATCTTCTACAAATTTTAAACCTAGACTGTCTTTGGATTTGTAGGTGAACTGTATTTATAAAGGGGTGAGAAGAAGACGGAAGTGTGAGAGGGAAAATAGAAAAGGAATGTGTAGAAAATTGGATTCAAGAAGGGGAATGTCTGCTAAGCGTAGACAAGTGCAACTTTCTGCAACTGTGTTAATATTTCATTGTGTATGCTTGAGAAAACTTTCACTTTCACCTGCAAGTAAATAGTACATATCAAAATTCAGTAAATGAGTGAGAGATGGTGCATTTGTAATTATCAGAGACTTCTCATTGCAATTGCATAAAGTGGCATGAGTCCATTGGCGAAAGGTCCAACAAAACGAATATGCAATGGTATAGTGTGGGAATGGAGGTGATACGTGGATGTGACAGAGTGGCTTTGTGGAGTGGCGGGCTTGGTGAATGGTCATAACGAAGGAGTGTTTTTTCTGAAAGCGAAAACTACTTTTCAGAGGGCTTTTGGAGTGGTAAGTATAATTAGTGGGGGGTAGGGGGCGGGGGCATGCAAAATTATGATGGTGTGACATGTAAGTGGAGAGAAAACACTAACTTCAGGCCCTTGCCTCCTGAGAATTAACGTTCAAAGGGTGGGCGGGGGGTGGTGTATTGGGGGAAGAAACTCATATGGGCCATTGGATTAATCAAGGAGTCTGAAGATTTGATGGAAAGCATGGGGTGGGTAATTGTTGATGTGACAGGCACATGCATGGTGGAGTTAGAAAATGAAATGAGGGGCAGAGTATAGAATAAAGTTAGGAGTATAGTATAAGACCCCTATCCTTTATTTTAATTTATTTTTTCCATATTAGGAAAAACACATGAAATATGTAATAAAACATTCAAAGGGATTTTCATGTCCTTTTCCCTTTATAATTATTTCAGTCTATCTACCCCTTGTTTCTAATCTAACATTTTTTCCTTTTTTTTCTGGGTGCATTTGGAGTTGCATAACCTTTTTTTCTTTCTCTTTTTTTTTTTAATTTCTAACCCACTCTATCACTTATCTCTCCTATTGGTCCAAATTGAATAGTTGAAGCAATTTCAATTCTACCTAGCTACTGATTTGCTTGGCTTAAACAGTTTGACATATATTTATTATCTACCCTATCAACACAAATTGAAATTTGTTTAGTCATGCTTAGCTGTATGAATTGAACAATATTTGGGGGTTTTATTTTCTTCTCATTTTTCGCTTAGGTTTTCCTCTTTTTTTATACCCTCTTTTCATTTCTTTCTTTTTCTTTTTTTCTCTTTTGTTCTTTTTTTTAATACCCTCTTTTTTTTTTTCTAAATCAATTGAATATTGAGATCTATGAACAATATAAAATCTGAAAAATGTGAGATACTCAATCACCTTGAGATCCTATAAGCTATAGGACCCTAACAACATGTATAACTTTAAATGTTCTGCAGAAAATGATCACATGGGATAGAATTTCTATGAATATTGAGATCTTTGTAAAGGAGGCTTACAAATTTATCACTCTTGTGAAACATTTATTTGAGATTCCAAGGTATTTTAAAACTATATGGAAGTGGAACTGTCCACTTAAATTTAAGTGTTTTGGTTAGTTGATGTGATAAATAATATCTTAACATGGTATAACTTATGTAGGAGGGGCTTAAATGGGTTGGGGAGATGTGTTATGTGTGAGTTAGTAGCTAAGGATGTGAAACAACTATTTTTAAAATTCCCTTTCACAATATCCATATGGAATGAGATATTGGATACCTTAAATTTTAATTGTCGTCTAGAATATTACTTCAATTCATGCTTGTCTTTAGGACTAGTTCTCAGGATATAATGTTTGTTCCAAACATCCTTTATACATTTATGGTGGAATTTGGCAGTGTATAACTAATATAATTTTTTAGGAGTCCACAATGGACATTAAGTGGTCATGCATAAATATTTTAGCATATTTCAATGAAATTGCACTAGAAAAGGTAAAGAGGCTTGAGAGTCATGTAAAACTCTTAAATATTTGGGAGAGGTGATGGGGTGGCCTGTAAGATATGTTTCCGATTTTGTATTTTATTATCATTAATCTGGTACCTATTATCATTTTACTTATAATAGTGGGGTGGAATCAAATATCCGCGTAGAGACCACTGCACTTTTGGGGGTTAGATTGATACTCATTTAGTTATTTCTCTAGAGTATTCCAGTCTACTAGGTGCATCTTTATGTTTTTCCTAAAATTATCCTTAAGTAGATAAATGCATACATCTAAAAGTTCATTTGGCCGGGATCTAGGGCTATCAACAAGATCCACATTATTCATTTGGATGTATTATCCTTGAGGAAAGAAAATGAGGTATGAATTCTATTAAATATAGAACATATTGGTTGGCATTTAATGATGAAGAGTCTATGGAATGCACTAAACGGAAAAGGCATGTGACAAGGGATTATAAAATAAAAGTATTTGAAATCACTTTTATTGAATTTGTGGATCAAGGATGGGGTAGGGATTCCACAATCGACATCATATATACGGAACCATACGATGGATGTTAAAATATAGTTGATTGAGGATTTGGATGGGGAGGCTGGTATGGGCTCTATGGTGAAGATTGGTCTGGATCCCAGCATATGATAGTTGGGGATCATTATTCGTCTATAAATCTCATATTCCATCTTCATAATTCAAGCATTTATGTTTTAATGAAATGCATGTTTATCCTTCCCCAACTCAATATGTTCCACTAGCTGCAGTTTTACAGATATTGGTTTATATGGTGATATGGAAGGTACTTAGGATATATATATATATATATATATATATATATATATATATATATATATATATAGCAGGTATAACTTTGAATGATCTGGAGGGAAAATTCACATGGGATAGAATTTCTATAAATAATGAGATATGTGTAAAGGAGGCTTACAAATTTATCACTCTTGCACAACATTTATTCAAGGTCCTAAGGCATTTTCAAAATATGTGGAAGTGAAATTATCCACTTAAATGTAAGTGTTTTGGTTAGTTGATGTTGATAAATAATATATTAACTTGGGATATCTTATGCAGGGGGACTTCAACGGGCTGGGGAGATGTGTTATGTTTGAGTTGGTAGCTAAGAATGTGAAAAAACTATTTTTAAAGTTCCCTTTCTCAATGTGCATATGCACTGAGGCATTGGATACCTTAAATTTAATTGTCATCTAGAATAACACTTTAATTGATTATTGTCTTTAGGATTGATTCTCACGGTATAAGGTTTGGTGCAAACATCATTTCCACATTTATGGTAGCATTTGGTAGTGTAGAAATGATATAATTTTTTAGGAGTCCCCAATGGACATCAAGTGGTCATGCATAAATATGTTAACATATTTCAATGAAATTAGACTAGAAAAGGAAAAGAGGCTTGAGAGACATACAAAACTGTTAAATATTTGGGATAGGATCCCTATGGGATTCCTTGATGGGGTGTCCTGTAGTTATATGTTTCAGAGTGTCGATTGTATTGTCATTAATTTGGGTACTTATTATCATTTTACTTGGAAAAGTGGGGTGGGATCCAACACCTGTGCAAAGACGATGATATATGGAGACTCAGAAATGGTTATGGATTGGGTCAAGATGTGGTGTTAGTTCAAGCCACATAAGCTCATTAATTTGATGAAGAGAATCAAATATTATGGGATGCTTCCATGACTTAACCTTTTCTCACATGTTGTTGTTGCATTATCAAAGGAGGGACTCAACAAACCACTTGAGGAGATTTTTTACTACATATTTTTAAACGAAAAATTCTATGGTTTAGGGAATATCCGTATGGAATAATCACTAATTTTTACGTGGATCTCTGCTATATTTTTTACAAAACTTTTTTGTGACATTTTTTAGGGTATAATATATTATGTCTTATCTAGATGGGATGCATACATAGACTTATTCCAATAGAATTTTTTGGTCTTAAATTTTTGGAAAAGTGTTGATCAAATTTTTCCTAAAGATGTCCACGGAGGTAAGAAATGCAATCAAGAAATGTAAATAGTAAAATAGGTTAGAAAATGGGAACAAAAAGAAGAAAGTGACAAGTAGAGAGAGAAAGTAGTTACATCGTGTAATACCCTCCCATATTTATGCCACCTAACTAGTACACAAGGATAAATAAGTGACAAAGAGTTACTATGATATGATTAAACTCCCCAAGTATAGTTAAGGAAGTGGAATGGACAAAACAAAACCAAACTGACCTTCCTCAGGAGTTACAAAATCGTCAAGAGCCAGCCAAGCCTTCTAGGTACCCAACCTTTGCGAAAAATTAATTTTTTAGTAAGTTAGACCCCAATTTTGTCCAATGACAAGCCTTCCATGTGTATGAGACCTTCCACTCACTCCCACAAAAATTATCACATGCGACTGTGGCATTTTTCAGGCGGTTTTGTGCTAGGGACCCTTAGTTCCGAGCCACTGTTTTAACGCTAGGAATTAGACCTTTTCCCATAACTTCAAGAAACTTCTAGAAATGATAAATAAAATGACCGAAAGGCCTCTAATGAAAAAATTGAACAAGGACCTAACCAAAACAAACATTTCATGGAACATATCATGAGCATGTAATCTACAATTCATAAAACAAAATATGAACATATGAACTTCATACTATTTGAGATTTTTCAAGAAGTTTTGATGCCCTCTCATAATAATTGGATTATCATCTATTAGGTCATACATTAATCATTCATGCATTTAATAATGAATACATGACGATAACCAAATTCTGTCATAAACCATGCTTATAACCAACAAATAACCAACATAATAACAATAATAGAATATCCATTATAATCACATGATAACAAGCACATTTACACATAATATGTTCGATTCAGTCTTTGCAACCTTCCACCAGTGATCAAACATGCTCTTACAAAGTGGTCGTAGGGTGTCAAAGTCAAATTTTGTCATTTCAGTGAGTCTTAAAGTAAAATTTGGTCACTACGTATTAGGTCTACGATTGGTATAGGTCTAGGATTGTTTTCACTCCTTCCAAAGTTCTCCAAATATTGCTCCATGTCACCATTCGGCTGAGTGTACCATCATTCAAAGAGTTGTCATCATTATTTCAAGTTCCAATGGGTCATTTACACTTTGTTTGTGCTTCAATTGCGCTAGCTAAGGCTCATTTCACTCTCCTAGGGTTTTGAAGGTAACTTTACTTGGATGGTGAAATCATCAACAAAACTTGTATCTTGATGCTCATACACCTTCCCCTACCCTTACAATACCTTCTTAAGCAATTCCCATCACTAATATCCCTCTAATTCATCATTTTCCCACAAACACTAGCCTATTGCTACAATTTGACAACTTTCTAGGTTAGGCCCATGTTTTTCCCTTTTGGACCCCTTCCTCTCACTAAATCTTTGAAATTACACTTTCCCCTACTTCTTGACATTCCTCCCAACTTCCCAAAATTTTCTTAAGAAATTATAAGCCCCTCCTCCCCTTAATTTCCCTTCATTTCTACAGATCCCCTATTGCACACATCAGGACAGGTTTTATTCAAATGATATTTCTTAGCAAGAAAAGATGAATTTGGGAGAAGAAAAACCTCCTTCAGTTTTTACACACGTCTCATGGTTTGGGAGAAATGTCTAAACAATCATTTTCCATAGGAAAGTTACTGCCCTTCTGGAGTGAATCTTCATAAAATCAATGTTTCTCCTAGATGGAATCTTCAAAAGACTTGTTTGATGAGTCAAATGATAGCTAGACATAGAGAGATTTCCAATAAGCTATCATGAGCTCAATTTTCAGTTGAGGAAGACCTCCAAAAGTAGATTGCAACATCACTCTTCATTTTGGCAGCCTTATTTTGCACATTTTGATGAGTCATGGGAGATTGATCTTTTGGTAGGGAAAATGAACTCCAAATTCAAAGGGTCAAGATGTTCTGAAAAGTAGACTCAACAAGTTGTCTAACAAGCTGTTGTATGCCTAATTTGGACGCTCGGAAGGTATTCAAAAGTTGGCTTGAAGTGGAATTGCGCACTTACTTCAGGCACTGCGCGTTTACACGGCGCTGCGCACTCCCTTGAAGCGTTGTGCACTTGCTCTGGGCGCTGCGCATTTGGCCAGTTTTGTTGATATTCATTCTTCAGCATTCCTCATACCTCGTTAGACTTAAAGCAATATTGTTGAGAGGATGGAATACATTTCCCAAAAGGGAGAGTACAAGGATCAAACAAAAAGCTCATTTCACCATTCCCTCATAAAAATCATAGTTCTTGATCACCTTAAAGAACTTAACATTGCATGGAGTACATTTATAGCTAACCCCATTTTCACTCAAGTTTCCACTGAAAATGTTTAGGAAATTCTATCATCATCTCATCCACCATCACCCCTATTATCACCATTCCATGGACCTATTCTTTCATCCGACAGGGAAGAGGATAGTGATAAAGAACAAAGTGATCAGGGTTAAAGCAGCAAGCTCGGAGGGACTAATTTAGGTATTGTGGTGCAGAATTTTTTCCCTAGAGATTCTGGGAGGGGACTTACCCTCTTCATCAGCAAAGCAGGTATAGAAAGGAAAGGAAAAAATGGTTGAAATAGAAATGCAAAAATAGGAAGAAGACCCCATGAAACTAATCAAGACTTTGACTTAGTGGAATTAGATGAGGAAGATGAAAATGAAAACACTAGAATGATCTTAAAAGAACAAGAAGCATTGATAGGTGAGTTGTAGGTGAATCTACAAAGAGAAAAATACATTATATCTTATTATGAACAAGAAAATCAGAAAATGGAGACCAAGCATGAGCTTATGGAAGTTCAACTCATTAAAGCTAAAAAGGGAGCTGAAAGGACTAAAGTCAAACTTGTGGAAGCCTACGGTGACTATGGTGAGCCCATGGAGGAAGAAATGCCAAGGAGGAGTCCTAGGACTAGAGGCCTAAAGCAAGCCTTGGACCTTGAAAGAGAAAAAGAACCTCAACTCGCCAACCAACTCACCTTAAATGAACAATTTGGCATAATGATGAATGAGAACTGGGAATATTGGCTTCAGATGGCTAACACTCATCTTGAGGACCTATTAGATAAATCTAATAGAGATACGAAGATTCAAAGAAGAATGGCCAAATACTATGCTGTGAGAAACAAAACTTCTAGAGCCATGCTCAAAGGGGCTCATGCAAAAATTGAGGCCTTAACTCATCAAAAGGAGAAGCACAAGCTTGACCTATTTGTGGAGGATTCTCTCCATGCTTAGTCACCTTTAACATCAGCTATGTAGACCATTTTTGAAGACCCTAAACTTAGTTTTCTGCTTTTGGCATTTCCTGTTATCTTCAGCTAATTTTTGTATCAGTCCCTTGGTCAAACATGCACTTTTTTGGGGCATCTTTTGGAGGAATGACCACCACTATTGGATTCAGAAGACCATTTACACTCAGGAAAACCATGCTTCCAGATTTGAAATTCAAAATTACTAGGTGGAAAAGGAAAAAAACACCTAAAAATCATGTCTCTGCCTATTTTCTGAGCCAGGCACTGCATGCTTGAGTAGTCTTGGGAGACTGTAATTTTGGAGGGGAAAATCAAGCTCAATTTGGAAACTATGGGCATTTGTGGAACTAGACAGGATAATATTTCCAATGAGCTATCCTGAGCTAGATTTGGATGCCAGGAAGGTAGTCAAAATTCACCTTGAAGATGGCACTGCACACTTCCTTTAGGCACCATGCGTTTGACACTAGTGTTGCGCACTTGACAAGCAACTAAATTTTCACTATTTTTCTCAAAAAATACTTTTCACCTATGGGATTTTGTTTTTTTCACTGATGTAATTCATAATAATTATGTAATTAAAGTATATTTTTGTTACCTAGGGTGGATACATCAGATGAATGGCCTAAGTGGGATGTAATGAATCAATTTTCTTCCTATTAGGGATGAGTGAGTTTGACCACCCTAGTCTTTAGCTATCAGTTCAATCTTTTGTGCAACTACTCTTCCTCTGATGGATTTGACCCCTGAGGCTAGGATTAGTTGTTTTGAGGCCTATATCATCTAGTTTATTAGCAATTTTATTGGTTGGACTCAGTGTGGATGCTCAGAGCTTGATTGATACACCTTTGTAAGTAGGTTGGCAGGAAATTAATAAGAATTGCAGCTATCTTTATGGGATGCCTATGGTATGGAGTTTTAGTACAATTTCTTCTTCTTTGATTATATGTTTATGTGTTTTATGTATGCCATCAATCATTTCATTGCTTCTAGTGAATGTTTCAAAGTTTGATAGGTAAAATCCATTGCATCACTGCTCTGCCTTGGGAAACCAGTCACCATTTCATGTTTTCTGCAGTCCAAGAAGGATCCATTATTGTCACATGCCCTTCTTAGCTTCTCACCAGTCTAAAACATCTGACCTAATCAAGCAATAGATTGCTGAAGCCTATGCCTACCTTGCCCCATAGAACACCCTGCATTTCTGACCTAATTTCCCAAACCTAAATTTCCTAGCTCCTCCCGATCTAGAAAAGCCTGTAAAAATCCAATCAAAAATTTTGAGCTACTATACCTAGCCTAAATTCCTTTACCTGATCCAAGCATCTTGACTGAGATACTTATGGAGAGAGCCCTCGCCTGGCTTCGTAGGGCTAGCTACTTGGCTAAGCTTGGTTTGTGGTTACCCTGGCATTGCCTCCCTTCAGCCTGAGTTCAATCTAGGTGATAACATAATACACAAGAGTAAAATAGATCTTATTAACATATGAAAAATGCAACTACGCTAGGGACTTCCACATACCACCGAACCATAAATTGGTTGAATCAAATCTTTCTTCCCGTTAATCACCCTCATTTGACATTCCAAGCATGAATGTGGGTCTCACAACATAATGAATAAAGGCATCCTCGATCTTTACCGTGTATCTTGCCAAGGGACAACTAGGCCCAAACAACAAACACACATTATAGGCTTTACCGTAATCTAACCATATACTGGTCAAGAGATCACTAGGCCCTATACAAGCATGGATGCCTCCGGATATCTCGACCTAAAGCATGGGGAAGTTTTCCATCTTGACCCTATAAGATTGACCATTTATCCCACCATTACTTTTCAAAAGATTCCTAGGCCCAACAAAGGAATACCCCTCTAGTCTTTACCACCTATGAAGCGCAAAGAGGGTATTCATAACTATTTATAGTGTATCCCACCATTTCTGGTCCATGGATTTCTAGGCCTTGTCATTTTCCCTGAAACCACCCAACTCAGTTTTCAAATCACCTAGAAATCCATCTCAACCAATGAAGAGAACCCCATCACACCTTGGTTATCTAGAAATGGCAAGATAAGGATAAAATCCACTATCACACCTAACAAGACCCATGACAATGATAGCATTAAAACCAAATACACATATTCATGTACCATGCATGCTAAAAATATAAAGGAAATCATGGATACAACTCGATACCTGCATGTAATATTGTTGTAGTTGCTTCATCTAGCTCTTCCTTTCTTGATCTCTGCCTTCCTTTAATTTGTTGTCCTTTTGTTTCCTTCCTTCCTCTAATGGTAGAGTTCTCCTAGAATACGCTAAGTGTGTGAGAGTATGAGAGAGAGAGAGAATAGAGAGAGAGCTCTGAAACTAAAGTGAAAAAAGGTTGTGAATTGATCCTCAAAATCATTTCTACCAATGATGTCTCTATTTTATTTGAATTCCATTATTTTCCTTCATTCTCCTCATCGCATGCAAGCTGTGACCTTTCCCCTTCCTTTTCTAATATTTTTATTATTTTCATAAATAAAATTCCAATTAATTCCTCTTTCCTTTTTAAAGCCTTTACCATTTCCTTTTCCAATTTCCCTTAGCAAAACTAAACCAAATGAACACCCACACTAGGATGTTTTTCCCAACATTCATTTTGGAATAAGTCTCTCATGACCTTGGTATTAGATTTCCTTTATTAACTTTATTACATGAAATTTTAAGCAGGGATATTACAGGCCCCTCCCCTTTAGTGTAACATCTTCCTCAGTGTTCAATGACACCTACAACCAGAAATACCATTGAAAATAAAAACATACTACCCCTCGAGCTTTATAACTTAGCTCAATGGACTATTTACAATGATCACCCTGCTGAGAACAGAACCAACATAACCAAGATAACAAAAAAACACCATAACATACCAGTTATTAGAGATTTATAACACAACCCATGGTAGTATTTAATTCATATACATATATACATATTCCAAGGCATCATGCCATAACATATACCAAAAGACATCCTCTCACCATCAAATGAGAAAGATACATAGCCCACATTTGGTCAACCATATCTCGTGTAGCTTCCTTGGGCCCAAAGTGCTTCAACTACACTTTAACCATTTAAATTTTCATTTCTTGAGCATTAACATCTTTCTCTGCAAAATAAACTAATTTTTTGGCTAGAATTCTCCTTCTGGATCCACCTACAATATAGACCAATCAACAACATTATCAACATCCTTTACATGTCTTTTAGGAAATGAAACATGTAAAACATCATGGAATTTTACTATCGTAGGCAATGTAAGTCTGTAGGCCATTTTTACAATCCTCTCAAGGATCACGAAAGGCCCACAATACCAAGCTACTAACTTCGCACATGACCTGATCCTCAAGGAGATCTTCTTGGGCTTGATGTGCAAGTACACATATTCCCTAACCTGAAACTCCTTAAACAACCTGTGTTGATATTTATAACTTTTTTCATATCTTATGTTTCATTTAGATTCTTTTTGATAACCTTCATTTCCTATTCCATCTACTATAACATGTCTAGTCCTGTCAACACCCTATTCACTGTTTCACTCTAGCGAATGGCAGTATTACAACTCCGCCCATACAATGCCTCAAATAGGGTCATCCTTAGTGACTCTTCATATCCATCGTTGTAAGTAAACCCAACCAATGGAAGATACTCCTCCCATCTCCTCTATTGATGCATCAGATACATCCTCAAAATGTCCTCCAAGATCTTGGTTACACTATCTGTTTGTCCATCTGTCCGTGAATGATAATTTGTGCCGAAGGCCAACTCTATCCACAAACTTATAAACAACTCCTAAAAATTGGAAGTGAAATTAAAATTATTGTCTGACACAATATTATTTGATACTCCATGCAACCTCACTACATCTTCGATGAATAATTGTGCTACCTCGCTAGCTAAATATGTAAACTTCACTTGAATGAAGTGTGCTACCTTTCTCAACCTGTCCGCTACAACCATGATGGAATCATGTTTTCTATATGTCCTCGAGAAACCTCTAGTGAATTCCATGGAAATGACCTCTAATTTCCTCTCTGGAATTGGAATCAGATGTAGTAATCCACCTGGATGCTTAGAGTCTTCTTTTACTTGTTGACAATCGAAGCATCTCGCCACAAACTCTGTCACTTCCATATTGGGATTCATAACATAATAAAAATTCTTCATAGCTATCAACGTCTTTCAGATATCCTTGATGAGTTGTGTTATCACTCAGATTTTCCTTGAAGTTTTTGGGAAAAGGAAAGCGGTCCGAGGTAACCACAAACCAACTTTTAGGTACACAATCTAGCTAATATGTACCCAGAGAGGGCTCTCTCTTTATGATTTAGCTTGGTTTTGAAAGATATTAGGCTAGTTGTGAAGTTTAGGAGTTTTGTTTGAGTTTGGGTGGTGAAATTCAATAACAGAGGGGGAGGACTAAGTAGTTTAGACCATTAGGCTAATGGAGTCAAAGAAGATGGCTTAACTGGATTTGGTTTCTTAACAAAGGATGGTTTCACAGGGCAAGATGGTCAAATAGGGAACAAATAAAAAATAGCAATAGATGGAATGGGCTCAAAATGGGTGAAGGGAAATTAAGAATCCTTTAGCCTATTTAAAAGAGGGAACTTGAATGATTACTAATAAAGAGCAATGGAGTATTCTTTAGTAAATAATCAAAATGAATAAACTATAAAGCAGGAGCAATTAAGACTTCACTATTTATCCTAATTGAGAAGAAAACATAGAGAATAATAATGATTGAAAACAGAGTGCAATCATGCATATTTCGAATTACTCTTTCTCGTTTATCATTCAAATATGAAACATAGATGGTATAAGAAACAACAAAAACTTTAAAACGTAAGGTATAGAGGACTTGTTGATCCGGTGTTTGATTCAAGAAATCTGTGGAAAGTCCTTTGCATCAATTCTTTATCCAACAAGCCATACAAAAGTTGGTTTAACTGAACACTTTATTCCAAAATAATCAATATTACAACAATGTCTAAGGATCCACACCTCAATACTCCAATTGAGGGAGTACTTATAAAACATTTTTACAAAAAATATCTCATAATAGAGTGAGATATATTTCAGGATGACTATGAATAATTTATAAGAAAATAGAGACAAATGGTCTCCAAGATAGGAGAAAAGGAAAACTGATGTTGTGCTATCCCTATTCTCACTGGGTGTGCTGGAGGCAGGCCCTATGATTTGGTTTGTTGCTTTCTTCATTAGTAAGTCTGAGTTGGCTGCCCTGTTTTGAATGATACTCTTTACCTTTTCTAATACACTTCGACCTGTTTGATCTCTTTTCATCTTTGTTCATCTTTGTTCATGTTCTTTACCAATACTACAGTAAATAACCAAAATCTACATTTTAGCAACGATAATTTTACAAAATTTCCAATATGTCTTCCCACCATTTTAGTTCTAGCAATCTGTATTTCTGATGTTTCCTGAGGGTCTCATCAGTTTCTGTGTACCTGAAAAAGGTAGGTGGAATTGGGAGCAAGTGCTTCATCTCATGCTCGACATAGAACAAGTTCTCCAGACTGTCATAGAGCACTCTGCCCATAGGAAATGATTTTATTCCTGATGCACTTGTTGATGAACCTGCTTGGCTACCTACATATTTATTCAATTTCTCCACATAGTCAATATGAGTCATTAGTTTATCATGAATAACTAGAGGACTTGGCAACCCTTTACTCTACAAAACATCAAATCTCTTCATGAAAGCATTGATTTCTTCCTACATGTTGGGGCACCTTCTTTCTAAGTTTTGCGTTAGAGTTCTCTTAGTAAAAACCCTTTTGATTTCCAAAACTGTCCTTGTTCTATCTGAATGCCCAGCTCTTCAAGCTGGTACTTACTCTTGGTATTTAAAAACTGTATGAGATTATTGGCTTTTTCAGACATATTTCCTAATTCTTCCCTTGTCTTTTGAATTTCTTCCTGAGCTAGTTTGACTAAATCAGTTTGCTAAAAAATTATTTGAATTGATGGCCAAGCATCATTTATTGATTGAGTGATGTTGTTCCAAAGAATTCTCTTGATTTCTGTTAGAGTCTTGTCAAATGTAAGGTCTTTTTCTAATGATTTGACTTTGTTTTCTAATACTTTGATCTCTACTGACTTTTCTGCCACACTTATTTTCGAGAGATCATACCTTTGCTCTAAGTTAGCATATTTCTCTTTTACCTTATTTAGCTCTGAAACTTGTAGTTTCAGGTCCTCCATTGATTTGATTAACTCCTCTATGCTCAAATTAGTAGTGATGCCCTGTGCTACTCTTGTTGTTCCTATTATTGTTGTACCTATAACTGCCTCTGCTGTGACTGCTGGAATATTTGGTGCCAATGTTGCTCCAAGAGTTGATGGGACTGTTGTTGATACTATTGGTACCACATTGGAGGCTAAGAGGTTGACTCTCTGTGCTTGTCCTTCCATGCTTTTTCAAGTGCTTGTTCAATATCATTTAGTCATTCATTAATCTTTAACAACAAATCCATTAGCTCTTCTCTAGTTTTTTGCTTTATAACCTCATCAGTCTGTGGACGCCTGGAAGGAGGAAGTTTTAGTTATTTCCATAGGGCAGCAATATCTTCATATTTCTTTTTGATCAAGGCTTCTATAGCCTTTACATCTTTGGGATCATGACCCAATTCAATAATTATTTCTTCTAATGATTTTATTCTGTTATCTTTCGCCTAGGAGGAGGCCTTTTCCAAGTGTAATTGAGTAGTAGTGTTGTCCAAATAATTCTGCAATCTTTGCGCCATCATTGCCTTACCAGTCAAGGTTGAGTAAATCTTTTCTCCAGTTTGTTTATGCAGCTCAATCTAATCCAAAGGATGAATACCCTTTGCCATGACTTCAAAATTTATTCTGAGATAATCTATTGTTGATTTAGGCTGCTGCACCTTTGGTTTGAAATAGCTCATTATCATTTTTCCTTGTTTGATGTCATAGGCTGACATCAATCTCTTTTGATTTGAAGGAGCCATATTCAAATATTGGTTATAAACCTGCAGCCTCAATGGATCATTCCTGACTTTTATTTCTGTAAATATCTTCTTAATATCTGAGGCATCTGTCCCCGATGTCCTGAAAGAAGATATCTCTGCATTTTGTTGTCTTTCTAGCTCCTACCTTTGTGACCTAGTAGATGTTCCTCCTGTTGGGAAAGTTTGTTGGCTTTACACTCTTTCTTCCCTCTTCCTATCTGTAGTTTCTTCATCAAATTCTTCCTCTGAGAGGGGATTTAGTCTTTGTCTTTTTGTTTCAGGCTATCATGATGGTTCATTGGCAGGGGTAGTTGTTTCCATGTCTGTCTTTTTGTTTCTCTCCTCACTTAGAGGAGTTTGCAGAACTGGAGGTTCTCCCATATTTATCTGAGTGGGAGGAGTATGTATTTGAGCCTATTCTCTGGAAGTTTCATGCTGCTTGTACATTCTAGACTGTTTAGTGTTTTGAAAACTCGTATCTAATTCCTTGCCCTTTGATGTTCCTCTGGCTGGTTTGCTTCTTTCCTATGAAGGTTGGTGAGAAGCTCCAGCACTGGAAGCACCAATTTCGGATCTTTGAGATAACTCAAATGGTACCTACCCAAAAGAATCTAGGTCAAGTGTTTTCTCGAAATATTTCATAACATTCTCAATATTTACCTGTTCACTATCATGCTCTACTAGGGTTTCTTCCCTGCATTCATCCATATTTGCATATTGTTTAATTTTTGGAATCCTATGGTGAACATATGGTGACAACTTGTTTTTCATTCTCCTATCACAGATGAAGCTATTAGGGTCATATGGCCTCCAACAAAAACTTTTACGCAACTTAATATGATCTTCTAGAATTTTCTCTGCTTCTCTCCATGCTTCCCTATCATTGCAGACATAAGGGCCTAACTAATTTTTTATTCTGGGTTGAGCTTTATTTTTGGCTTTGCAAAAATGAACCTGGTCTATATGTATCATTTTTTTGAAATACTCCAATGCAAACAGTCTCATTGGAATGTATTTGGGTAACTTGAAAGGGCAGAGCTGACATCCATATATATACATCTTTGTATGGTCCTTTTATAGGCACCAATCACCTATTATGTATTGCTTAGAGAGCTATAGGATTCTCTTGATGTCACCACTGATTCTAGGAGGGGAAACTCCTGTCAATAAAATGGTTTCAGGATGAAAAAAATGGTCAATGAACTCACTATATGAGTAAGGAGACTCATAGGAAGCATGGAAGATGGGACTCCAAAAGGTAACAGACCTTGGATTGCCTTTATTGTCAAGTTTCCTCACAGGGAAAGGGAAGTTTTATGACTGATAATATAACATAATATGATAAATTAAAGTGTTGTATTTAAAGACTCCTTCACTTTCCAGTCTCAGGAATTGGTCATGAATTTTGTTGCCAACATAGGAGGCATAGTCATATTTTACAACAGGGGGCTGTCCAAGAGTAAAAATTGACAACAAAACTAAGGTTACATCATCAACATACTCACCAAAGTTGAAACCCATGATTAAGGCTGTTACACTAAAAAATGTCACCATGGCTATTTACAGTCGGTATGGCTCAATCAACAGTCATACTACCCTTTTGAGCAAGTCTTATGCCTCTACTATTCATGTCAAAATACAAGAAAGAGAGAAAGTCCTTATAAAATATGTTTATCTCTGGGTACACAGGTTCTCTCAAGCCTTGCCTACGGGTACGCACCTTTTGTTCACAAGGTCTGCATCCAAGGACGCTCTGTATCTAAAGGGGCAGGTGTGTCCCTCTGAAAAGGTTAAAATGCGTGAGTTTCATCTTCAAAAACTTACTTGTGGTCACTTCTACAACTTTCTAGAAGGTTCTTGGATGAATATTGAGCGCCTCCAGATGGTTCATGCACTCCTATCAAAGAGGAACTTATCCCATCAATAAAGGAGTGATCCCATCCAAAGAGGGGACTATCCCATTGATGGTGGACCTGATTAACTTCCTCCTGAGCACTATAAAAAGAGGCATTGAGCTAGAAGGAAGAAGGTTGAAAGCTATAGATTTCTAAGGGTAAATGCTGCAGGAATTAGGACTCCCATTTAGAAGCTTGTGAGGAGAGATTGTCACCCTTACTTGTTCTATTTGGAAGTGGGTGAGCTTTGTCAAAGTAGAGGAAGACTCTTGTGGACCCTGGAAGGAGCTTGCACAACACCAAGGCTCAGGTTGTAATGGTTCCTTTTGATTACCTTTAATGCAAATTGGTCCATTCTTCTCAATAACTTGTTGTTAATGGGTTATTTCATGTACTCCTTGGTCTATATGTTGAATATGCTTTGTTTTATGTTATAATCAGGTGCTATTTAATTGTTTGACTGTTGGTGATTGCAGGTTTTGGAGAACGGGAGGAGCTCATCCGGATCAACAAAGCTTGGACTTCTACAACAGCGTTTGGACAGAGGTAAGAACGAAACACTTGATTTCTCATATCATAATGTATGTTTAGAGAAGGATAGCTCCAGTTCTCCAATTTGTCACACGGAATCAGTCAATTGGCGACTCCGCTGGGGATAGATTCCATTGATGAGAACAGTCTTTTCTTTTGTGTGAACTTTGCTTTGAGAAAATTGGTTTATTTTTCTGGTTTTGGCTCTGTGATTTTGTCTCTGGGTGGGTTAGCTTAGGATTAGTTTTATTTTGGTTTTTCTTGAGTTTTTCAGAAGGATGCACCCTCTGAGTGCTGCACAGTGCGTCCCTGGACGCACTTTTGCAGTGTGCACAGAGCGGGCCCGCAGCTGGTGTAACTGGTTGCCTGCGTCCCCTGCTAAAATTTAAGAAAATTCCATTTTTTACATTTTTTGCTCTTAGATTTTGTTTTTTCTTAGCTTTTTCTTCCCAGATTCATTAGTCCCTTGCCAAGAATCTTCACCTAAGCTTGTTTCATTAGCATTCCTGTTTTAAGCTTTCATCAATTGGGTGTTTTGAGTCTCTTTTTTGAGAAATTCTTGATTTGATTTCCTTTGGTCATTACTTGGAGGTTTCTCTCAGTCCTTTCACAATTTTGCATCTTTTTGCTTCTGTTTTTGCTTCTGGAGGGGCTAAATTGTGTATGAGTGTTAATCGCCTTTGAGTGTTTTTATTTTATGATCTTTGGAACTCTCACCCAATTTTCTCGACTTGCACTTGTTGGTTCTTAGATTACCTTAGAATCATCTTGTGTTTGAGAATTCTCTTGCATAGATCACATTTGCATAATTAGAATTCTCATTTTCAGAATATGAATGAAAAATGTGCATAGATTACATTTGCATACTTTTCAAGTGAATTGTGCATAGATTACAATTGCATAGTTTACATTCTGAAAAATCAATTGTAGATTTAGATCAGCTTTCTTTGATTTGAATTTACGCAAAAATAAAATAAAAAAATGGTTTGGAATTGATTTGCATTAGTTTTTCTTGATAAAATTAGTGCATTAGAGAATTTGTTATATTTTCTCTTAGTGATCAATTTTTTCATTGTTGGAAGTGAATGGAAACTCTCTCCTTACTTTAGTTAGGATTCATCGAATTGAAAAGATTACATTATCATACTTGATTGCATTCAGTTGAGTCGGGTCATAACACCATTGGTTTCATATCCATTTACCCATTTGAGTAATAACAACCTTAATAACACAACGCTTAATTAAAATTCATCTAGTAATTTTTACATTTCTAGGGCTCTGAAGCACCAACATAGCTTAGGCTAGTGTCTTGGAGTAGGTGAGTACTTAACTCTCCAAGACAGTAAAACCAAACAAGTAGCCGATCTTGTGATAGAATCAAATCCAATTGTTACATTTACACTATGGGAAAGTTCCTCTTAAAGGAGAAGCACGAGCTCGTGTCCGAACCAGTGGGGGGATCATTCCCCCCTCGTTGGGAACGACGCCAGACAATACGTATTACAAACGGTAAACCTCGGATTAACCATTGTCGAGGAGCCAGGGGTCACTTATCGGTAAACCTTGGATTATTGTCAAGGAGCCGGTAAGGGGATTGAGCTTGCTACTCTGCCCTTGCGTGTTGTCGGAGTTTAGACTGTTCCCCCAGGTGTACTTGTGGCCGTTGGTAACCTTAGTGACCATAATCTTTAGGATTCTACCCAAGGTGACGGTGGAGGGAAGGTCCCACTGTACCTGGAGCAGACGTCGGCTATACTCACTTGGATTTTCTGGGGGGTTCACTTCACTCGAGACGGTTAAAGTGGAGGAACTTGGTCCAGTCTATTCATTAAGCAGGTTGTCGGGGTAACTGTTCCACCCACTATTTCTGTACTGGATTCTGCGAGGTTGGACTTAATCACCAACTAGTGTTTTCGGTCCGGAAGGCTACTATTTGTGTGTGGTTTGACTCCTAGATTTGATAGCGCGTGTTAATTTGTTTGTTTTTACTTTTAGAGACCATAGGTGTGAATTATGAATTTTAGTTGATAAGTGTGAATTGTGAATTGTTAATTTTAGTTTTAGTTATAAATTGTTAATAAAATTCACTGAAGTTGAATATAATGGCAAATGTTCCGGAATTTATCAACCTAGGAACCCCTCCTAATGAGAATCCTAGTACTTTTCCTTACTTTGGGAATGTTGGTCCTCCTTATATGGCTACTTTGTCATTACCTGGATTTACAATAGGTTTACCGATATGGTTATTTTCAACTTCGTTGGCCCAAAATACTCCAATTGTTCCATCTCAACCGGATGCTTCACCTCAACAGAGTTCACCATCTCAACATCACCAACCTTCTGTTGACCCTTTACCTTCTTCGCCTAATTTTTCTTCCTCCATTTCTTCCTCTTCGCCTGGTAAAAGCCTTGATGCTAGTAACCAGGAGGCTAAGAAGAAGAAGAAAGGGAAGAAGAAGAAGAAGAAGAAGAAGAAGCAAGATAAGAAAGAAGTCAACCAACCAACCATGGCTGTAAGTGTTAGTTGTGTTGAGGAAAATTCCGACATGCATCGTAAACCCAAATACCCTTGCAGGCTTTGTGAGGGTGACCACTTCCTTGTCAATCGTCCTGGTATTCCAAAGGTCCGGGAAGTATGGCCAGAAAAATCTCATCAACTTTCTATTGATCCATCAACCAATGATAGTCAAGTTCCTGGGAAAAAGGGTAAAGTTAGGTTTCCTTGTAAGTTATGCAAAGGGAGTCATCAAACTCACATTTGCCCTCACATGGATGAAGCCTCAACATTGTTGGAAAAACTTACTATTCCACAGCAAAAATTTCCAACTGGTTACCGTAAAATTTCTCCCAAACTACCATCAACTAACGGAGTGATTGATCTAAATTCAAGTACAGTCGATCACACTCTTCCATTCGAGAGTGAAACTCATGTCACTCAGGTTGATGATCCATCAGTTGATCAAGTGGTCGATTCAATTTCACATTCGGTCGATCCCACTTTCCCTTTAGAAAGTGAACTTCATACCGCTCAGGTTCTTCTTGTTACATCAGATTCTTCTATGCCAGGGGGCATTTCACCTGTATCTACAGAACCCCCTCCAAGTACTGAGGTCTTTTCCTTTGATTGGAATAGACTGACAGAACCTCGTCTTCCTTCCTCCATCCCCTTCCAAATCATTGTCAAGGCTGGTGGTAGGGACATACATCGTACTCAGGTAGATGAAGGTGCTTCTGTTAGTATTTTATCCTCAACTGTTTGGAAAGCTTTGGGTTCCCCTCAGCTTGCGCCTATTACGTAGAATCTGAAAGCTTTTAACAGAACCATTAGTGAACCTTTAGGGATCCTTCCTAAGTTTTCTATTACCTTGGAAGGTAAAACTGTCTGTATTGATCTTATGGTGGTTCGATGTCCCTTGGATTTCAATTTACTCCTTGGGCGAGACTATGTTTATGCAATGAAAGCTGTCGTATCAACACTCTTTCGCGTGATGTCTTTCCCTCATGATGGCAATATTGTGACTGTAGACCAGCTTTCATTCCCTAGTCTTGTCTCAACTACCAATAGTACGACAGCCCTAAATGTTTCTAATTCTAAAGTGGTATCTACCCTTCCACGGGTTAATTATGTGGCAACTGGTCCCATGTTTTCAGTTACCGATGTAAGTGAGCCTCTCACTGTTTGCTCATCTTCCTTTCATTTAGATCTGGTAATTGACATGGAAAACTCTATGGGATTACTTGAACACGATGTTCTTATCCCTTTTGAGTCCCTTGACATGTGTTCCTTCCAAAGAACTAATCTTCCTTTTGATGAAGATCTCTTGGAAGCCATTATCAAGGTGTGTCCATTGACATGTATTTCTTCCAGTTGGAAGCCATGATCAATGTGTACGAGGAAAGTTCCTTTTACTGTGTCAACCTCGTTTAAAAATGAATCAGTGTGCTTGAGGATAGTTTTTTACTGTGTCAGCCTCGTTAAAAAATGAATCAGTGTATGCGAGGACAGTTCCTTTTCCTGTGCCAACCTCATTAAAAAATGAAACAGGTGTCCGTGAGGATAGTTTTTTCCCGTCTCAACCTCATTAAAAAATGAAACTGGATGTAATGAGGATAGTTCCTGTTACTGAGTCAACCTCGTTAAAAAATGAATCAGGTACGAGGAAAGTTCCTTTTACTGTGTCGACCTCGCTAAAAAATGAATCAATGAGTACGAGGAAAGTTCCTTTTACTGTGTCGACCTCGTTAAAAAATGAATCAGTGAGTACGAGGAAAGTTCCTTTTACTGTGTCGGCCTCGTTAAAAAATGAATCAGTGAGTACGAGGAAAGTTCCTTTTACTGTGTCGACCTCGTTAAAAAATGAATCAGTGAGTGTGAGGGTAGTTTTTTCCTGTATCAACCTCGTTAAAAAATGAAATAGGCTGTAGCGAGGATAGTTCCTTTTACTGAGTCAACCTCATTAAAAAATGAATCAGCTAGATTTTAGGATATGTAGTTAGATTGTAGAAAGTAGGGTTTGAGGATAGTTTTTTCCTGTATCAACCTCGTTTAAAAATGAAACAGGCTAGCACGAGGATAGTTTTGTTCCTATGTCAACCTCGTTAAAAAATGAAATAGGGTGTTAGAGGATAGTTCCTGTTACTGAGTCAACCTCATTAAAAAATGAATCAGGTAGATTTTTAGGTTATGTAGGTAGATTGTAGAAAATAGGGTTTTGAGGATAGTTCCAGTTACTGAGTCAACCTCGTTAAAAAATGAATCAGGTATGAGGATAGTTCTTTTCTTGTGTCAACCTCCTTAAAAATGAAACAACTCCCTTTTCAAGTTAAATATTGAAACTAAACCTTCATTTCATCTAGCCGGTTGAATGCAATGAAGCCTGGGGGGCATGTACCTCGCTTTGCATCATTATGCTGGGGGAATGCGAACTTTTTGAGCATAGTTCCTTGTCTTGTGTCAAGCTCATTAAAAAATGAAACAAGGGTAGGTTAAGTAGGTAAATTGTAGAGCATAGTTCCTTGTCTTGTGTCAAGCTCGGTTAAAAAAAATGAAACAAGGGTTTTTGAGGATCGTTCTTTTCCTGTGTCAACCTCACTAAAAAATGAAGCAACTCCCGCGAGTCTTTCTCAGATCTTGAAATTAAAGCTTCATTCCATCCACCTCATTGAATGCAATGAAGCTTGGGGGGCATGTACCTTGATTTGCGTCATTATGCTGGGGGCATGTGAACTTATAACAAGCATAGTTTTTCGTTTCAAGCTTGCGTAAACATGAAACCGAATCCGAGCATAGTTATTTTCCTGTGTCAAGCTCGTTAAAAAATGAAACAAATCCTCCTCTACTTGAGTCGAGAGATTGACTAGACCTCATAGATGTTAGGTTGTATGTTTAGGTTAGTTATTTCAGTTTTTACAGTTTTAGGTCTAGTCTTTCAAATGATCTCGTAACTCAACCTTCATTTCATCCACCTTAGTTGAATGAAATGAAGCTGGGGGGCATGCGCTCTAGCAGTTATGCCTAGGGGGCATCAAGCACAATTTTCTCTCTGTTTCAAGCTTGTGTAAAAATAAAACTACTTTGAAGCATAGTTTTTCTCTGTTTCAAGCTTTTGTAAAAATGAAACCTATCTCGAGTCAATTTCAGTTATTTTCAAGACTCGTTAAACACATGAAAATACCGAGAATATTTTTCTATCTTTCATTCTCGTAAAACAAATGAAAATGCCGAGTTCTTTCCCTCTTTTCCTGCTCGTAAACTAAATTGAAAGTCGGCCATATGAGTACATTTTTACCATTTTTTCGAACTCATTAAAACTTATGAAAAAGTGAAAACCATGAGTACATCTTTATCCCTTTTTCGAACTCGTTAAAACTTACGAAAAAGTGAAACCTCAGAGTCATCTTTTAAGCCCTTTTCTGACTCCTAAAACATGAAAAGATCGCCGAGCGTTTCTTTTACACTCGTTAAAAGGAAATTAAAAGATGGTCCCCTTATAGCTCTTTTCTGACCGTAAAATCAGGAAAAGATAGCCGTGTTTTTGTCGTTTCAAACTCGATAGGGAAATAAAACGACATGTCCTTGATCACTTTTTACTTTTCAGGTCAGTGACACTAACTATGAAAGTACTCCTTGGTCGCAAGATCAAGCGGTTCCCCCAGGTATTATTTTATGCTTTTTCGGGCTTGAGGGACACAAATTTATGAAAAAGTTCAACTTGGAGTTTCCTTAAGTTTTTCAGACTCTCTAAAATTGAAAAACGCTGAGTTTCTCCTATACTGGGCTCATTAAACATTTCACAGTAAAGGACCTATTCAATTACAAACAGGAACGAACCACTCCTTCCTAGGGTTCGAATCAAAACTGGGTTGGACTCATCCGAAGGATGAGCTTATAATCAAGCATATGTTATCCTCCTCAAGCTTGTTAAAAATAAAGAGGTACTTGCCAGAAATGGTGGGGGAAAAGAGAGAAGAATGAGCCTATTTGTTACCTTTTGTCTCAAAAGAAACTTTATTACCACTCTTGAACACGACACTTTTCATTCACCTGGGTTGGGAAATCTTTTACCTCGCAGTCAATCAAACCACTTTTGAAAGTCTTTAACCGGGTTCCAGGGATTAACATTGAGTTATTTAGCACCAAACCATTTGTCGTGTTGTTATGTGTTCAAGAGGTCTGCAAACAAAACTTTCATCTGCAAAATACTTGTCATCCATTTGACCATCCCTGAGTCAATCCTTACAGCAATATTTCTTCAACTTGAACAATGATTTCGTGTTGTGGGCTTGCCTGCAACGAGTCTCTTTCTATCGACATCAGCACATTATCTAGAGAGATGACTTAGAAATCGTCAGTGCCTTGAAGTCTGCATGCATCAATGGCAGGTTTCTCGCCTTTGACGTCAGTTTACATCATTGACTTTCGATCGAAGGATTCCGTGAAATGTTCGACACCAACTCATTCATTCACATCTCATGGATTGTACTGGGTATTTTGAGAACCATTGACATTACTGGTGGTCTCTCTCACGCTTGTTAACAGTTCACATCATCGACTGGTAATCAAGTGGTTTCTACCATGTTCGACATCGACTCATTTATTCGCATGGCTAGAATCGTACCAATTCGAGAAGTAGGAATGAAGACCCTGGATCAAATCTTTACCGTCCAGGCTGCGAGGAGTTTTGTATTCATTATCTAAGTAGACTAATCATAAACAGATGGCTGCGCCCATACTGTGTCTACAAAAGTCTATGATCATGATGTACTACAAGATCATTTCTGTATCAGAATAGTTTAGTCTGTTAGTTAAAAGTTTTTATCTGAGTATGGGAATGCCTACCTCAGTGATGATATAATTTTATCCATGTATTTTGTGTTGAAAATTGTAGGTTCCAACCAGGTTCTCCACGAGATAATCCTCGAAATGATAAAGTGCTTCACCCTTCCTAGATAATACAAAACCCTAATCTATTCCAGGCTTCGCACTTTAGGGGGCAATCTGTTCCACTAAAAAATGTCACCATGGCTATTTACAATCGGCATGGCTCAATCAACAGTCATACTACCCTTTTGATCAAGTCTTATGCCTCTACTATTCATGTCAAAATCCAAGAAAGATTGAAAGTCCTTATAAAATATGTTTATCTCTGGGTACGCAGGTTCTCTCAAGCCTTGCCTGCGAGTACGCACCTTTTTTTCACAAGGTCTGCGTCCAAGGACGCTCTGTATCTAAAGGGGCAGGTGCATCCCTCTGAAAAGGTTAAAATGCGCGAGTTTCATCCTCAAAAACTTACTTGTGGTCACTTCTATAGCTTTCTAGAAGGTTCTTGGATGAATATTGAGCGCCTCCAGATGGTTCATGCACTCCTATCAAAGAGGAACTTATCCCACCAATAAAGGAGTGATACCATCCAAAGAGGGGACTATCCCATTGATGGTGGACGTGATTAACTTCCTCTTGAGAACTATAAAAGGAGGCATTGAGCCAGAAGGAAGAAGGTTGAAAGCTATAGATTTCTAAGGGTAAATGCTGCAGGAATTAGGACTCCCATTTAGAAGCTTGTGAGGAGAGATTGTCACCCTTACTTGTTCTATTTGGAAGTGGGTGAGCTTTGTCAAAGTAGAGGAAGACTCTTGTGGACCCTGGAAGGAGCTTGCACAACACCAAGGCTCAGGTTGTAATGGTTCCTTTTGATTACCTTTAATGAAAATTGGTCCATTCTTCTCAATAACTTGTTGTTAATGGGTTATTTCATGTACTCCTTGGTCTATATGTTGAATATGCTTTGTTTTATGTTATAATCAGGTGCTATTTAATTGTTTGACTGTTGGGGATTGCAGGTTTTGGAGAACGGGAGGAGCTCATCCGGATCAACAAAGCTTGGACTTCTACAACAGCGTTTGGACAGAGGTAAGAACGAAACACTTGATTTCTCATATCATAATGTATGTTTAGAGAAGGATAGTTCCAGTTTGTTTTGTTTGTGATTAGAATGTCTTAGACTTCCAGGAAGGTCAGCTGTGTCCGCACCCTTGACTGATTCCATGTGAGAAAGGCTACCATATCAACAATGAGTTTTCCAATGTCTATGAAGAAAGCCTGCAGATATGTAGGTGGGCCTTTAGGCTGATGTTTAGGGTCCATGAAAATTCGACAGATGCGAGTCAATTATGATTGAGACAATTAGGGAGATTTCTCAAGTAAGTATCCCATAGAAAGAGGAGTGAGAGTTTGTTCAAGAGAAAATTGCAACATTTCATTAATGGATGTAGTTGTTATGGGGAAAAGGACTGTTTGACTTGGGGACATAATAGCTCTGAGGTTAGGGTCATGGTTTGCCTGGCATTGATGAATCAGATCAGGGAAAACATGGACTAAGGCGAGAAAATACCTGGGAAGGTTTCATTCCCATAGTCCTAGGATATCTAAGCCATTTAGGTATTGGTTTTTGACTTGGAAAAAGGCTTTCAAGTGGTTTTTGACACTGGAGAAGTCCCTTATCTGAAAATATTTATCGGCAAGAGGCAGATAGTGTAAGTCTTTATGAGGGGCATTCATGGGTGTAACATATAGAGCCACAGGGGTTTCCATTTATGGTACTTGTGGATTCAGAAAGGAATTTTAGGTTTTTGGTGAAAAAGGGGCAAATTAACTAGTCTCGGAATTTATATTGGCAAAATAAAGACTAAATTTGCAAGGAATTTTCAATTTTTCTGTGGATTTTATGGTGTAAAACTAAACTTGTAGGGTTTCAGCGGAGACTGGATAAATAGCTATATTTAAGGAATGAATAGAGTAATGGCAGGTGCTGATGGTGGCCAGTAGGTTCTGGCTGCGTCGGCTGCAATTCTCTTAGCAGGGTGGCATTTGGAAGCTTGGACAGTTGACCAGGACGTCGTTTGCATGGGAGCACGGTTTGTAGTACAAAATAACAGAGAAAACGACACTTTTTTGGTTTTAGTAACAAAGTCAAAAGGTGGCAGGATTAAATTATTCAGGCAGATGACGTAGGTGGGAATAGATGTTTTGTCGTATGTGGAGGGCGGTAAATGGTATGTGATCGCACCGCTTTTGGAGATGGGTGAGTTTCGGCCGGGAGCCAACAATCTGGTTGATTGCATGACGCATGGCGGATGTACAGGATGAAAACCACCTGCTGATCACATGCTAACGCGTGGTCACCAAGGGTAGCACGATATCAATGATGACCTTTGGATGACAGAGATGGGATCGAATGGTGGATAGGCGAGTGACACAGCGAATTTTTAACTACGGCGGGCCCAATATAATTAACAACTAATTAATCATATCAGGGTGATTGTAATAGGTCGAGGAGGTTCTTAATTAACCATGACGGTTAATTAATCCATATTAATAGAGCGGGGAGGATTGGGCTCTTAATGAATAACATATTAATTCATTAATCCTTTTTAAATGTGTTTATGGTTATAACTAACCGGGGCAGAGTATATAACAATTTGGGGGTTTCATTATATAGTTAAATAATACGGGAAAGTGTAAAATAGTGCGGGATTTATATAATATAGGTTAGAATTTAATATGACATAAAATGTAAATGAGCACTAAATAAAACATTAGAATAAGTATTTAACTTAGGCTTGAGTGAAAAAGTGGTTTTATGTGATATTGTATATTTTTCCTAAGTAAAATAGGATTTTACTTAGGAAAAGACTTTATGGGAGTGAATGAATGATGATTTTAAGTACTTAGGCTTTTAGATTATTGGGTCGAGGGTCCGGTCCCTCCAGAAGTCAAAGAAATTCTCTGAGCCCCTCTAATTTTCAAACACCTTAGTACTTTTTAGGGGGAATTACTGAAATCTTTAGGGAAAAATGAGAAGGGAAGTTAATTACTTGACTTTGTCTTGCCTGAAATGCATCAAGTGTATTATCTACCCTGCGCTTGTGATGAAAGTGAAAATTAACACATTTAGATACATTTATCCTATTAGAGCCTAGATTTACCTTAGGCTGAGGAAGGTAGGATTCAGGGCCAACATCAAACCACGCTTAACCTGGTAGCTAGCCCTACCAGGTCGGGAAAGGGCTCATTAGTTTTAATATCGTCATCACAAGATTCAGAAGAAATGTCTTGATCAAGCTCAAAGGCATGCAAATCTTTGGTTTTCACAATCTTCAAAGGGAAAGAATCAAATGGAGGCCTGTGATCTTTTCTCAAACATAGTATATTTTGCAAAGCCTTTTCGACATTCTCGAGAAAAGAGAAAAAATAATCTAGAACAAACGAAAAAATGTCTTGGATGAAATTTCAACTTGAATACCTGATCTTTCCATATTGTCCTCTCATGCTTGTACTGGTCAGGTTCATCCTTTAGTGGAGTCCTTGGATCTGATCTCGAAACTGATTTAGAGTCGCCAGGTGAATGATTTCAGCCTTTTCGGTGTTTGATTGTTGTCCACCATCAACAATGAGATCTAAATTTGATACATGTTACTGGGGCAATGTGCAAGTCAGATGTTCAACTTATAAGACTAGACTGGAGATTGACTGAAGTACCTTTTATCTACTTATGCACTCGCAAAGCAATGTGCAATTCGAAGGCTTCCTGGCATAACTTCAGGCTTGGGCTGTAGTTTATAAAGCAAGAACACTAACAAACAAATAAGTTTTTCTTCCCCAGTATGGTCACCACTATGTTAGAGCCTAGATTTACCTTAGGCTGAAAAGGTAGGATCGAGGGCCAACATCAAACCACGTGAACTGTTGCAAACATATTTATAGTTTTATAGAAAGTCTTGAGAAATCTTATGAAGTTGATGATTTCATGGATGATGAGATCACAGAAGCCCTGTATGAAAATCTATTTCAGTAGCATAAGAAGAGTGATACCTATCAAGATGATTAGGAAAATTTGTAGCAGTATCAAGATCTTAGTATGGTGGAAGATGATGAAAGAGAAGGTTTTATTTCAGATCTGTCCATAGAAGAAGACAACATGCAAGAAAGTCAAGTCGGTTATTTCAGATCTAGAATCAAATCACGATGATGAAGACAACCTTGTTATAATCCCATGAAGGAGAGCTCTGCTGTTGAGATCATCTGGAATGAAGAAGACAGAGTTATTGAACAAAGCCTGCATGAGGAGGTAATCCTATCATTTGATGAAAAACAAGAGGAAATATTTGTTCAAGTAAGTGAAAATCTTCTTTTGATAACTCAGTGGTAAATGATAATTTGTTTAATATGATTGCCATGTCATATGAAGATGAACAACAATGTTTCCAAATTTCAGAAGATCAGGACTGTCATTTAGATTTCTCATGTTTTGAAATGTTATTTTAAGAAGACAAAAATCAGTTGAGAAAAACAAAACAGAAAGTATTATCTCCTCTATCTGAAGATGAGATAGATTGACTCTTGAAAGGTCAGGTTACAACCAAAAGCTAATGCAGGTCTATAGTGTGCACATGGTCAAGACGGAGTTGGTGAAACTTCTTCTTCTTTTGAAAATGTTGACAATCTTGACGTTAGCCTTATAGATCAACAAATAGATAATATTCTCTTTCATGAAAATGATAAGGCTTTCATGATTAATAATCTTGAAGATTATTTTCTGTTTAAGGATGACCTAGACCATGAAATTGAGAAATGTGAGTCTGAGAGAAACAGCAAGCCAGAATTCAAGTCAGTTACTATCAATCAGCAACCCACTATTCTTTTAGATCAGAATAAAGGGAGTACTTGTATTTTTTCTACTGGATCTCAAGACAAAATAGTGCTTCAGGATTATCCAGATCCCTTTGGCATTCTTTTGCAAGCATTAGATAAGATAAATGTTGCCTGGTTCATTATCATAAGCCTTGGTTTCAGTGGTTATTTTGAGTTGCCTACATATACATCGTTCTGCCTGCTCAGGGAAAGTGAGAGCAGAATTTCATTGAGTATCCATTTGTTGGATTGGTTACATTGGAAGGCTCACTACACATGATTGTACATATTTCATGAGTAGGCAGGTGGTTATCATCATGATTTGAAGTTCTCAAATCTCGATGGCCTTCTGCCATTTAAAAGCTTTGTAAGTACTTGTTTCAGTTAAGTCAGTCATGAGTCATTTTTTGTTCGAGTCAGTTTAAAGATAGTTGCAACTGAGTTTCCAGATTCATCTTTGAGAGTCTTGTTTTAGTTTTGGATTAGTGAGTTCAACTATGAGTCTTGAGTCAAAGTTTCATAGTAATTGGTTTCTTGGTGTTTTGAAGTTATTGACTCCATAGCCCAATGGACAAAGGCACTACCTTCTTTCCTAGAGATCTGTATTTCTTGGCAACTCCAAGGAGCTACCATCCCCATTGGAGCCAATGTTAGTGTTGGTATCTTCATCCCTCCGTCTGAGATCAAATCCTTTGGTTACATTGCATAATAGGTGTCCCGCTCAGTCAACTGCATTCCATTAGGTGCATGGATCATCTGACAGTAGTGGCTTCTCCTACATTTTCCCTCATGTCATTTACCTGCTAGCTCATGTTTACTCATTAATATCATGCACTGTCACTTTTTGTCTTAAAGATTGCAGAAGTATTTACTAGGTTTTTATTGTCATTAGGTCTAGGGTTTGCTTTTAATCCTTCCAAAGATGTCCAAATTTCGGTCCATGTCAACATTCAACTGAGTGTACCATCATTCAAATGGTTTTCATCATCATGCTAGGTTCCAATGGGTCATTTTACACCTTGTTCATGCTTCAGTTGTGCTTAGGTAAGGTTCATTTCCCTCTCCTAGGGTTTTGAAGGTAATTTCTCTTAGATGGTCAAATCATCAGTAAAAATTGAATCTTGATGTTCATACGCCTTCCCCTATACTTAATGTACCTTATTAAACACTTCCTATCACTGAGATCCCCCAAATTACTCATTTTCGCACAAACCCTAGTTTCTTGCTACAACTTAGCAATTTTCTAGGCTAGACCTGTGTTTTTCCCTTTTGGACCCCTTCACCTCACTCAACATTTGAAATAAAATTTTCCCCTACTTCCTAACATCTCTCCCTACTTCTCAAAATTTTCTCAATAATTTAGAAGCCCCTTATCCCCTTCATTTCACTTCATTTCAACAACTGCACTGTTCCACACATCGAGGTAGGTTTTACTAAAATGATGTTTCTAAGAAGAAAACGATGAATTTGGGAAATATGAGAGAGGTTTTTGTCCAAAATAAGAAAAGTAAGAAAAATATTCTTTACTTTTTACACAGGTGTTCTGGTTTTAGAGAAATGTCAAAAATACAGTTGTCTCAAGAGAATTGATACACCTCTTAAGTGACCTTGGTAAAATCACGTTTTCTCCTAGCTTGGTTGGCCAAATGACTTTCTTGATGAGTCAAATGATAACGAGACACAAATATATTTCCAATGAGCGATCATGAGCTCAATTGTGAGTTGAGAAAGACCTTAAAAGGTTGATTGCAACAACACTCTGCCTTGAGGCGGCCTCATTTGGCACATTTTGACGAGTCTTGGGAGATTTTATTTTTGATAGGGACAATGAACTCCAAATTGAAAAATTCTAGATAGCTTCGAAATTAGACTCAGTGAAATTTCCAAAGATCTATCCTGTGCCCAATTTGGACACCAGGAAGGCCCCCAAAAATGTTCTGCAAAAAGGCACTATGCATAGAAATTTTTAACACAGGGTTTTCTGCTCTATGTGCCGCACCACGTGGCACTCGCTTTTTCTAGTAGCCTCTAAATAAAAAAAACTCAGAATCTTTGAATTTTTCATGAAAAAATATGTTTTCCTACCAATGTCCAAGAAATTTGGACAGGTTTTGAGCCCTCAAAAAAGTCAAAAACACTCAAAAAATGACCTTACTGTCCCTATTTTCACACAGAGGAAGTAGTGTTGGGAGAACTGACTTTTGGAGGGGCAAATGGAGGCCAAGTTGAAAACTTCCACTTGGGTTTGAATGTAGAGAGGTATAAATTTCCAGCAAGAACACGTGGAGCTAATTTATACACCGGTAAGGCCTCCAAAAGTGGGTCCAAATAGGTGATACACATAGAGAATCACGCACAACGCATAGGGAAAATTTTGCCAGTTTGACCAAAGTATACTCTGTTTTTTGCCTAGCTTTTGCCAGTTTGACTTTTTCACCTTCTTAATGTCAAATTTATGATTTTATTTAATGTACATTGATGGATCATGATGTAAATGTGTCAAATTTTCACTTGTAGAGGTAGATTCATCATTTAATTTGTTTTTTGAAACTAAATGAATCAGTTCCCTTGTTTCTATAGGAATGTTGTTCTATTGCCTAATTGCTAGTTCTTAGTTTAGAATTAGTCGAAAAATATCCTGAACATGTGATCTCAACCCCTGGAGGCAAGGACGAGCTATGGTTGTATATATTATGTTGTTTTTCAGTCATTAGCATGGTTGGACTTGTGAGAAAGCCTTGAGCTTCATTATACACTCATACAAACAATTGGCTAAGGAATTGAGACCAGGATTTGTAGCACTCTTTAGGATTCATGTGGAAAGTTTTCTTGGTACAATGATTTTCTTTGTAATTGTGAATATGCTTATATGTCATGTGTGCCAGTCTCTATCTTGTTTCTTCTAAACTAAACAAACAAGAGTGTAAGTAGAATCCACTAAAATTACAGTGCTCTACTTGAAGTTTGCTTTAGTTTCTTGATGTTTTCAACTGTCTGGCGAGGATCCATGGTTTATCTTTCCCTATTCAACATCTCACCTATCTATTCTTTCCATCTCATTCAATTTTAAGTGCCCAAAACAATTGCGTACCTTTCCCCATTGAGATCTCTGCAGAACTGAGCCTCAGATTTTATTCTCTATCTCTAAAACATGAAATTAAAAATATGAAGTAGTCAAGCTTAAACTGTTTGATTCTTCATCAATTGTGGCATGAATTATAGGTTGCACATAAATTTTTTATTACTTAAGAGTAAAAATTAGTGGCATTTAGACTTGCACAATTTCCTTGGTCTTTCTTTTAGTGGGGTTCATTTCCTTTCACCTTTTTAACCATTTTATTTTTTCACTCTTTGATTTTTCTTTTAGGATATACACTCTTTACATTTTTTAAATCTTTTGAATTTTTGACAATATGGAAAACCTTTGCCACAAGTTAAGGCATGAACATATTCATGTCTCATCAAGTAAATAATGAAAAATGACACCTATTGGTATAGGAGTATAACAAGTTGAATACGATTCGATATGAAATTCACTTAAGTTAATATTCTTGAATTGATTTTTGTGTGGGAGGTAGATCCTATTCCTAAATCTGATCAAACCGTCTTCTATAAGACAATAGTCCACATCTTATGCAACAATGACCTGTTGTAACCTATGCCTAACCTCCGTGGACCTCTCATCTTGTTTTCCTCCTTGTAATATACGATCATGTAATTACGTCCCATATGAAATCATAGATGTTATAGGATTTACCTGCACACCTCAGTTAAGAGGATATGCAACCTTCTTTTCCAATCCATTAATGCACTTGATCTTAAAGTTGAACTTATTGATCATGGCCAACCATCTAGCTTCCCTAAAATTCAGATTTAGTTTGTCAAACAATTATTTGAATCCAATGTGATAGTTCATCAATACAAACTACCTGCCAAGAAGATAGTGCATCCACATCTTCAAAGAATGTATGATTGCTTCCAACTCAGGATCATGTGTAACATAATTCTACTTCTGCTCATTCAATTTCCTTCATTCATAACATACTATCTATCCCTCCTCTATAAGGACTCTAGCAAGTCCTTTTTGGCGAGCATCTCTACACACCACAAACTCTTTATCCAAATCTGCAATTTTAAGAAATGGAGAATTTGTCAAAAAGTATTTCAACGTCCCAAAACGAGATGCACATTCCTTTGCCCATTAAAATTTATTACCTTTCCTTTGAAATTATGTAAAAATATATGCATTATATGAGAATTTTGTAATGAACATCCTATAGTAACCCATGAACCTCATGAATGGCCTTACATCATCCACATTCCTAGGAGTATCCCATTCCATGATAACTCTTATATTTTCTAGATACACTACTATCCCTTCATGGCAATCAACATGTTCGAAGTAATGTACCTCTTTCTAAATGGAATTACATTTACTAATCATGGCCTACCACTGACAATCTCTTAGAAAACTCAGTACTATTGCTAGATTTTTAGAATGCTCTTCCTCATTCTTAGAATATATCAATATATCATCAATGAACACAATAACAAACTTTTGCAAATAAGGATGCAACACACTATTCATCAAGCACATAAAAGTAGCTCGAGCATTAGTCAAACCAAATGGAACTAAAACAAACTCATAATTCCCATACCTGGTCTGATAAGAAGTATTGTAGATGTCCTCTTCTTTAATGCATACCTGATGGTATCCTAATCTCAGATCAATATTTGGGAACATTGTTGCTCCTTTCAACTGATAAAAAAAGTCATCAATCCTTGACAATAGATTCATGTTATTGATATCCACCTTGTTCAACTAACAGTAACCAATTCATAACTTGATAGTATCATCCTTCTTCTTCTCAAACAATACGAGTGCACGCCACGACAATACACTTGGCCTAACTTATCCCTTGTCAATAATTTACTTCAGTTGCAACTTAAAATCTACTAACTCTAGTGTTCTCATCTTGTATGGTGCTTTTGATGATGGTGCTACCCTTGGTACCAACTCAATAGAAAGGTCCACTTTTCTATGAGGTGTAAAATATGAAATCTCTACTCAAAATACATCTTGAAACTACTATAAAATTGGGTACCTTCTTAGTTCCTCCACATCCTCAACATCCTTACCTTTATCACTATAAATATGCACTAGAAGCCACAGGCACCCTTTCCTACAACTATGCTTTCCCTGCATAGTTGTAACCATTCTCACTAATGTAGCTTTCTTCTTACATTGTAAGATTGTATGTTCTCTATTTTCATCCAAGCATTCAATAGCCTTTTCGTAACAATCCACCTTGGTCCTATGAATATACAACCAATCCATACCCAAAAACATATTGTATGATCCCAACAGAAGCACATTGAAATGTGTTGATGTATGTTTACCATTCAACTCAAATGTACAATATCTTACACAATGATTAACTATTTTCTTTGTACATATAGCCAACTATACTAATAAATATTTTTCATGCACTTCTTTATTCAAAGCACTCTTATCCACAAGGTCAAATTTAACATAACTATAATTATATCTAGGGTGAATCAAAAAAGAAACAAATTGATCACGAAGCTTACCATCCATCTGTTCTGCCTTGTTGTTTTCCAATGCTACATAGATCAGGGGAATTCTCTACGCAACGTCCCCAAATGTATGTGCTTCTTGTGCAATCTAAATCTCAGGCCTACCACCCAAAATCTCTCTTGATATTCTCCTTGCCACATATCCAATAATGGAACTATATTGTACCATCACCTTTATTCTTATGTCCTTGAGGTTATGACCCATGTTCCTGTCTAACTACATTAAAATTCTTGTAAGGAGCAACATTTTCTTTCTTTCCTTCATCTTGATGTCTTGTTTTCTTCGGCTATCATTTACCTTTATCCTAGTCTTTCACTTTACAACCTTGTTGATATTTTTTATTATGCTTTGATTGCTCATAAAAAGGCTTCAACTTACGAATGACTTCTTCAAGTGACTGAGGCTCATAATACTCAATTTGATCTCTAAATGCTAATGATAATCCACTGAAAAATATCCGAAATTTATCTTTCTCATATTTAAGTTACATTACATACCTCAATAACTCCAAGAACTTGGTGGTATACTCCTCATTTTTCATCGATCCCATATATTTCTCATAAAACTCCTTAGCCTTATATTTTTAGTACCTCTTGGACAAGTAATTCTTCCTAAAAAGTCTCTTCAACTAGTGACAACTCAATTCTTTTTTCCTGGTGTCCCTAACCCACTTCACATCTTCCCACCATGTATATTCTATGGGATTATATTGATGATGACCATGATCCTTGTCAAAACCAGAACTAGAATAGAAATTGAATCCATGACCTCTCCTATATTGTGTGTATAATAACCTTCTATCTTTCATCATGTCATCATTGTTTGATCTGTTCCCACAAGGAGACTTATTTCCATATGCCCCATTAGTCTTGTCGTCTTGATAATGACTCATCCTAAGTGGCATATGTCTCTATAACTTACAAAAACTATGAAGGATAACTGCATTAGCCTCTTTTTGCTTCTGTGCCTGAATGATTCTATCATTATCTGCCTTACAACTTCTTATTTCTTCCTTCAAACTTCTCAATGTGTCTGCAGAAGATTGGCCATCACCATGTTTCTCATATGATATATAGAGAGAATGTCATGAAATTTAGTCTAGCATCTTGCTAGTCATCCTCGATATTCTTCCTACAAGTATACTATATCAACTAAACCAAAATATAAACATAATTAACATACCTTAGTATAGTTGAGGGGAGTATTTATTTTCTCTAAGATCAACTATATTAGCACAATAAATTTGTAGTAATAATCATAATAATATCAATAATTATCTAGTTAACATGCATGAACATAACAAATGCATACCATGACCTCATGCACAACAACTACAGCCATGAAAATGTATGCATACATCCACATGGACAAGAAGCATGCACAACAAATGCATACTTGACTGACATGAATTCATGACAACACATCCCAACAACAACAAATTCAAATTCTCTATGACAACATAGATTCAACAATAACGATATCCATTCATAGATATCAAACACAAGCAGAACCTACATGCACACATGACAACCATATTCCACCCATCTAGTCCAACAGGTGAACCATGCTGTGATACCATTCTGCAACACCCTCCTCCCATATTTACCCAGCAAAACCAATCCACAGGGGTAAAAATGTGATGAATAGTTACTATGATATGATTTAACTTCCCAAGTATAGTTATGGAAGTGGAATCAAAAAATCAAAACCAAATTGGCCTTCCTAAGGAGCTATAGAAACTTGAGGAGCCAACCAACCCATCCAAGTGCCCAACTGTTGGGTCCCTATAATACTAGTGATTACCCCATTACTATTGTAGCTATACCCCTTATTAATATTTATGTGCCCCTATTGCCCCCATATTGTTATTACTGTGCCCCATAGAATCGCTCTATTTTTATTTTTGTGGCTTTATATTATTATTGTTAGGTCGGCTGGATTATATTGTGACCCCTTAGACTCCTATATATAGAAAGGAGGTTTTTTCATTTGAATCATCCAAGAATTGTTTGTTTATGTAATGTAAAGGAGGTTTCCCCCTCGAACAGGCTGAATTCTAAGGCGTTGATCTATATTTTCTATCTTTTCTTGAGCTGGGTTCATAACATTTGGTATTAGAGCTTTGGATTCTAGGGTTTCGCTGCTCCAAACAGGTCATCATGGAATGTTTGCTATAACATTTTCTATATAGCGTTTCAAAAGTCGAAACAAAAACCCATTTGAGAAGACATTGTGCTGAACCTTGGGCCCAAATTTCAGAGCTTTTCGCGCGATATTTGCGGAGATATGATCTGAGGAAATTGGTCTTTTTGCAGACTCCTGAATTACATTCAAAACAGGTGACCTGGGGAAAATCGTCATAACTTTCTCTCTAGGTATCGGATTGAAATTTCGTAAGAAGGTATAGAAATAGGATGGACTATAGTTTCTTGTATGCATGTTTCAGATCCAAAGGTCGAAACAGTGACTCGTGGCACATCGTACAATTTCTCTCTACTGAAATAGTTTATAAGCAAGTCATTGTGGGAGATTTCACATAACTCTTCCTTGGAGAACCCAATTTGGCTCAGACTTGTGGCATTGGAAATAGGACATAGAGGGATACTACAACTCACAAATTTAGAAATAGATGATTGGAAAGTATAGAGATACATCAGAGGAAATATCGAGCTCCTACAATGTGAAAAAAGGTGTGTAGATTTTCTTAAAGTTTTGCTTAAGCTTGGTTTGAAAATTTATTTTGAAGGAATTCAAAGGACATAGTAGAGAATTATTATCGGTAACTGATGCCCCGAGGAAAGAAAATGCAACCTAGTAAGGAACCTGAAAGCTCTAGCATGACTCATGAAGAAGAGGAAGAAATGCAACATCATATATCAAAATTACAAGACCAAGTGCAACAACTGTCCCTTGCACAAAAAGGAACAGAATCTAAGATGGATGGTTTAAAGAAAGATGTAGAAGATAAGATGGATGGTTTAAAGAAAGGTGTAGAAGCTAAGATGGACTGTTTAAAGAAAGGCGTAGAAGGTTAGATGATTGACGTGGAAGCTAAAATGGATGATTTGAAGGTAGATTTGAAGACAGACATGGACGAATTGAAGATAAATATGAATAAGTTGCTACAAGAAATGGTCCCTAAGGGTGAAAGGGTACTAAAGGAAACTCATGATGAGAACAAAAGAAATGTTAATCATGATTCCATAGATGCTAATGTTGGATCGAAGGCTCACCATATTCCAAAAATCGATATGAGGAAGTTTGATGGCAAGGATCCTGCCACATGGATATTACAGATAGAGCAATTCTTCGATCTCAATAATGTTAAAAACACACAACAATGAGTATGCTAAATAATCCACTTTATTTTTAAAAGTAAAGGTTGTAAGCCAAATAAAACTAGAACTGAGAAAAGAAACTATTTGGAATTGCAACTATAATGGGAGTTAATTCTTCATAGAAAACAAAGAATACAAGAATTTTTTCAAGTTTGTAATAAGAAATCTTCACAATAACTTAATCGATTGACAACATTATAATACACAAACTATAAATTATCACTGTAGTTTCAAAAGAGTAACATGGGACTAATAAATAAGAACAAATTTAAGGGTCTATGGGCCAGACGATTGATATATAAAAATTATAACCCATATGTCTTTCAACCAACAGAAAGGTGGAACAGTTAAATAGAACATGTAGGGTAAAAACACCTTGAAATTGTAACATTTAACTACCCATAATAATAACAAGTTACTTTCTATTGTTTATCCAATACCAATTCTAGACAAGAGTCCAAAATTTCTCTTGAAATAGAATGTCTAAAAAAAAGTACAAAATGGGAACTCCACTATAATTACTCATCCATTGAAACAAATGCATATACCTCAACACTCTCTAAAAACCCACAACTTACAAATACATATAAATGATCTACTAAGGAACAATGATTTAATGCAATCTCACATCCTATGTTTACAAGAAATATATTTGAAATAACCCATCCTATTCCAAAAACTTGAAGATATATAGATTTTGGAACATTTGCAACATTTACAATTTTAAGAGAAAAATGTAGAAGCTACAATAGAAAAGATGATTCTTCATGACATGCATATTGCAGTTCTTAATTTCTATGTTGCACCTTCTGTGACATTGACCAACACATTGCATACTGTTACAAAAACATTGTGTAATATTCCCTCAAATTTAACAATATTCATTGTAGATATTTCAACATGGATATGCTTCAAAGCAATAACAAAACAAACAAACTAAAATGCTAATATTATGTAATATACCCTTCTATTTAACAATATTCATTGCAGAGATTTCAACATGGATATGCTTCAAAGCAATAACAAAACAAACAAACTAAAATGTTATATTGGAAGAAGCAATATAAGGAAGGGCAAACAATTTTCGTTTCACTGCCTTATTTTGTTGAATTCAACTTTTGCTACAAATTATTATTGATTTTTGCCTTCTCAAACATAAGTCTAATTGTGAAATTGACCATGGTTATTTTTTAAAGCATGAAAAATATTGCTAATCTTTTCACATGGAATAGAATTAAGTCTATAATATATTGACCCACTTTGACTAAATAATAAATTTTTTATTGGCAAAACGTCCATAGCTTTAGGAATTGGCAATCAATATTATGACATCATTCATAACTATATGTTAATATAAAATGGAAAAAACTTTCAGTGGGTTGTCTAAGTTTGTACATTTTACAACTACATTGATAAAGCATAATCACTGATTATTTTAACATATAACATAGTGATTAGATAAGAGGATTTCACCACAATTTCTTTGTGTAAATACCCAATAGAAATTACTAGAAATGCACATTGGAAATGGGAGTTGGAGCTGTCTCATCTAGCAGAAAATGTATAAATTCTTCTAGTAAATCTTCGTTATCATAAAATAGTATTTCCACCTATCTCATTTGGTAGTAAAAGTGCAAATTCTTCTAATAAATCTCTCATCTACTAGAAAAATTATAAATTCTTCTAGTAAATCTTGATGATCATAAAATAGTGTTTCCACCTATCTGGTTTTGTAGAAAAAACTTAAATTCTTCTAATAAATCTTGATGATCATAAAATAGTGTTTCCACCTGCATACAAACAAATAGAATTAAATTCATTATAGAGTAGCATAGCTTAAAAGAATTAGAAAAAATTAACATTTATGTTCTCATATTTGCAAAACACTAGAAAGTACCTCTTTGTATACTTCATCTATTGATTTGTTCCCAGAGTTATACATGTTTAATATATCCAAAAAGTTTGGTTATACTTGTTCATCACTTTGAAACCTTGTAAACAATAAAGCAAAACAAGAATGTCAAAGCAAGAATGTTATAACAAGGACTCCTATACGAGTTCAACATTTCAAAAACACATCTAGTTAAGATAAATTGGGCTGTAAATATAAAATAGCTTTCAAATATCAAAGAACTAATACATCATCATCTGCATTATCTTGATTTTATTAACATAATTGCTCATATGCATAACCTTGATCTTATTAACATAATTGATTGCTTGGTGAAATTCAACCTCTTTTTTCCCGGAAGGAGATGTAATTTCATAACCTTTAGGGAGAAAGACATTAAAACCCAAAATAAGGGAATTATGGCCTTTAAATAATTTTTTTACTCGAGCTATAACATCAACCTTATCAAGTCTGCACAAAGAATTGTCATCAATATTAAGATTTGTAGTTAATGGAGACCAAAGAGAATAACAGGTATTGATTGATAATGGCCATCTTTATAAAAAAGAAGTATAGACCTTCGAGCTTTGAAAGCTTTCATGACCTCAATAAAGTCATCATATTTCTCTTTATTATTCTTGAAACTCTCTTTTACTTCCTTGAGATATGCAACAGCATCACGCACTCCCAGCTGTATTAGATTATTCACAAGCAAAAAAAATGTCACAACATAAGCAGGTTACCCATCATCCCTTTTCTATAAAGATGTAAACAAAGGAGTAATTAAGAATGAACGTAACTGCCTAGAAAGACAAACTGCATCATATTTCAGATATCTGAACAGATACACAAAGGGCACCTATATTGACAAAATAGTGGAAATCTGTCTGTTGAAACCATGAACTCCAAAAGCTTTAAGAAGTCCATATGAACAAGAATATACCATAGGGAATGGTAGGGAATGGTTGTTAGGAAATAAAGAAATATATTTTTTTCTATGAACAATAATATACCATATGGAATGGTTATTAGGAAAGAAAGAAAAAGTTATAAAAAATAAATCTCTAAATAATAATAAATGATCTATGAAACTATAAAATCTAATATTAAGAAACAACATGGGAAGGAACATAACTAATTAGAAAAATACATAAGATGCACCATATAAAAACAGAAACCACTATTTCATCACACAGATAGAAATGCTGGGAACAAGAGTATACCACATGGGATGGTTATTCATTAAGAAGTACATATGAACAAGAGTATACCATATGGAATGGTTATTCCAGGATATCTTTAAAAAAGTTTAAGGAAGAAAAAGGTTATAAAGATAATAGATCTTTAAATAACAATAAATGATCTATGAAAACTATTAAAAAAAAACAACCATGCCATCTCAGTGCTTCTGAAGTTCATGTAGCAACAAAAATGTCAGCAAATATAACAATAAATGATTTATGAAAGCTAAAAAAAAAACCATCACGTCATCTCAGTGATTCTGAAGTTCCAATAGCAACAAAAATGTCAGCAAATATAACAATAAATGATCTATGAAAACTAAAAAAAGGACCATCGGGCCATCACAGTGGTTCTGAAGTTCCAGTAGCAACAAAAATGTCAGCAAATATGACTGGCAAAAAATTCAATATTAAGAAACAACATGCAAACTACATAAAATTATTTAGGGTAAATTACCGAACATAAAAAATGCAATGGATGGTTAAGAAATGCATGGCCTCATAAGCACAGAAATCCCACTTCTTGCTCACGGGCACAGAAAATCCGCTTCTTTCCCTAGACATTACATTAACAACGATGATAAAAGGGATGCAAAATCCAACATCCGATTTAACTTCGCGTCCGCAAGGCTGATAAAATATGCTTCAATCCGACTTAACTGCACATCCACAGTATTCCCCGTTAAATGCGGCATGCTACATTGTTGTTACTGGAACAATCCGCCGCTGGTAAGAAAAAAATGGGGAATCTTTCGCCATCTTACTCTCGCATGCCGTTAATTAAGATACTGTTGCATGCCCTTTATTCGTTTACATTAAAGGTTGCGCAACATGACATTCACTTAACCAATTGAATAACTTTCATGAAGGGTTTTCTGAATAAAGTTATTCAGAGATCCAACTACTCGTTATTCAAAGGTCTTCCCATGAAGCGATTATAAATCCCATGTTTATTCCACATTCCGATCCAACAATCAAGTGATGAACCAATTCCATCCATGGCTTCTGCTTATAAGGAAGCCCCAAATCGTCCTGAACACTTTGTGATTCCAGTTCCTGGGCTCCCTCGAGGTCTAAGAAGTTCGTGTAGGTAAAATAGAAAGATCAACCCTTGCCTCCCTATCTGGAGTATTCTTGGCTGATGTAGTGTTAAATTTTCAGTCTGAGGCTATATTAATAGAAAGGTAAGGTGTCTAATCCCACCCGACCTGAAAAATGAAATATATGGTGCATTGGTGATGAAACTCTTCTTCCCTTCCTTCCATAGAATGTCAGTAGGGGTAGGGTAGTTGTAGAAGTAAGAGTAAGAGTAATAAAATAAAGGTATGTCCAATTTCGATCCTGATTCATATTCACGACTTAATGGTTGTGAGGCACCACTCCATGTTGTGAAGTTCAAGGTTGGCGAAAGAAGAAGGTATCAATTGTGGCTTCGTTGCATTGTACAATAAGTCATGTAAAAGTAAATATCTCTCTCATATTATATACATAATAACAAAAATGAAATAAATCATACAAGTTATATTTTCTAAAGCCAGATCAACTTGCTTGTTCAATGATTGATTTCGTGCTCCTCAAGCACCATGGGAAACAAGTTTGACTCTAGTGAATTCGAAAAAGTATCTGATAGGGGGTGTTTCCTATACTAAAACATGTGGTTATCATGGGTCTAGGTGCCCATATTGGTTTTTCAAAAAGGAAATTCTATTAGCACAAGTGTATGATTAAGAGCATTTCTTTCCATTCCAGCATCATCTGATTTGATCTGGCACTTCTCATGGTCTTCAAGATTCCCTCCCTTATTAGCATGTGACTAGGGGAGGTTGTAAATAGAAAGTGTGTCTTAAAGGTGGTATAAGGTGGTAAGGTATCATGATTGCCAATTCCCATGATCCAATCCATCCTCGATAACCTCTCTCCTTCCCTCCCCACTGGTATAAAGTCCAATAAGATCTTGTATTGATCTTACTTGGTCTTTTCATTCTGTTGTAAGGCATGTAGCTAGTTCTGTCCATAGAAAGTCATTCCTTTCCTTTTAGGAAAGTTTATAGTCTTTCCAAGGTAAGGTATAATGGAGTGATTCAAATTCCCATGGCTATTAAACAATCAGACAATTAAACAATTCAAGGTTTTCCTCCTTTTCTATTATATTCTAGGAGCGCCTCCAAAGATATAATTCTATAGGGCCTACTTGGAATACCTCACCAAATGGAGGTTGTCCATCCAAGTTAAGTTTTGTAAAGACTCTCCCCGGACTGTTATTTTTTTTACACTGAAGGATTGGTACTCCATCCCATCATCCTAGGTTTTCGATAGTACTTGAAGGGTCTAATAAGAGTCCCTCCAAAGTAAGACGAGTGTGAAAAGATAATCTATGTGGGTGTAGGCATCAACAATATCTGTTTTAGCAATGAAAAAGTTGTCCCATTTATCAAAATTAGGCTCCCCAAAGATGTACGTACAAGAATCCACCAAATAATATCCCTCCTATAGTGTGAAGCATGTCGTGTCCAATAATATGCTTTTGATAATTAGATCTACCAATACATATCTATCTAGGAGTAAAAGATCTTTGAAATGTCAAGATCCACCCACGCTATAATACGTCAGCTACTAAACGATGGCCATCGATGCACTCTTCCACCCATCAAATAAAGCCTTCCCAACGAGGCTTTGTGATGTTATATAATCCAAAGTAATCTAGCATTGTGAAACACGAGTTAAAGATATAAGCAGGTAAAGGTAAACCCCTTATGGGCACAATACCATAGGAGCATGCATGCGACTAAAAGTGTCTAGCTACCCCCTTATGGGCACAATACCATAGGAGCATGCATGCGACTAAAAGTGTTTGGCTACTATAAAATAAAACGTCCATTTCCCACATGTCATATGATAAAGTAATCAAGACTAGCCAACTTGATTTCATAATGGAATGACTCAAAGCCTTTGAAAAGCGAGTGTAGAGCTCTAAACAAAGTTGTTAGCCTAGGTCAAGAATCATCTATCCGGTGATCTTAAATTCAATTCTCCCTAGGAAAGTGGATTATTGAGAGCCTATGAGGTGATTGCCCATCAAAGAATTCCATCCATCCACCCGGTCGGGGTAGGTTGAAAGAACTAAGTCTCATCTCCTAGTTAATGAATTGATGGAAGGGCATCAATAAGAGCTTTCTAAAACATGGAGCTTTTTTTGTGGGATTTGGACACCTCAATTATCCAGTAGAGTGTGGCTTGATAGATTTTGATCAAATAACCTCTCTCCACAATCCATTGGAATTTATTATCCTCAGTACACTCTTGGCTACCAAGGCATAACTAATAATATTTTTTTGAAAACCTAGGCCCCTTGGGATTTTGGGAGAGCAAATTTATTCCACTTAACCAAAGGTAATCGGTGTTTCTCCCTACCATCATACCATATCAATTAGAAAAAGAGCCATTGAATCTTGTAAAGAATGTCCTCAGGGATCAAAGATATTATTTACTAGAAGACATGTTGTTCTTCTAATACAGTTTTAACTAGAACTAGTCAAACCCATCTTGATAACCAATGGTTACACTAGTGGTGAATACCTTTCTCCATTTTCCTTATAAGCTAATTCCAATCAAGCTTTAGATAATCATTTGCTTTTAAGAAAAAGCTTTTTTGGCTAGATAATCAAATCTTTACCCATAATCTATTAAGAACTGCAATATATATATATATATATGTGTGTGTGTGTGTGTGTGTGTGTGTGTGTGTGTGTGTGTGTGTGTGTGCTCTAGAAAGGTGGGAAGAAGGTTCCAAAAATCAGATCCACCTTACCTACTAGATTATCTGCACTAGATAAAATAAGAAATCACATAAAATAATAGGATTAGAATTTAATAACAAACTCCAAATATTGGACAAAAACACTCAACAAGAACATTATAACACAAATTGAAAGAAAGAAAAAGATTTTCTTATGAACAATAATATACCATATGGAATGGTTGTTAGGAAAGAAAGAAAAACTTATAAAAAAATAGATCTCTAAATAACAATAAATGATCTATGAAACTATAAAATTCATAAGAAACATCATGCAAAGGAACATAACTGATTAGAAAAATACATCAGATACCCCATATAAAAACAAAAACCAATATTTCATCAGACACATAGACATACTGGGAACAAGAGTATACCATATGGAATGGTTCTTCATTAAAAAGTCGATATGAACAAGAGTATACCGTATGGAATGATTATTCCAGGATATCTTTAAAAAAGTTTAAGAAAGAAAAAGGTTATCAAGATAATAGATCAAAAAATAAGAATAAATAATCTATGAAAACTATTAAAAGAAACCACCTCACCATCTCAGTGATTTTTAAGTTTCAGTGTCAACAAAAATGTCTGCAAATATAACAATAAATGATTTATGAGAGAAAAAAAAAATCCATCACGTCATCTCAGTGATTCTGAAGTACGAGTAGCAACAAAACTGTCAGCAAATATAACAATAAATATAATAGTAAATGATTTATGAAAACTAAAAAAAGGACCATCACCCCATCACAATGATTCTAAAGTTCAAGTAGAAACAAAAATGTCAGCAAATATGACTGGAAAAAATTCAATATTAAAAAACAACATGCAGAACTTCATAAAATTACTTAGGATAAATTACAGAACATAAAAAAAAATGCAATGGATGGTTAAGAAATGCATGGCCTCATAACCACAGAAATCCCATTTCTTGCTCATTGGCACAGAAAACCTGCTTCTTTCCCTAGACATTGCATTAACAACGATGATAAAAGGGATGCAAAATCCAACATCCGATTTAACTTCACATCCGCAAGGCTGATAAAATATGCTTCAATCCGATTTAGCTGCGCATCCTCAGTATTCCCCGCTAAATGCAGCAATCCACCGCTGGTAAGAAAAAAAGAAGGAATCTTTCGCCATCTTACTATTGCATGCCCTTAATTAAGATACTGTTGCATGCCCTTTATTCATTTACATTAAAGGTTGCGCAACATCACATTCACTTAACCAATTGAATAACTTTCATGAAGGGTTGTGTGAATAAAGTTATTCAGAGATCCAACTGAATAGAGAGGCTTTTGTGTGTAAAGTTACTTAGAGATTTTTTATCAAAAAATATTTTAAATTTCTAAAGGGTTTTGAACTGAATAAAAAGTTTGGTAAGTAAAATTATTCAAATATCTAACTGAATAGAAGCTTTTCAGTGTAGAGTTATTCTAGAGAATTAAAAAAATATGTAATAGATCTAGAAAACAAACGTGCATAACGTGCATGATGTGATGGCTCCGCCGGATGGCTTTGGCACCTCAGCCATGTTTCGATTCCGAGGGGTATATTTAATGTCCACCACCTTATGGAGATGTTTGAATGATATTTGATGGCTCAGGGGGATGGCTTTGGCACCTCAGCCATGTTTGGATTCGAGGGGTATATTTAATGTCCACCACCTTATGGAGATGTTTGAACGATATTTGTAAACGGCTCTGCTTAAAAAAAATTCTGCTGGCTTCGGCCATATATGTTGTAAAAATATGCTGGCTTCGGCCATATGATGATTTCTCTCTGAAAAAAAAAAAAATCACATGATTTTAACATCATGCCATAGCTCAAATTCAAAATACCAACTGAAAGTCATTAAAATCAATTCAGGATAAAGAAAATACAAAATCGGCAAAATCGGTCACATGAGACTAACATAATGGGGGAGATAAAATAACTCACGGTTGTCTTGGCGGCTTCATATTCCCATATAGTTACTACTGTTGTAACTTCAAAAAGCTTGATCGAAAGGCGGCTCTGAACACCAAAAGAAAAAACCATAAATCACTTATGATTTCTTCAATATCGGGATTTTATGCACGATATAATGGCGTAAAGTCCTATCTTTGCATACTAAAGAACTAGAGAAACTCTTAGAAATTTGAATTAATGCAAGAAGCTTACAAAATTTTGAGGAAACCAAGCACGGAAGCTCAGAGGATGGAAGGAAAGAGAGTCGCAAGCCTTCGATGCGATCAGTAGTCAATAACCACTACTCATTACAAATTTTCTCAAAGAGAAGGAGAGAAGAACACCACCTATAGACATTTTACTACTGGTTGTAACTAGGGTTAACCAACTCTCGTTATAGTGGAAACCTTTTTGTTTAACCAATAGGTGAAAGGGTCATTTTTGGAATTATGAAATAGGTTAAATTGTCTTTTTTATATAGTATTTTTAGGAATTTGAAATTATGTAAAAGGTTTTGTTTACATAATTAAGGTAATGAAACCAATTATGAATTCAAAAATATATTTTAAAGAACAAGAAGTTACAATCTCTAGGTCAAAGAGCCATTTCATCTAAGGTGTGCTTTATAAAAAATATTTTTTTGAATATGTAAAATTAATTGGAAATTATATGATAGTTTTTTGGTTTTTTGGTATGTGAAACCCAAGGGCATTTAAGTAGTCAAAATCACCGCTTGATTGCATGGGCTTGTTCACACTAGCCTTTAACATTATTGGTTTTTTGATAGTGGAGTTACTAACTTGTGACCTTTTCAACACAAAAGGATCTAATCCCTATGTCTAACAATATTAATATAATAGTAATATTAAATTTAATGATGTTTTTAGAAGGCACCATAACAAAATTTATAATAAAACTATATCAAATTTATATTTTCAAATATTACAACTTTTATACTCAAATACATATGCCTTCAAAGATTTTAGTATATCCATAAGATATGGTTTTCTTTTTAAAGATTTATTTTACAAATATTTAGTTAAAATAATTATTAAAAGATTTTGGAGGAGGATTTTTGATTCTTTCTATTCAATTGTATTGTAGTTTTTACCACCATTGTTATTTTCATTATTTTAGTTAGACATTAAATATTTTTTATTAATATTTTATCAATGCTTACCCATCCCCTCATACTGAGTTGTAGAATGTGGCTCTCTACCCAATAATATTGATTCTTTCTATTGAATTGTATTATAGTTTTTAACACCATGATTATTTTCATTTTTTTCTCTAGACATTAATTTTTTTTAGATCCCCTCATACTGAGTTGTAGAATGTGTCTCTCTACCCAATAATATTGATGGTGGTCATTGTCATTTCTTTGACCAATTTTTTATTCATTAAATTTTAAAAGAAAATAAAGCTAAATTATTTGAAATATAATTAAAACTATATTTATATGTATTCTAAATTTTAATTTAAAAAATTAGGAATACTAATTTTCTAATAAATATTTTGATTTTAGATTTTAATGTCATGTTATATAGTCTAGGGTTTTTATTTGTTTTAGTGTTATAAAAACATTTAAAAAATTATATTTACCCAATTTTATTATTATTTTTAAAAATATTTGTTTTTTTGTATTAATTAAATTTATCAAATAAAAAAAATTATTTATAATATTAAAATAAATAATTTTTGCAATACATTTTTCTTTTTACATCTTTTCCTTTTCCTATTCAAATATTAATGTAATATATATCTAATATTAAATTTGAGAATAAAGACAAAAACTACAAAAAGTCTCCCTAAAGACAACTCCTTTAGCTTCGAGTTGTCTTTAGTGCAAAATTTTGGAAGCTTTTCCCGTGGATTATTTCAGTCTAATTTCTCTAAAATCGAGCACAAATTCATTGAAATCACAACTTTATTTGTAAACCCTGCATAGTAGAGTGATGAATCCATATATATAGTAAAAAAACGAGTTTAGATAACACAAATCAAGCTTTCAACATGAATTTTCCAATCATTTCCAAAATTATGAAATAGATTAAATGGTTTTTTTTTTTAGTATTTTTAGGAATTTTTAAATTATGAAAAATAATTTGTCTATCTAATATATGAAGGAGTTTTCTTTAGCCCTAAGTAGTCAAAATCACCCATTCATAGCATCATCTTGCTCATACTAGCCGTTAGTATTTTTGGGTTTTCCCTATTGGAGTTACGAACTAGTGACCTTTCACAAGAGAATACTAGTGACCTTTGACCACAAAATACCTTAATAGAACACAGTTGACCAAATTATACCACTTAGATCCATCTAACTCTAGATATATCATGGGCCGAGAGAGATCAAATCCCTAGTTTTTTATCACCATGATCATTAATTTTTTTATTAATATTTTATTCGAGATGTGACATACTTATCCATCTCGTCATACTCAGTTGTAGAATGTGCCTCTCTACCGAGTAATATTGATGGTGGTCATCATCATTTACTTTGACCAATCTTTTATTTATTAATCTTTAAGAGAAAATAAAGCTAAATTATTTAAAATATAATTAAAACTATATTTATATATATTTTAAATTTTAATTTTAAAAATTAAGAATACTAATTTTGTAATAAATATTTTTATTTTAAAATTTAATGTAAAGTTATATAATATAGGGTTTTTATTTGTTTTACTATTATAAAAACATTTTAAAAATTATATTTACACAACTTTTTATTATTTTTAAAAATATTGGTTTTTTTATATTGATTAAATTCCTCAAATAAAAATATTATTTATAATATTAAAATCAATAATTTTTGCCATACATTTTCCTTTTTAAATTTTTTCCTTTTCTAGAAAGTTCAAATATTAATGTAATATATATTTAATATTAAATTTGGTAATAAAGACAAAAACTACAAAAATTAGCCCTAAAGACAACTCCTTTAGTTTCGAGTTGTCTTTAGTGCAACTTTTTGAAAGCTTTTCCGATGGATTATTCCAGTCTAATTTCTTTAAAATCCAACACAAATTCATTGAAATCACAAGTTTTATTTGTAAACCCTCCATAGTAGAAGTAAAAAAAACTATTTTAAATAACACAAATCAAGATTTCACCACAAATTTTTCCACCAGATATTCTGTTACCCGAAACTCCAGAAAGTCTCTCTAAAGACAACTCCTTTAGTTTGGAGTTGTCTCTAGTGTGACTTTTTGGAAGCTTTTCGAGTGGATTATTCGAGTCTAACGTTTCTAAAATCTCACAGGAATTCATTGAAATTGTTGAAATAATAATTTCAATTGCAGCGCTGTTCGGAATCCGCCATGGAAACAGCGACTGCAAACAACATTTATTTCCAAAAACCTCTTGTTCTCCATCGCACCTCCTTTCTCGCAATGGTGGTATTTTCTCAAACGACTTCGATCACATTCACTGCCTCATGCATGTCCACAATAACTTTTCCAAAACCGCTTTTCATCGGAGCGTAAACTTCAGCAGAAATGGGCCATGCGATATGGTTGACAACCGTCGGATTAAATCAATGGTTGATACAAGCCTGCAACAATGAACTTGGGTGAAGTGAAAGTTTTGTTTTGACTGCCGGTTTCTCCATAAAAGTAATTAATGTAAATTCAATGTGATAGGTAAAAGTTGGTAAAGTTTTTTTTTTTAAGTTTGTTTTTTTATTACCCATGGTAGTATGGCACAAAAAATTTATTGTTATGTTTTAGTTTTGGTTGTTCATTGTATATGAAATGAAACGTGAAACTCGCAGGAGTGAAGGTGAAAGGAGAATTTTTCCAGCAGGTTGGATGTAATGCACGCACAAGTGTGAAGGTAAGGGAAATGTGTTTTTTGAGAGAACATATATACAATGTAATGAAAAATAGACGGAGCAGCGTAAATGGGATTTTTGTGTTGTTTGTTGAAACAAAAGAGAATGCGCAGTATCGCAATTGTAAGGTAATTATTTTTCTTGTAGTTGCATATGAAATGCAATAGAATCACCAAGCGAATGTAAGAGATATTTACAACAGTAAATGTAAGTTTTATTTTTACACAGAGTAGTGTAAAAAATTTTCAGCTGAGAGAGAGTAAAGTCTACAAGGAGAGAGAGTAATTTTTTTTGTGTGTTTTTCTGTAGATCCCTCTGTGAGAGGAAGAAGTCTGTAACTGGCAGTTTTTTATTAATGAATACAAAAGGTTTTTATGTGTGTTGAAAAACTTTGTTCTTCTTCAACAAACAATTTTAAGCTTCCCTGTGTTAAGATCCTGTGATAAAACAGAGTATTATTCTATGTTCAAGTTATTTTTTTTTGGAATTAAACAAGAAATTCCCAACAGTGGTATCAGAGCTTGTCCAGGCTCTTTGAAGGTGTCAAAGAAGTTGAAGGAAGGGTTTCTTGCTACAGCAACTTCTCGAGCAGAGTGAAGACTCAGTCAAGAAAATCCAAGGTATTTTTCAAGTTTGTTTTTGTGTTACTGGTGAAGACAATCAATTATTTTAAAAACACACACTCAAGTATTTTGAAGAGTGCAAGAATGGTTGGAGCCATCACTAGCATGGGTATCTTTAATACTTAGCTCCCACAATTTAATGGGAAAAACGATAACTATTGGGCAATAACCATGAAAGCTTTGCTTGCTTCTCAAGACTTATGGGAATTTTTTGAGGATGGCTTTGAAGAGCGAGCACATGAAGATGAGTTTAATAACTTGACACATGCAGAGAAAGATCTCTTGAAGATCTATAAGAAGAAGGATTCTAAAGCCCTCTTATTTTTATATCAATCAGTGCACGAGAGTGTGTTTCCAAGGATAGCAACAGCCAAGACATCTAAAGAAGCATGGAAAACTCTCAATATAGCCTATCAAGGCATGGATAAAGTGAAGACAAAAAAACTACAGTTGCTGAGGAGAGATTTTGAGAACCTCTGCATGAAGGAGTCAGATATTATTGACTCATTCTTCACACATGTGATTGGTCTGGTCACACAGATAAGGTCTCATGGAGAGATTCTTGAAGAAAGGAGGATTGTGGAGAAAATGTTGAGGGTCCTACCCTGAAAGTTTGATGTGATTGTCACCACCATAGAAGAGACAAAGGATCTCACAAAATTCACAGTTGATGAACCACATGCATCACTGATAACACATGAGCAGAGATTGAGTAGAAATGGAAACTCATCTCTAGAGCATGCCTTCAAGACCTAGATGTCCTTTGGAAGAGGAAGAGGTCAAGGCAGAGGAAATAAGAGAGGAAGAGGCAGAAGCCAAAACAGAGGTTGAAGAAACACTCCAGCAAATGCTCAAGGAAGAGGTAGCAATCCAAATAAGAACCAAGGCCAAGGCAGCAGCCAACAAAGTGGACAACATCATGCTCAAGGACAAAGGTATGAAAAATCCAATGTCCAATGTTATTATTGTAAAAAATATGGGCATTATGCAAATGATTGTAGGAAGAAGTAGCATGATATGAGTAATAGAACTAGTGCAAATTTCACTAGAGAAAATATCAGCCAAAACAATTTGTTTTTAGCGTGTAATACTGCTGAAGAAAATAGTGAATATGTATGGTTTCTAGACTCCAGTTGCAGCAACCGTATGACAAGAAACATAGCCATGTTTTCTATGTTAGATCAGAACTTGAATTCACAAGTCACACTAGGGACTGATAATAAAGTTTCTGTTATGGGAAAAGGAGAAGTAAGAGTTTTAACAAAGAAAAGTGAAAAGATAACCATATCAGATGTTTATTATGTTCCCGGAATCAAATGTAACCTCTTAAGTATTAGACAACTTGCTCAAAAGGGTTACAATGATTTCTTTGTGAATGATGTATGCAACATCATGGACACAACACCCAACAAACAATGTATTGCTGAAGTGAAGATGACGAGGAACAAGATGTTCCCTCTCAGAATGAAGGCAGATTTGAAAAATAAAGAAGTAATAGCAGCAGTGACACAAGAGGATTTCCAAAGCAAACCGAAAGATGAAAATTGGTTGTGGAACTTGAGGTTTGGACATCTCAACTTTGGAGGTCTTAATTTGTTGAGTAGAAAAGGAATGGTAAGAGGATTACCTTTGATAGAGAAACTAGACAGGCTTTTTGAAGGTTGCATCTTGGGGAAACAACACGGAGAAATTTTTCCATGAGGGAAAAGCATAAGGGCAAAAGCGCTCTTAGAAATTATCCACTTAGCTTTATGTGGACCGAGGCAAACTCCATCACTTGAAGGTAGCCACTACATATTAACATCCATTGATGATTTTACTAGAAAAACATGGGTTTATTTCCTAAAGAACAAAAGTGAAGTGTTTAAAAGATTTTGCAATTTCAAGGCACTTGTTGAAAACCAAAGCGGGCTGCATATCAAAGTTCTAAGAACTGATAGAGGAGGTGAGTATATCTCCAAATAATTTCTACGGTTTTGTAGAGAAAATTGAATTCATAAGCAGTTTACCACTAGGTACACTCGGCAGCAAAATGGAGTTGACGAAAGGAAGAATAGGACAATGATGGACATGGCGAGGAGTATGTTAAAGGAAAAGAATTTCCCAAATGATTATTGGGTTGAAGTTGTACACTGTGCAACGTAAATTTTAAATAGGTTCCCTACAAAAGTAGTCATGAACAGAGTACCAGAAGAAGCATGGAGTGGGAGAAAGCAAGGAGTCACCCACATTCCAGATCAGCTAAGGAAGAAGTTGGACAACAAAGGGGAGAAATGTATTTTCATTGGATATAGTGAGGAATCAAATCTTACAGGTTGTATAAGCCATCCACCAAGAAGCTTATTGTGAGTAGAGATTTTCAATTCATTGAGGAGGAAGCTTGGGATGGAAGCATAGAGAAAACAGTGAATGTTAAAATCTCTTTGTCAAATGATGAACATGATCAGGAGATGGTTGAAATACATCCCCAAACAGCAACACCAACACAAGGACAGCAAGGGACACCCTTGAGGATAAATGAAAATGCTTCTACAAGCACATCACAAGGAGGAAATTCAAGTGCTTCTTCAAGCACTTGCACACCAAATGGAAGAAGTAAGAAGTTCAGAAATTTAAATTACATTTATGAACAAGAGGGAGCGAATGAAGGGATGAACTCTTTGTTTACTTTATATTGTCATGTTGATGACCCTGTTCATTTCGAAGAAGCAATTAAGGATAGGAAATGGATTGAAGTTATGGATGAGGAGATTAATTCCATAGAAAGAAACAAGACATGGGATTTAGTTGAACTACCAGAAGGAAAGGAAGTCATTGGAGTTAAATGGGTCTACAAGACTAAGAGCAATGCTGAAGGAAAAAGGGAAAGACACGAGGCAAGGCTAGTTGTAAAAGGATATAAGCAGCAGTATGGGAGAGACTATGAAGAAAATTTTGCACCGATTGCTAGAATGGAAACCGTGAGACCAGTATTGTCCATAGCAGCACAAAACAAGTGGAAAGTTTACCAAATGGATGTGAAGTTAGCATTCCTAAATGGAGAGTTAAAGGAATAGGTTTACATTGAACAACCTCTATGCTATGAAAAGAAGGGTCAAGAACACAAAGTGTGCAGATTGAAGAAAGCTTTGTTATATACCTAGGGGGGATAATATGGGGTACCAAGGGAGGTACCCAAGGTAATAATGTAATAATGGGATTGGCCATAGTAATAAATAAGGTGGTTAACCCATATCATGTTGTTGGGTTGTGTTATATTCTTTCCACGTAGTTAATAGGGGGTTTGAAGGGCACCCGTAATTTTGGTTTTGGACCATATGTTAGGTTGGGCGGACCCACCTATGGTTTTGTGCATGATTTTCGCACATGTTTTTTGGACAATATGGTTTTCGGTCCATGGTATTGGACGCGATGGATTTCGGTCCATGGTGTTGGATGCTTCGACATGTATAAATATGTATTGTAACATTGAAAGGAACATAATGAAAAATCAAGTTGGTAGTCCCGGTTTTGGGATCCAAGGAAAAATCTCTGTGCATATGTGTTTTATAGGTTATGCTCTCGCATTGTTTATTTTCTTTGTTTAAGAATTCGTATGCAGGTCTGTACAGGGTTAAAACATACACATGTAAGGGACCACAAGTAGTTAATAACAATGTAATGGGCCCATGGTATTAGTTTGAGGGTATGAGGGAACCATGGTAATGATCCATGGTATTGTATGTATGAGGACTATATAGAGGCTAGAGACTCCACGTGGAGAAAGAATGAAGGATTATTGTATGAACATGCATATGGCTTGTGGAGTGTTTTCCTTCCTTAAGGAGTGAATGTATGGTGTTGCCCTACCTTAAGGGTTTGATATCAATAAAGAATCATTTCATATTATTTTTGGGTTTATTTGTATTCTCTTATATTTTTGGATCAGATCTATAACAAGTGGTATCAGAGCACTTTCTTGGGCACAAAAGTGGAGAGTTTCTTTTTTAATTTTTGGAGGATTTCGGGGGCGGTGAGTTTGCAGATAATATATGTATGTTTTGTTGCAAGATATGAAAAATCTAATTCCATATCTATATTCCTTGTCAAAAAATAGCCAATTTAAAAAAAAAATCGGTTGAATCGGAGTCCGGATGAAGGAGATATCGCTGATCTAAAAATCAAAGGGGTTGCAGACAATTTCTCAGGGCAGCGGGTTTGCGGCGTAGATTTGGACGTCCTGGTGCATGATCTGCAAAATATAATTGTAGATCTGGAATATTTGCGAAAAAAAACCTAATTTCAAAAAAAACATCAGTCAAATCGGAGTCTGGATGAGGGAGATATCGCTAATTTAAAATTAGCTCTTTTTCCCTGAAATATTGGTGACGGCGGGAGAGTTGCAATGCAGATTTGAAATTTCATTGCCTGGATCAAAATTTCTATCACTTGGGTAGATGTAGAATGGTTTTTCCATTTCCAGAAACAGGTCATAATAGGGATTCTGAGCAATATTGACGAAACTGTGACAATTTCCAATTTTCGCCAAGTAAGTGATTTTTTTTCAAAACTCTCTTCATGGCTTCTAGCAAGGTTCTATATTTTACAGGAAAAGATGATGGTCCTACTATTGAATAACTCATAAAAAGATACAGGTCCACACATGGGACATATTGGAAGCTTCCAATGGTGCTTAATATGAGAGATGAGGCTCAAAAGTGGAATTTATCACTTGACTTAAAGCAGTTGACCAAACTTTGAGATGCAGAATTTGAAAAAATCTTTTTGGACAAATGGTCTTGAGCCAGAAAAAAGGAGAATGAGACACATAAGGGGTTAATTTCTATGGGTGTCTCCTTACTGCAGGTTCATGGATTGATTTAGAAAGAGAAGATCATTGTTTCTATAAATCCTAGTTGCAAGCATAATCATCCATGTTAATTTGGAAAAAAAATTGCAAGTTCCTGCAAAAAACATTAAAAACACATAGGTGGAGGATGACGATGTTCAAATGTATAAGGATTTGAAGATTTCTATGGATAAGTATGTGTTGCATGGTGATTTTTATACTTCAGAGATGGATAATATGGATGTTGTTTTGGGATATCCTTGGATGGAATCTGTGGGTACTATCAATATTAATGTGCAGAAGAAATTACTGAAGCTCTGGTATAAAAAGAAGAAAATTACATTATAGGATATTTCCATCAATAAACAGGTAGAGTCCATGGAGGTTGACGCAGAAGATGTTCCAGGGACTGACATATCAGATGATGAGCAGTTGATGGTCGACAATCAAACACCAACAGAGGGTGAAGCTGAAAAGGTAACAGGTGCTGACACATATGATGAGGGTTCAGTGATTGAAGTCATATTGGAAAATAAGACACCACAACAGGCACCATAGGAGGGTGAATTAAAGAAAAAGACATCGTCGGTTAAAAATTAAACATATCATCACCCACATCACCCCGCAAGACAACCATCAAGATGGAAACCAAGTAGTCACAAGGACAACAACCCCCGTATGACGGATAGCGAGGAGAGAAGATCCACCTACTACACATCAACACAAAAGAGCTTCCACGGTCAACTTCCATCTCAAGCAAGCGAGGCATCAGCGAGACCGAGGGTTCATATTTCTCTTGGATGGATAGATGCACGTGCATGGTATCAATGGACTACTCTTTTCAGTAGATCTTATTATTTGTGTTCTTCCCATGTTTCGAGGACGAAACATGCTTAGGGGGGTGGAATGTTATATACCTAGGGGGGATAATATGGGGTACCAAGGGAGGTACCCAGGGTAATAATGTAATAATGGGATGGGCCATAGTAATAAATAAGGTGGTTAACCCATATCATGTAAGGGACCACAAGTAGTTAATAACAATGTAATGAGCCCATGGTATTAGTTTGATGGTATGAGGGAACCATGGTAATGATCCATGGTATTGTATGTATGAGGCCTATATAGAGGCTAGAGACTCCACATGGAGAAAGAGTGAAGGACTATTGTATGAACAGGCATATGGCTTGTGGAGTGTTCTCCTTCATTAAGGAGTGAATGTATGGTGTTGCCCTACCTTAAGGGTTTGATATCAATAAAGAATCATTTCATATTATTTCTGGGTTTATTTTGTATTCTCTTATATTTTTCGATCAGATCTATAACAAGCTCTTTGTGGGCTAAAGCAAGCACCAAGAGCATGGTACAGTAGGATGGATTCCTGTCTATTGGAAAATGGATTTGAAAAATGTGAGGGAGAACCCACCCTCTACATCAAAGAAAAGGATGGTAAATTATTAATTGTTGTTATTATATGTTGATGATTTTATTCTCACAGGTAATGATGATTACCTTATTGAAAATTTCAAAACAGTCATGAAAGAAGAATTTGAAATGACTGACATGGGTTTGCTCAGATACTTCTTAGGAATAGAAGTAGAACAAAATCAAAATGGTATTTTTATCTCACACGCGAAATATGTTAATGAAGTATTGGAAAGATTCAATATGCAGGAGAGCAAGGCAGCAATGACTCGCATAGTGATGGGATTAAAACTCAGCAAAGAGGACAACATCAAGGATTTTGATCCTAGTTTGTATAAGAGCATAGTTGGCAGCCTCATGTATTTGACTGCAACTAGGCCAAATATAATGTTTGATGTTAGTTTAATTTCCTGATTCATGGAGAGGCCAAAAGAAGCACATTGGCAGGTACAAAAAAGGATTTTGAGGTATGTTTAAGGTACTAAAAGTTTTGGCATTTTATAAACTACTTCAGAATGCTCAGATTTAGTTGGATACACTGATAGTGATTGGTTTGGAAGTGTAGATGATCAGAAAAGCACATGTGGTTATGTTTTTCACATGGGTTCAGGAGCTATTTCATGGGCTTATAAAAAACAGCCTATTGTAGCGTTGTCTATAGCAGAAGCAGAATATGTGGCAGCTATAGCAGCAACATGCCAAGCAGTTTGGATGAGAAGCGTGTTAAGGAGCTTATGCCAAGAGCAAACAAAAGGAACTGTGATCTTTTGTGACAATAGCTCATCTATTGCATTATCCAAGAATTCAGTGTTTCATAAGAGAACGAAACACATTGACACAAAGTTTCATTACATCGGGGAATTGGTAAACAATGGAGAAATTATCTTAAAACATTGCAGAACTCAGGAGCCGGTTGCTAACATTCTGACCAAGCCTTTGTGATAGAAAAGTTTTGAATTTTTGAGGAAGTCTTTGGGTATGATTGATAACCCAGTAGTTCAAATTAAAGGGGAGTGTTGAAATAATAATTTCAACTGCAGCACTATCCAGAATCCGCCATGGCAACAGCGACTGTAAACAACATTTATTTCCGAAAACCGCCTATTCTCCATCGCATCGCCTTTCTCGTAATGGTGGTATTTTCTCAAACAACTCCAATCAGATTCACTGCCTGATGCATGTCCACAAAAACTTTTCCAAAACCACTTTTCATCGGAGCGTAAAATTCAGTAGAAATGGGGCGCGCGATATGGTTGACAACCATCGGATTAAATCAACGGTTGATACAAGCCTGCAAAAATGAACTTGCTTGAAGTGAAAGTTTTGTTTTAACCGCTAGTTTCTTCATAAAAGTAATTAATGTAAATTTAATTTGATAGGTAAAAGTTGGTAAAGTTTTTTTTAAGTTTTTTTTTTTTATTACTCACGGCAGTATGGCACAAAAAATGTATTGTTATGTTTTAGTTTTGGTTGTTCATTGTATATGAAATGAAACATGAAACTCGCAGCAGCGAGGGTGAAAGGAGAATTTTTCCAGCAGGTTGGATGTAATGAACACAACAGTGTGAAGGTAAGGGAAATGTTTTTTCTGAGAGAACATATATGTAATGTAATGAAAAATAGACGCAGTAGCGTAAATGGGATTTTTGTGTTGTTCGTTGAAACAAAAGAGAATGCACAGTAGTGCAATTGTAGGGTAATTATTTTTCTTGTAGTTGCATATGAAATGAAATAGAATCAGCAAGCGAATGTAAGAGATTTTTACAACAGTAAATGTAAGTTTTAGTTTTACACACAGTAGTGTAAAAATTTTCAGTTGAGATAAAGTAAAGTTTGCAAGGAGACAGAGTAAATTTATTTGTGAGGAACCAAAGTGTTTTTGTGTAGATCCCTCTGTGAGAGGAAGAAGTCTGTAACACGCAGTCTTTTATTAATGAATACAAAAAGTTTTTATGTGTGTTGAAAAACTCTGTTCTTCTTCAGCAAAAAATTTGAAGCTTCCGTGTTTTAAGTTATTGTGATAAACATAGTATTATTCTCTATTCAACTTATTTTGTTTTGGAATTAAACAGAAAATTCCCAACATAAATAACAAGTTTGATGGGTAATCCTTGCACAATAGAAGTGCCTAGTGGTATTTCAAGGTACTGAATCCATATATACTATCAAAATGCTAGTTTAAATAACACAAATCAAGATTTCACCACAAAATTTTCCCCCCTTATTTCAGCACCGAAAACTCCAAAAAGTTGCACTAAAGGAAACTCTTTTAGTTTCAAGTTGTCTTTAGTGCGGCTTTTTGAAGGCTTTTCCGCTAGATTATTACAATATAATTTCTCTGAAATCCGGCAAGAATTCACTGACATCACAAGTTTTATGGGTAACCCCTGCACAATAAAAGTTCCCTAGGGGTTTTTCAGGGTGCCAAATCCATATATACAGTAAAAAAAACTAGTTTAAATAACACAAATCAAGATTTCATCACAACTGTATCCACAGGATTCTAGCACGCGAAAATCCAAAAAAGTCACACTAAAGAAAACTCCTTTAGTTTCGAGTTGTTTTTAGTGTGACTTCTTTGAAGCTTTTCCAGTGGATTATTCTCATCTAATTTCTCTAAAATCAGGTAGGAATTCATTGAAATCACAAGTTTGATGGGTAACCCCTGAATAATAGAAGTGCCAAAAGGGTTTTTCAAGGCATTGAATCCATATATAAAGTTAAAAAACTAGTTTAAATTACACAAATCAAGATTTCACCACAAAATTTTCCACCAGATTTTGACACCGGAAACTCCAAAAAGTCGCACTAAAGACAACTCCTTTAGTTACAGGTTATCTTTAATGTGACTTTTTCGAAGCTTTTCTGGTGGATTATTCCACTCTAATTTCTCAAAAATTTGATAGGAATTCATTGAAATCACAAGTTTGATGGGTAACCCCTCAACAATAGAAGTGCCCTAGGGGTTTTGTAAGAGTGTTGAATCCATATATAAAGTAAAAAAAAATTAGTTTAAGTAATACAAATTAAGGTTTCAACACAAATTTTACCATCGGATTTGGGCACCAGAAACTTTGAAAAGTCGCACTAGAGAAAACTCCTTTAGTTTCAAATTGTCTTTAGTGCAACTTTTTGGAAGCTTTTCTCATGGATTATTCCTATCTAACTTCTCCAAAATCCGGCATGAATTCATTGAAATCACAAGTTTGAAGCATAACCCCTTCACGATAAAAGTTCCCTTGGTGTTTTTCATGGTGCTGAATCCATATATACTGTAAAAACTCCAAAAATTCACACTAAAGACAACTCCTTTAGTTTCTAGTTGTCTTTAGTGAAAATTTTTGGAATTTTTCTGGTGGATTATTCTGGTCTAATTTCTCTAAAATACAGCATGAATTCACTGAAACCACAAGTTTGATGGTTAACCCCTACACAATAGATGTGCCCTAGGGGTTTTCCATGGTGATGATCCATATAAATAGTAAAAAAAGTAGTTTAACTAACATAAATGAAGATTTGACAAGAATTTTTTCCACCAGATTCCGGCATCGAAAACTCCAAAAAATTGAATTAAAGACAAATTTTCTAGTTTTGAGTTGTCTTTAGTGTGAATTTTTGGAAGCTTTTACAGTTGATTATTCTGGACTAATTTCTCTTAAATCTGGCGCAAATTCATTGAAATCACAAGTTTGACGGGGAACCCATAAACAATAGAAGTGCCCTAGGGGTTTTTCAATGAGCTAAATCCATATATACAGTAAGAAAACTAGTTTAAATAACACAAATCAAGATTTCACCAGAATTTTTTTGACCTAAAACTCCAAGAATTCGCACTAAAGACAACTCTTTTAGTTTCGAGTTGTCTTTAGTGTGACTTTTTGGAAGCTTTTACAGTTAATTCCTCTAAAATTCAGCATGAATTCATTCAAATAACGAGTTTGATGGGTAACCAACATGAATGAATGTTTTTGTGAGTAACGTTTTTCAGAGATCTACTTGAATGGAGGCTTTTTTGTGTAGAGCTATTCAGATATTTTCCATCACATAAATTTTTAAATTATTGAAACATTTTGGAGCTAGCTAATATGGTTCATCTAATTGTGGTAAAAGTAAATCACATTAACTTGTTCTAAATTTCTAGATAATTGGAAAAAATATGTAATAGATCTGCAAAACAGATTTATAAACCTCAATAGTGTATAAGATGAAATACATGGTTTTAATATCATGCCACAACTCAAGTTCAAAATTCCAACTCAAATGTTATAGTCATTAAAATCAATTCAGGGTAAAGAAAACACAAAATCGTTCGTTCACATCAGCTTTTGTTTAGATTAACAAAGGAATTCCAAAACAAATGAAGACGGGGAGGTAAAATAACTCACATTTTTCCCAGAGACGCTATAAACTGCTCCTCCCATCCTCTCTTAATATTCAAAAATAGTTACTAATGTTATACTTTCAACAACTTGATCGAAAGGCAACTTTGAAAAAGAAAAGGAAAAATCATAAATCACTTATAATTCGTTCCATATCGGGATTTTACGCATACTGCAGAACTAGGGAGACTCTTAGAAATTTCAATTAATGCAAGAAGTGTACAGAATTTTGAGGAAAACAAGCACGAAAGTAAAATAGATTGAAGGCCACAGAGTTGCGAATCGACGGTTCTAAGTTTCAGGCAATGGTTAATAACGTGAACTCTTTACAAAATTTTCCAATAGCAGGAGAGAAGAACACCATCTCTTCTAATTATCGGACTCCACCATATAGGCTTTTGACTACTTGTAACTAGTCAATATTTATGTCGTCCCTTACAAAAGTCATAAGTCGGGGTTAACCAACCCTTTCTTTGTCCCTTTTTTTTTGGAATTTTGAGATGGTGGAATGGATTTGTTTTTCTCAATTTTGAGATCATGGAAACAACTTTGGTTAACTAATAGGTGAAATGGTCATTTTTGAAATTATGAAATATATTAAACGGTTTTTTTTTATAGTATTTTTAGGAATTTTCAAATTATAGAAAATACTTTGTCTAGCTAATATATGAAGGAGTTGTCTTTAGTGCAACTTTTTGGAAGCTTTTATGGTGGGATTTTCGGGTAAATTTTCTCTAAAATCCGGCAGCAATTTATTGAAATCACAAGCTTGATGGGTAGTCCCTTCATAGTCAAAGTGTCCTAGGGGTTTTTGACGGTGCTGAATCCAAATATGCAGTTAAAATCCAGTTTAAATAACACAAAACAAGATTTCACCAATATTCTGGAATTGGAAAGTCCAAAATTCGCACTAAAGACAACTCCATAAATGAAATGGATTTTTTCTAAACATTTTTTTTTTCAATTTTGTTCAAAATCTAATATAGATTTTTAAAAATTATAAGTTTTAGTTATTTAATTTGCTAAGATCGAGTGTTACATGTGTTTTTCAAGGTGTTGAAACAAATTATGCATTAAAAAATATGTTTGAAAGAAAAAGAAATTACAATCTTGTCGGACTTAGGTCAAAGAGTCATTTCTTCTATTATTTAGCCTACACCTTACGAAAAATATTGTTTTGAATATGTGAAATTAATTTGAAATTATATAATAGGCTTTCGTTGTTGGTAGGTGAGCCTCAAGGGCATTTAAGTCGTCTGATAGCATCATCTCGCTCATACTAGCCCTTAGTATTGTTGGGTTTTCGCTAGTGGAGTTATGAACTGGTGACCTCTAACCACAAAATACCTTAACAGAACACAGTTGACCAAATTATACCAACCGAGATCCATCTAACTTTGGCTCTATCATTGGTCGATGCGTTTTGAAACTAGATCTAAGTTCATCATCACGACGAGGATGATGATGTTAATATTTTTTTTTTTTGTATGCTGAGGTAGGAGCTTTTTTACATCAATCTCAATTTTTTGACAACAATTTCTCAATACACCATCAACCGCCTGCCTTCGGCAGGATTCGAACCTGGGTGGGGGGGGCAACAGCCATCCCCCCTACCATTACACCATGCACCGCAATGCTATGATGATGTTAATATTTAATAAAACATTAGTATTAAATTTAATGATGCCTTTTACCCGACATGATAACAAAATTTCTAATAAAACTATATCAAATTAATATTTTCAAATATTACAACTTTTACATCAAAATATTTATGGCTTTCAAGATTTTAATATACTCATAAGATATGATTTTTCTTTTAAAGGTTTAATTTACAAGACTTTAATTTAGATAAATATTAAAATATTTTGGAGTAGGGTTTTTGATTCTTTGTATTGGATTGGATTGTAGTTTTTTTATCTATATGGTTATTTTCATTTTTTTGGGTAGACATTAATTTTTTTATTATTTATTATTATTTTATTGGAGACTTGACATACTTACCCATCTCCTTATACTTGGTTGTAGCATGGGCCTCCAATAATAGTGATGGTCATCATCGTCATTTACTTTGAACAATTTTTCATTTATTAAACTTGAAAAGAAAATAAAGCTAAATTATTTGAAGTATAATTAAAACTATACTTATATATGTCTTTAATTTTAATTTAAACAATCAAGAATATTAATTTTGTAATGCATATTTTTATTTTAAAATATAATGTAAAGTTATATAATACACGTTTTTTAATTTTTTTAATATTATTAAAAAAAATGAAAATTCTATTTGCAAAATTTTATTATTATTTTTAATAAAATGGTTTTTTATATTTACTAAATTTATCAAATAAAAAATTAATTCATGACTCTAAAATCACTCATTTTTACTTTTTTGTATAACACCTTTCTTTTGATTAATTCAAAATGAAACCTAGTGGTGGTATACTCCCAAGGCTTCCGTTTTACTTTTTTGTATAACACCTCTCTTTTGATTAATTTGAAGTGAAACCTACTCGTGGTCTACTCCCAAGACTCTCTCGAAGGATAGAATGTGTGAGATTTGTGATACTAAGAAGGTGGAAGATGAAAAACACTTCCTTTTAGACTACCCACCTCTTACCACCCAAGACTCCATGAAACGATAAAATTTGTCATATGTGTGATACAAAGAAGGTGGAAGATGTGATACTAAGAAGGTGGAATATGAAAAACACTTCCTTTTAGACTTCCCACCTATTGCTCACATCCACTGTCAATTCCCTAACATCTACCACACTTCAGTCTTCTTGACTTATTATGTCAATCCAACTAGAGGGATCTTGGCGCACTTCTTTCCCTTCTCTTTGATCATGAAAGCAAGATTTTGAAGAATCACACTTAGTTTTCTTCTCTTTTCTTGAGATCATATAGGCGTTAATGATGATCCTGATCATCATCATTATTTCTATCTATATATATATAGATAGATATATATATTCATTCATTTAATTTCAATTTTTATTATTTATTTTGTTTATTGTTTAAAATAAATATTTTTTAACCTTATTTTATCTTCCATTTTATTAAAATAATAATAATTTTAATTATAATTTTAATTTAATTCATTATTTACTACTATTTTTTACTTTGATAATTTTTTAATCAAAACTAGTTGTTTTATTCTAATGCCTAGAAAGCATCTATCTCCGTATATTTAATCTTATGTCATGATCTGTTTTTCATCTTGTCGTGAAAATGAATCACACTAAATGGTTTGAAATGCGTGAGAAAAAGCTTTCTAAGTGATTTTTACCTAATGATTTCAATAATATCAATATTAATCAAAATATTTTTTTAATAATTTAGTTAAGATTTGGTATCTTTATGTTAGTTCTCCTTTTACCTCAAAATAATTTTGACTATATTCATTACTATAAATTTATTTTTATAAATATGAATATAAAGGCGTAACCTTAAGGGTGTCGAGTAGCAAGGTACTTAGCAATGGAAACTCTGCGGGTTGAGTTAACCCTTCGGATTATTTATTATTTTAATAATAATAATAATAATAATAATAATAATAATTTATTTGATTTATCTAATTTATTTTAATTTATAAAATATATATAACAAATGAATTAATTTCTTTAGTACAATAAAATCTATTCCTAAACAAGTGTTTCTACATGTAACATACTAAAACCAAAAGTAGAAGAAATTACACCATGCAAATAAAACAAAACAAAATAAATTTACTTGACCATAAATATGTAGCCCCACCTCGCTACCATAATTTCGAAGCTAATTTCATTAATGGAATTATTTAACCAAATTTTCAATGTGGAACTTATACATGATAAAAATTGGACGGTGGTAGAGTATGTATGCATTCGTAGACTTAACAGTCGAATGGCTGAGCGGAGGTGGGTCTCTTATCCCATAAACAAGGGGTTCTCATACACAAATTTGGTGTCTAGCTTGGTCGTGACCTTAAAATTGGTTAATAATAATAATAATAATACATAGATATTGTAAAAGTGGTATACGTTATACATATGAACATTAACCCTTAACGAGATCATTCAATATGCTAGGATTCGTATAGAAGCTTTTCGAATTGTTTCCACCCGCAGTTGCGAGTCATCGGGTGAGTACACTCGAGTCATTCCCACATGGATGATATGGTTCTTTATCTAACGGTGGTTTTTAAACCTCGGGAGGTTAGGGTAATTGAACCCTACCCCATCTGCTGCTCAATCGCCCATTTGAAACTTCATCCCTCGCGAGCCGAGCTCTACAACCTTTGATGTTATAGGCTGGGTTTGAGAGTTTCAAGCATCAAAAACTCCTTTTCAAGTATGTTAACAATGGTCATTGTTAAAGCCTTTGATTCTGGTAACTTTCAGAGCGTATAGATGAATTTCTTGGCTAAGTATTTGGTGCTACGATTCGAGCAAAACCATGGTCACCTGAGCCATATTCCAAGTCTTTTCATCTATGGTTTAGAATGTAAGAGGGAAGGTTTGAACTTTCTGAGAGGATGTTTCCTTAATTTACTCCTAGAATCCCTTAGGTAAATGTTGCTTCCAGTAAGGTGAGAGATATTCCATTGATGGGGCTTCCATATTAGCTCTTGATGGGGATGCAAGATTATCCCTCGCTGAATGGGGAGCTCAGATTTCAGCTCACATTTGTTGTGACATGAGAATGTACCCTCGAAAAATTAATGGATTCAAGTGTAAATAAAAAAACAAAAGGAAACAAGTGCCAAAATACCCCTAGGATTGAACCTACCTTGGCATTTATACTTGTAACCTACTTGATGTAGTATTGGGATCAAAACTGGGATCACAACTTGGAGTACCGACCATTTCTCGTATTGAATACTAGCCTAATTGAATCATAGTTTCATCCCCTTACCTCATAGAGTATCATAACCATCTATACCAAATAATGAAATAAATTGTGTGGGGTGTGGAGCTTGAATATCTTCTTTATCCAAAGGTATCACCTCATTGGACCCCAGTTCGTAATGTGGAGGAAACGCCTCCTGTAATATTTTCACTACAAGTGGGGTCCAAGGGGGAAGACAACCCCCAAAGCTAAAAATAGATGTCAAATTTCCTTGTAAACTATTGTAAATTCATAGTCAATCTAGGTCATTCATTAGGCAAAGATCTAATGGTAGAAGTTATGTTTAATTTAGGATTTCTTTCCCCTAGAAGGCAACCCATCACTATATGTGAGGGAATTGTATTGTGTCTATGCATATTTGTATTCTGAGTGAGAAAGTGAGAGGAGATCGAGTGAGAGAGAAGAGGGAATTACAAAGGATGTGTTGTCGGTTATATCTCTTCAGTTTGCTGGATAATATAAAAGGAAGGACTCACTATTTCTTTGTGGACACAACCCAAATTGGGTGAGCCATGTATATCTCTGTCTCTCTTGTTTTATGTCTTTTCTTTGTTTATATTTTTGAAATATATTTTATGTGTTCCATTGCTCTGTAATATATTATTTCCTAACAAACTAAAGTGTATTATCTCTTGGAATGGCAACAAATAAGTAAGGCATCCCATTGTATTGATTAACAACAGTAGTTATTTTCTCCTCGTCCATTTCTATAAGGGGTGGGCATTCCTAAAATATCCTTATCCAATGTGAACTCATGCAAACTCCCACACCTATGGGATTGGGGGCCATAAAATAATCACCCCCATGGCATTTTTGATGCTTAAGTCATAAATTCAAAGGAAAAATGAAAATATTAGCAGTGAGGGGCTAATGAAGCAATCGAATCAATGCCACAAAATCAAACATAGAGAAGTTTAATGAAATTCCATGTGAGTAATAAAGAAATGAATTTGATTATCCTTGATGAGAGGGGTGCCTCCGACAAAATCAAACTGAGTTTACTGGTAAAAGAAATGGTGACCTTGAATGTTTTGAGAATCTGTTCCAAGCCAACTACTTTGTGCCTTCTCCAAATGGTGTTGTTTAAGATGCCATAAGCCCACTTGAAATAGGATTTATGTACGTGCCTTAACATCATGAATTATATATAAGTTAATCTATTTCTTTTCTTTTATTTTTATCTACCCACGTCGCTCCAAATTGGAAATCAATCTATTTGTTGCATGTCGTTTGGTGACCGCCTTTTCCAAACACGTGGGTTGTTTTTACGTGGTTCTCACCTAAACCAAAGTTATCCCAAAATATCATAAGTTAATCCTTTCTTTTTCGAGCCTCACCAAAAATAATGGCTATTATCCACTCGGTAAGTGAAAGTGTTATTCATATTGGGTTATTTATCTGCAGGCATTGTGTATGTGTATTGTGAAGTGAAAGGATAATGGGTAATGTGAACTGAATATGGAAACCTAAAAGTGCACATAATACAGACATCGTGCGGACATCATATGGACATAAATCATACTGACTCGAAGCTAACCACTGAAAGCTCATTAAGGTCATGTTCTAGGGGAAATGAGCTAACTGAATGCGGATGGTGAACTAATTCTACTATGTTGAACTTACTTCTTTCAGATGGAGAGGGTAGGAAGCGGGTAGGAGGGTGTTGAGTCAAAGGTTGTTTCCAAGGCTATATTTCCACTCAGAAAAGGTAGTAGGTCTGATGCATAGGTTCAAAGGTTCTTTCCAAGGCAAAGGGTAGCGAGATGAGGGTTACGAGAAAGCCCCCCAACTACCAAGAAGGAAGACCACTCACCGAGGATTAGACTTTATGCTTTAAACACATTCATTGGAGAGCCGAGAGTCCCTCGCTCAAGCCCATGGGTGGAGGTTGTAGGTAGTGGGGCTTAAACAAATGGCTAATCATGCATGGATAGGGTTGGCTTTCTAGACTACTTACGTTTTACTCCCACTAGAAGGGGTAGCTTTTAAGACTTATGGCAGGGATATATAAGGGTGCTCCCTTCAAGGTGGTAAGGGCTCTTTCTTCTCCTCATTCTGATTTCGATCCAATGATTAAAGAAAATCCTTCTATTCTATTCTAGGAGTTCCTCCTAAAGTTTGTACGACCTAATGTAGGATGGTAGAAAGAATATAATTAAGGAAAGTATATGGTCCGAACAAGAGAATGTATTGTAATCCTGTCTCCTATAGGTCCTGATCTTATGGGTCTCATTCTTTCCCGGTGCAAGTTTCTCCATGCCATCAATCCAATACTTCGAAGGTCTTCTCATGAAGTGATTATTAATCCCATGTTTATTCCACATTCCTATCCAACGATCGAGTGATGAACCAATTCCATCCACAGCTTCTGCTTATAAGGAAGGCTCAAATTGTCCTAAACACTTTGCGATTCCAGTTCCTGGGCTCCCTCGAGGTCTAAGAAGTTCGTGCGGGTAAAATAGAAAGATCAGCCCCTGCCTCCCTATGTGGGGTATTCTTGGCTGATGCAGTGTTCAATTTTAGTCTGAGGCTGTATAAATAGAAAGGTAAGGTGTCTAATCCCACCAGACCTGAAAAATAAAATATATGGTGCCGTAGTGATGAAACTCTTCTTCCCTTCCTTCCATAGAATGTGAGTACGGGTAGGGCAGGGGTAGAAGTAAGAGTAAGAATAATAAAATAAAGGTACATCCAATTTAAATTTTGACTCATATTCATGACTTAATGGTTGTCGGGCAACACTCCATGTCGTGAAGTTCAAGGTTGGTGAAAGAAGAAGGTATCCTTCCTCGCTTGGTTGCATTGTACAATAAGTCATGTAAAAGTAAAAATATCTCTCTCATATTATATACATAATAAATCATATAAGGTATATGTTCTGAAGCCAGATCAACTTGCTTGTTCAATGATTGATTCTGTGCTCCTCAAGCACCAGGCGAAACAAGTTTAATTATAGTGAATTTGAAAAAGAATCTGATAGGGGGTGTTTCTTATACTAGAACATGTGGTTATCATGGGTCTAGGTGCCCATATTAGTTGTTCAAAAAGGAAATTCTATTAAAGCAAGTGTGTGACTAAGAGAATTTCTTTCAATTCCCACATCATTTGATCTAATTTGGCACTTCTCTTGGGCTTCCAGATTGCCTCCATTATTAGCATGTGACTAGGGGTGGCTGTAAATAGAAAGTGTGTCTGTAAGGTGGTATAAGGTGGTAAGGTATCATGATTGCCGATTCCCATGATCCAATCCATCCTCGATAAGCTCTCTCCTCTCCTCCCCAATGGCATAAAGTCCAATAAGATCTTGTACCAATCCTACTAGGTATTCTCATTATGTTGTAAGGCATGTAGCTAGTTCTATCCATAGAAAGTCATTCCTTTCCTTCAAGACAAGTTTATAGTCTTTCCAAGGTAAGGTATAATTGAGTGATTCAAATTCCCATGGCTATTAAAGAATCAAACGATCAAACAATTCAAGGTTTTCCTCCTTTTCTATTATATTCTAGCAGTGCCTCCAAAGCTCTAATTCTGTAGGGCCGACTTGGAATACCTTACCAAATGGAACCTGTCCATCCAAGGTAAGTTTTGTAAAGATTCTCCCCCCAATGTTATTTTTGTTATACTGAAGGATTCATACTCCATCCCATCATCGTAGGTTTTCGATAGTACTAGAAGGGTCTAATAACAGTCCCTCCAAAGTAAGACGAGTGTGAAAGGATAATCTATGTGGGTCCAGGCATCAATAATATCTGTCCTAGAAATGAAAAATTTGTCCCATTTATAAAAAATAGGCTCTTATTATGTTCATTTTAATTTAAATATTACCATTCATGTATTAAAAAATATTTATATCTATAATAACATGATCCATAGGTAGAAATGTAAGTGTTTTTGATTTTCCAACATTGCCATAGAGTGGTTTTGTTAGGAAGCCATGTCTCAACAAAAGAATCAACCAATGAAAAGTAAGGTGTAATAACAAGTGGCTTTGGAAATATCAAGATTACAAGGTGATGAGCCCCAATTTTGGTACAATTTGGGCTCATTTTGGCCTATTCTACTTGCTCAAACCATTCATTTTTTATTGCTTATGCATGCATTTCTTAGTTTATTCATGTTGTTTGTAGGAAGAAGGGTAGGCACTCTCTCTACGTGACTAATGCATTATGATTCCAAGTTTTGGCATTAAAAGGGAGCAAAAGACAACGAAAAAGGAGATAAGGAGACAACGAGGTGGCACTGTGGGTTTTAGGAGAGGATGTCCACAGTTCTAGGGACATCCCTCGTGATTCCCACCAAGAACTCCGAGCTCTAATCCATCTCCCCTCCGAGCTTAAAAGCAGCCAGCTGTTCTACAAGAACAGGAGTTATAAACTGCTCTACAGGAACAACAGTTATGACCATCCTACAGGATCAGCAGTTAAACTCTAGTTGGAGAGCCGAGCTCCTAAAATCAAGGACACTTGTTGGATCATCGTTTTTGTATAAGTATAGAGGCCTTAGCCTTAGATAGGTTGTTGAAACTCTCGTATTGCTATTGTAATTTTGGAGCACAGCTCAGTTTTCGTTCCTTTTTGTAAGCCAATTTGGCATGATATCAGATTAGGAATAAAGAAGGCAGATTCTGATCTAGATCTGAGTTTTTCTTAAGGAGACTATAGCTCTCAGGTTAGGGCCCAACCAGAGAGCCATAGATCCCCTCTGCTGTAGTGTTGTTTCCATTCCATTTCAGCACTTTGAGCTTTTCATTTGCACATGCAATTCAAATTACAGGTTGTTGAGTTGGTCTTTTTCATGAGTTAGATAGGAGTTGCTTATGGTGAATTTGTTTCCACTTGCTTAGTGTAGTAGAGGATAGATATAATCGATTGGAGCTCCAAAAAAAAGGTTGTTAAGGCTCACTGCCGTCTCATCTGGGATTGGAGTGAAGTCCATGACTAACCACCAAAAATATGCATTTCTTTATTCCATCATTGCTGCAAACACAGTCACGTTATGTTAGATGCTTCCACATGATTCACACCTGCACCACACTCCCTTACCACACCTTCATGCACATTCTCCTTCGCGTTTAGATTGCTGCTCATTGAATTTACAAGCATAGGTAGTTTAGGTTGATGCATTTTTGGTTGAGTGACAGTCATAAGCATTTGTTTCACTTACACTGCTCTCTCTCATTCCATCACTTCGTCCTCCATCTTGATCATGCATGCAGACATATCTTTGACCCCTGCTCCACTATGTTATCTCCCAAAGTCTTTCACTCCTCACGTACTTCCATTCTCTAGCCCTTTCGTTGACATAGCCCTTTACCTTCCAACCTACTCCCTACACTCACTTCCCATCCTATTCTTTCACTTCTAGAGCCATCACCAGCCTTATTCCTACCTTACACATCTCCCCCTACCATTCCATTACTCCTCCATCACTCCAAACACTCACGGTAGGTCATCCTGTAGCCATTTGTATACATCCTGTAGAAAACAGAGTATCCTGTAGGATCCTCTGCAGGCATCCTGTAGGAGGCCACTCTCTCGGTTGCTGAGCATCTGAATGTGAGGAACCTCTGTGGATGGATGCTAAGGATCCCTAGGGACCTTTCCTAGCCCCCCCAACATGTCCCACGCTTTCCTTCCTTCTCCATCCCATCTGCACAACCAAACCCTAGTTAGCACAAGATCACCATCATTCCACACACTTAAAGGAAAAATACAAAAACATAACTTTCATGATGCAAGTAGTTTAGATCCATGCATTTTCATTTATTAGAGGTAATGACAACATTGGTATAAGTTGCATTTACATTCCTTGCATTATAGGGGTCGGACTAGTTGAATTAGGGTTTCCTAGGTTTACATGCTTTGATTTGCTTTCGGTTCATTTTTGTCAATTAAAGTAGCTTTCCTTTGAGATTAGCTTTCGTCCATCAATTAGAAAGCTTCTTCTGAGAGCCTATAGAAGTTGGCCTGAGCCCTAGCGGACTTGTGCCAGCTGACCAAGTGACAGCTGCGACAAGAGCTAGTACTTGTGCATATAGCACCGTCGCTTCCAAGTTTGTACGAACTACCGGGTTGATAAAATGAGAGACAGGAAGCCCCAAGAGTTGTAGCATTATTGCTACAATACTGGAGATCACCATCTTCTTGGCATCGTTGCTGGGGAAGCGTCAGAGTATTAGTAATTGTTGCTTTTCTTCTACTTCCATACTCTTACTTCTGCTCAGTAGTTTATTTCATTTCCATTTTGCAAAAGTAGCTTAGCATTTCCTGCTTTCCTAGATTAGCATTTCATGCTTTCCTAGATTAGCATTTCCTCCTTTCATAGATTAATATCTCTTGCTTTCCTAGAGTAATTTTTCTTGCTTTCCTAGATTAGCTTTCCAATTCTACAATTTCATTTGAGCAATATAGTTAGTTGTAGATCACTTTGTTTCAGTTTTGTAGGTACCAAAGAAAAAGCAAAATCACTCAAAAAAAAAAAAAGTCCTTTCCATTTCATGCCTCGTAGGAACCGAGATAGATCAGGCAAATTCCTACCAAACATCCCCACCACAACACTGAGTCACCCTTCACTCTTCTTTGGTGACAGTGACCCAGAGGAACCTATAGGTGAACATCCGGAGATATACCAAGACCCTATAGAAGAAGAAGAGTTAGAGACCACTATGAAAAACATTAGCCCCTCCGCCTTGCCTCACTTCCATGGACTGACCACTGAGGATCCTGATACCTTCTTGTTTGAGTTTGTTGTCCTTTGTAGAACCTATGACTATACTGAAGATGAAGCTTTTCCCTTCCACTCTTAAGGATGCAGCCCTACGCTGGTTCATGGGATTACCTGGGAATAGCATAGCTACTTGGGCTCAGATGCAGCAAGCCTTCAATAACAAGTATAGGCATTATTGTAGGTCCAAGGAAACCAAGGGGGAGATCTTTCGAATGACCATCGGGAATGATGAGTCTTTAGAGTATTACGAGGAGAGGTTCCAACTTAGCTACAAACGGGCCAGGTGCACACTTGACACTGAATCCCTCAAGTTGGTTCTACTCCGAGGAGTCCCTGAAGATCTCTTAGACACCCTTCACATGTTAGCTGTGGGGGACATTTACCAATTTCCTTATGAGGACATCAAGACTGTGTTTCGAAATCATTCCAGGGCAGCTAGAAAACGAGGTAGAGGAAATCTCCTCTCCACTGGTGTCCCTTTCTCCAAACATGAGTTTACAAACCAATTAGAAGATCTTAAGCGTGAGGTGAGACAGACCATTGCCATGCAGCTGGACACATTCAGGATCCAGCAGAAGAAAGAAGAAGCTGAGAGAGCCTTGGCTGTCTTCTATCCTAGGTGCACCAGAAGACACCCTAAGAACGAATGTCCATTGCATTCGGTTGAAGTGTGTTTCATTTGTGAGGAGGACCACCCAAAAAATCAGTGTCCAACCTTACCTGGGTTTAAAGCCATGTACCAAGGAACTGAAGCCCCCACTGAACCTCTCTACTTCATCAACCAAAGGAGGCCTCAAGGATCTAGACCTTATCAGCAAGGGATGCAAGGGGCATCTCAAGCTTATTACAACCCCAACCAGTCAACTCCTATGCCTTCCTCGGGTCCCCCTACTCATCCTTCATGGTCCATGCCTCCTATATGGTCTTATCCACCTCAGTACCCTACTCAGCCTCCTTCTCATCCATATCACTCACATACCCAGTCGCAGCCTCAATGGAGTGCTCCTCAGTCGGGGTGGAGGCCCCAATACAACACTCCTCCTGCCATTTTGCCTCCACCACTAGTTCAACCTCAGCCTTTACCTCCTACTCCTCCAAGGCAACCTCAGATGGCTGCTCAACCGAACCCGAACCCCAACAATAGACAAGCTCAGCAGGTATATACTGGGGAGACCTCATGCCCTACCTATGCTGTGGAGATCCAGGAGATCAATCTTAGATCTGGAAAGAGTCTTCCAGATCGCCAACCTCCTCCCCCAGAGGATGACGAAAACCATCAGGAGAGTGAACCAAAGCCTATTCCACCCTTTCCTGAGAGACTAACAGCCACCACACAACCTAACCCAGAAGAACATGAGCTTTTGGGTGAGCTCAAGCAGTTGTGTGTAAAAATCCCACTTCTCCAAGCCATCAAGGATGTGCCTATATATAACAAGTTGGCTAAGGAGAAGTGTTTCAAACACCTAGGCAGACGGAAGAAAGATGCCTCAACTATCAATGTCATAGGACAGCTGTCTGACCTTATGCTGGGACGAGTCATCTGCCTGAAGTACCTAGATCCTGGAAGTCCTGTAGTAGATGTTCACATCAATGGCACCATTATCCCCCACACCTTGATTGATCTGGGGGCAGCCATCAATGTGATGACGAGGGATACCATGCTTAAACTCAATCTTCAAGGTTCCTTGAGGAAGACCTCGACAGTACTGCAATTAGCAGATCGCTCCACCGTGACTCCCAAAGGGATTGTGGAGGATTTCTTGGTCTCTATTGATTCTTGGGAATACCCTGCAGACTTCCTGGTTCTGCAACCAAAGGCCAAGCTTACTGGATATCCTCTCATCTTGGGAAGGCCTTGGTTAGCTACTGCAGATGCTTACATAAGTTGTCGGGCAGGAAACATGACCATCAAAAATGGTCCCATGTCCAAGCAGCTAGTCCTATACCCTCCTGCCCAACCTTCTTTAGAGCATGATTTACCACTCTGGTTGGAGGAAGGAGAGGAAGACGAGGTGTACTCTGCACCTTTGTGCACCCTAGATTCCACGAGAAGAGACCCTCCTACCGAGGATGATTTGATTGAGACCCTGATCCAGAATCCACCTTCCAGTGCACTATCTTTAGAGAAGTTGGTGGAGGATGCCCAAGCTAGCACCTTAGTGGACCTTTGTACAACCGGCCCTGTCACTCCCAGAGTCAAAATTGTGGTGTTCGGCCCTGAGAGAGCATTAAAGATCAGCTCCTCCCTATCTCCTTCCCAGGAGAAGGAGTTGTGTAGCCTATTGGCCAGCCACTTAGATGCCTTTGCTTGGAGCTATAAGGAAATGAAAGGAGTCCATCCCTCAGTCTGTACCCATCATATATACATCAAAGAGGATTGTAAACCAGTTAGGCAACCCCAGAGGAGAATGAATCCAGCCCTTAAGGACATTGTCAAGGAAGAGTTGCAAAAAATGTTGGATGCCAGATTCATCTACCCCATCTCAGATAGTGAATGGGTGTCCCCTCTAGTGTTGGTTCCCAAGAAGAATGGGAAGTGGAGGATCTGTGTAGATTACCGTGAGCTGAACAAAGCTACCAAGAAAGACCATTTCCCCCTACCCTTCATAGATCAAGTGTTGGATGGACTGGCAGGAAAGAAGTTCTTCTCTTTCCTGGATGGGTTTAGCGGGTACAATCAAATCCAAATCAGCCCAGAAGACCAAGATAAGACCACCTTCACTTGTCCTTGGGGTACCTTTGCCTACCGAGTCCTTCCCTTTGGGCTATGCAATGCTCCTGCTACTTTTCAGAGAGCTGTCTTGAGCATCTTCTCGGAGTTGGTCCATGATGCAGTGGAAATATACATGGACGACTTTACTCCTTACGGGGCCAACTTCCAGGAAGCATTGACCAACTTGGAAAAGGTCCTAACCAAGTGCACCAAGATGAACTTGTCCCTTAGTCCTGAAAAATGTGAATTCCTAATGACTGAGGGGACCGTGCTAGGCCATACTATTTCTTCCCAAGGATTGCAGGTGGATCCTAACAAAATTGCTCTCATCAAGAGGGTTCCACCTCCTCAAAAAGTAAGGGATGTCCGGAGTTTCTTGGGATTAGCAGGATACTATCGGGGATTCATTAAGGACTTCAGCAAGTTAGCCTCACCATTGTTTGGTCTGTTGGCAAAAGATGTGGAGTTTAAGTGGACTGACGATTGTCAGAGGAGTTTGAATGAGTTAAAGGACAAGTTGGTGTCAGCACCAATCTTGAGAGGTCCAAACTGGGCCCTACCTTTCCACATCCACATTGATGCCTCGAACAAAGCCATAGGTGCAGCCTTAGGACAAGTTGAGAAAAAACTTCCATATGCCATTTACTTCGTTAGCAAAAACTTGTCCAAAGCAGAGCTGAATTATACTGTAACCGAGAAGGAATTCTTAGCTGTGGTCCATGCACTGAACAAGTTCCAACATTATATTACTGGTTACCAGACTTTTGTACATATTGACCATGCTGCTATTAGATATTTGATGAATAAACCAGATGTGAATGCTCGTATTATTAAGTGGTTACTTTTATTGCAGCAGTTTGATCTAACCATTGTTGATAAACCAGGGAGAGAAAATGTTGTTGCTGACTTCTTGTCTAGATTGGATTTGTCTGAAGATGAAGATGGGACGGTGGATGACCAGATGCCTGATGAGCATCTGTTTGCTATCTCAGTACTCTCTCCATGGTTTGCTGATATAGCAAACTACCTTGTTTCAGCTCAGTTTCCTCCGCACCTCTCTTCAAAAGCGAAGAGCAAAATCATCAGAAAGAGTGCCTGATTTACATGGATTGGGGGCAATCTGTTCAAGCTTGGCCCCGATCAGATCTTAAGGCGTTGTGTAAGGGAAGATGAAGTCTTTGACATCCTCCTCACCTGTCATGATGGGCCTTGTGGAGGACATTTTGCAGCAAAGAGAACTGCCTTCAAGATCCTGCAGGCAGGCTACTATTGGCCCACACTGCATCAAGATGTCACAAGATATGTCAGCCAGTGTGACCAATGCCAAAGAATGGGGAAACCGACCCAAAGGGATGAGATGCCTCTCCAACCTCAAGTGACTCTTGAGCCATTTGAGAAGTGGGGCATGGACTTTGTGGGTCCAATCAATACCTCTTCGAGCCAAAGATCCTACATCATTGTGTGCACTGACTACCTGACGAAGTGGGCAGAGACCAAAGCAATCAAAGCAGCAACAGAAGAAAAAGTGGCCGAGTTCTTAAGGGAGAACATCTTCTATAAGTTTGGCTATCCAAGAGAGCTGGTCACCGATCGAGGGAGCCAGTTCACCTCCCACTTGGTTGAAGATCTCCTAGCTCATCACAAGATCAAGCATAGAACCTCCACTCCCTATCATCCTCAAGCAAATGGGCAGGTGGAGGTCACCAATAGAGCATTAGAAGGGATCTTGACTAAAGTGGTGAGCAGCAGCAGAAAGGACATGGCAGATCGCCTGGTTGAAGCCACATGGGCTTACAACACCACTTGGAAGACCACCACTGGCTTCACACCTTATGAGCTGGTCTATGGGAAGAAAGCTTTGCTGTCCATTGAATTTGAGTATAACACTTTGAGGATGGAAGCTCAGCTGGACCTAGATCTCAGCCATACACAACAAGAAAGGTTGTTGCAGCTGAATGGACTGGATGAGCACCACATGCAGGCCCTCCTTCACTCAGAAGTGGTTCAACTTCAGAGGAAGGTGTGGCATGACCGACATCTCCATGACAAGCAATTTCAGCCGGGATATTGGGCCTTGTTGTATGATTCCAGATACAAAGACTTCAAGGGCAAGTTGAGAACCAGATGGCTAGGACCATATTCCGTGGAGAAGTGTCATGACAATGGATCTGTCCTCATTCGAACCATTGATGAGGAGGCCATTCCCATGCTTGTCAATGGGCATCGATTGAAGATCTACAGGAAGCCTCCCTCAAGACAAGAGTTCATCAAAACAATGGAGAAGGCAGTATTGGTCATAGAGAAGGGTCCTGCCCCTGCTTTGGGCACACCCTGAAGCATCTATAAAAAAAAAAAAAAAAAAAAAAAAATAAATAAATAATAAAGATCCTTGGGTGAAAACCTCTCTGAGGCGCCCAAGGCAGGTGGTAGGGGTGAAAACCTCATTGAGGCGGCCCTGCTATCTTTCAAAAAAAAAAAAAAAAGAGACAAAAAAAAAAAGAGGAAAAAGAAATGAAGATCCTTGAGTGAAAACCTCTCTGAGGGGCTTGAGGCAGGTGGTAGGGGTGAAAAACTCATTGAGGCGCCCCTACTATCTTTAAAAAAAAAAAGAAAAAAAGCAAAAAGAAAAAAATCAATGTCATTATGTGAAATTTGCATGCAGATTGCAGGTCTTCTAAGGCGGGGAGGAAGCCTCTCAACTCAAAGCCAGAAGTCCTTATCATGCAGCCAGGACACCTCACCAGCACCTCCTCCAAGAATGCCTATGTTCTTCAAGGTATGAGCACTTTTATTATAAACTGAGTCTTCTACAGGAAGACACAGATTTTCTACCGGAAGGTGTGATTTTCTACAGGAAGGTGCAAATTTCTACAGGAAGAGTTGCCTGTCTACAGGAAGCTCTGTACTTCTACAGGAAACTTCCTGTAGAAGCTCAGAACGAGCCAGAATGCGTTTCATGAGCAGATCTGATGGCTACGGGTTGCTGTGGACGCATGCAAGCCTCTTTTGGGCCCATGCACGACGCTGATACCTTGCTCCCCCATCCTCGTCACCATGCAACTAAGATCCCTGCACCAACAAACCAAATCAATGAGTTCTCGTGGAAAAATCAGTTGTCAGAGAAAAATGAACACCGAGAGCTCATACCATTTCCATGACGAGCATGAGAAGCGTCGGGAGCGCGATTAGCAGGTCATCTCCGTTATCAAGTAGCATGCACCCGAGGAGGTGAGACTGTTGCAAGGCCCCCGTGGGAATCCTGTAGCAGTCAAACCTGCAGGAGTGGATGCCATTCATCGCCCAGCCATCTGCAAGAAACACGCGCGCGCATGCAACCAGAGCGTCCACTACAGCGCCAACATCCTGTAACCACGAGCCTCCGGGACTGTGTAAGCCACATGCAGCAGGTAGATCCGTCATCCAAAAATCTGAAAATCATGTGCAGACGCGCGCAGGTAAGTGTTCTAATCCTTCCTTCCATCAAATCGCATGAGTATTACTTTGATTTGTTTGCATGGCGTAGAAATGAATGGTTGAGCGGCCGTAAGGCCAGTTGACTGGCCACGTTGGCTAGTGAAGGGGTAGTCAGATGATGGGGTGGCAGCCACGACAAAGGACACACGCAGCACGCACGTGAAGATCAGTCCCGTCAACCAAGAAACGAGTTTAACCGAAAAGGGCGGCGACAGATCTGTGGGAATGAATGCGGCAGCAAGTGAATGTGCAGGCGGATGATGGGTGACATCACCCAATGGTCCGGCGGGGACAGCTCACCCTCCGCGCCATGAGCTGCGCCGATTCAAAATCTAATCGGCTAGATTGTGCGCGTATATCCATCCACCTCCACTTCAGAACGTGAGTAACTCTTCTGAATACCTCTGCATGTTGATACGCCAAGCTTTCGGCCGACTGAACAGCAGCGAAGCGCACCTCAACCGCAGTCCAATTGCAGTCCTCCCCGAAGTCTGCATACTGCTCCTACAGGAACAGTTCCTACGGGAACAGTTTCTACAAGAACGCAGCCCTACAAGACGCAGTCTTCTACAGGAACGCGGGTGTTCACGAAAAAAGGTGGCCGAGTAACGAGGTAACACTAGACCTCTCATGCAAATTGCTCATTTAAGGTGGTAGGATTGTCGGTTACTGTCAGGGTAAATGAGAAAGTATACCAATTGTTGTCTGTGTGCCCATACTGCAATTCTACAGGATTGTTGCGTGGTTATACTGTGTTGTAAAATTTTTGAGGGTTATACGCATTGTTCTACATGTTGTCACCGAAACTAAACTCTCTTCCACCATCACCACCTTCGGTTAAGAAAATTGTGCATCATGCCGGGTGGATTTATCAGGCGAGAACCCACAGATTCCGCCAAATTAAGGAGAAATCCAGCAGTGGTAGATCTCTTTACCAGGGCACAATGGATGTCTTTTTGTGATAAGCTATAGGGCTACGATGATGAAGTAGTCGAGGAATTCTTGCAGGCCTTGAAGCCTAAATGCCTGACACTGGCCACGGTAAGCTTCAGAGGTCTCAGCCTCCAACTCACCCGAGAGCAGATAAGTTGAATCACAGAACTGCCCATGGGTCTGTCGTGGGATAAAGAAGAGTGGAAGCAGAGCCAGCAAGCAAAGAAGGAGTTCTTCCCACCTAAAGAATCATTCACAGAGGACAAAAATGGGGTGAAAAGGACCAGCCTATTGCCACCGTGGAACGAAGTCAGTTTGCAAATTATGAAATATATCACCTGTGAGGGTCATTACAACATCATATATCCGTATCACTTCAGGCTTCTCAATGAACTAAGACACGAGATTGACCTCCCTGCAGCACAGAGGCTGAGAATTCCTTACTTTTTACTGCAGTCCTTGATGGAGTGCTCTACAAAGCTCAAGGACGGAATCCCTGATCAGATAGCCCATCATGGGTTGATAAAATTCCTTTGGAGGATGCTCTCCACTCATATAAAGTCCCCCTCGCATGGGAATCATTTAGGAACTTAACAAGAGAAGGGGACATAAAAATGTTGCTTGAAGAAACGGGGGCCTCTAGCGGTGAAGAAGAAGAGCCCGTAGCCAAGAGTAAGAAAGGGAAAAGCAAAAAGGTCCCGACTCCAACACAGAAGAAAGAACGAAAAGAGAAGGAGGAGGGAAAGGATGACAGAGCAAAAGAGGACACCCCCATCCTGTCAGCAAGGGAAAAGAGGTTGAAAAGCAGGGCAGTCAAAACTGAGGTGGTCCCTGCCAGCCCAAGCACCTCTTCAGCTCCTCTAGTCAAAGCCAAAAGCAAAATCCATGCAGCCAAGCAAGAAAAGGTGGTGAGAGTTGCATCTGCAGGAACGCAAACACAGGCTTCTACAGGAAGCCCGAAAACACAAACACAGGCTTCTAGAGGAAGCCCGAAAACACAAAAACAGGCTTCTACAAGAAGCCCGAAAAAAAAGACAAAGGCTTCTACAGGAAGCCCGAAGATTAGTAAGGAGCAGGCTTCTACAGGAAGCCCAAGAGCAACGACCAAGGCTTCTACAGGAAGCCCGAAAATCATTGGAGGACAGGCTTCTACAGGAGGCCCAAAAACTGAGAAGGAGGCTTCGACAGGAAGCCCGAAAGCACAACCACAGGCTTCTACAGGAAGCCCGAAGACAGAGACAGGGGCTTCTACAAGAAGCCCGAGATTGGAAAGAGGGGCTTCTACAAGAGGCCCGAAGGTCATTGAGAAACAACCTCCTATAGAGAGTCCGAAGACAAAGAAAGAATCTTCTACAGGAGGCCCGGAAGCGGGCAAAGCAGGGTCGTCCACAGGAAGCTCGAAATCTAAAAAGGAGAGGCCCTCTACAAGGAGCTCCGAGAGAGCAAAATGCAAGAAAGAGAAGGCTGGCATTCTCGAAAAGGAGGCAGCAGTGGCAGTGGTTGCCCTCAGCACACCTCCAGAACCGAAAGGGAAAAGGGAAAGGGAGACCCCTCTACCACCTGAAGCCCGGAGAAGCAAGAGGATGACCACGGGCAAGCCACAGCCTCCACCCAGCAGCCAAACCACTTTAGGGGATGTCCCTACTTCACCCAGTGCAAGGAACCCCTCTAAAACATCAGCCACCCCCGAAAAGGGGAGCCCAAAAATAACTTCCTGGACACGAAAGATAGGCCAGTTGCCTTCCGAAGCCCGACTCAAGGAAATAGAAAAGGGGAAGGAAGCATCACCCTCGTCACCACCAGGGGCAGAGAAGGCAGGGCCATCAAAAGCAGAAAAGAAAGATCTTGTTCCGGTCTCGAGTCCTCGACCAAGGACAAGGAGCAGGAGCAAGGTTGCTCAAGGATGAGCAAATGGTTCAGCTGGGGGGTGATGATGAGCCCCAATTTTGGTACAATTTGGGCTCATTTTGGCCTATTCTACTTGCTCAAACCATTCATTTTTTATTGTTTATGCATGCATTTCTTAGTTTATTCATGTTGTTTGTAGGAAGAAGGGTAGGAACTCTCTCTACGTGACTAATGCATTATGATTCCAGGTTTTGGCATTAAAAGGGAGCAAAAGACAACGAAAAAGGAGATAAGGAGACAACGAGGTGGCACTGCGGGTTTTAGGAGAGGATGTCCACGGTTCTAGGGACATCCCTCGTGATTCCCACCAAGAACTCTGAGCTCTAATCCATCTCCCCTCCGAGCTTAAAAGCAGCGAGCTGTTCTACAGGAACAGCAGTTATAAACTGCTCTAGAGGAACAACAGTTATGACCGTCCTACAGGATCAGCAGTTAAACTCTAGTTGGACAGCCGAGCTCCTAAAATCAAGGACACTTGTTGGATCATCGTTTTTGTATAAGTATAGAGGCCTTAGCCTTAGATAGGTTGTTGAAACTCTCGTATTGCTATTGTAATTTTGGAGCACAGCTCAGTTTTCGTTCCTTTTTGTAAGCCAATTTGGCATGATATCAGATTAGGAATAAAGAAGGCAGATTCTGATCTAGTTCTGAGTTTTCCTTAAGGAGACTATAGCTCTCAGGTTAGGGCCCAACCTGAGAGCCATAGGTCCCCTCTGCTGTAGTGTTGTTTCCATTCCATTTCAGCACTTTGAGCTTTTCATTTGCACATGCAATTCAAATTACATGTTGTTGAGTTGGTCTTTTTCATGAGTTAGATAGGAGTTGCTTATGGTGAATTTGTTTCCACTTGCTTAGTGTAGTAGAGGATAGATATAATCGATTGGAGCTCCAACAAAAAGGTTGTTAAGGCTCACTGCCGTCTCATCTGGGATTGGAGTGAAGTCCATGACTAACCACCAAAAATACGCCTTTCTTTATTCCATGATTGCTGCAAACACAGTCACGTTATGTTAGATGCTTCCACATGATTCACACCTGCACCACACTCCCTTACCATAGCTTCATGCACATTCTCCTTCACGTTTAGATTGCTGCTCATTGAATTTACAAGCATAGATAGTTTAGGTTGATGTATTTTTGGTTGAGTGACAGTCATAAGCATTTGTTTCACTTACACTGCTCTCTCTCGTTCCATCACTTCATCCTCCATCTTGATCACACATGCAGACATATCTTTGACCCCTGCTCCACTCTGTTATCTCCCAAAGTCTTTCACTCCTCACGTACTTCCATTCTCTAGCCCTTTCGTTGACATAGCCCTTTACCTTCCAACCTACTCCCTACACTCACTTCCCATCCTATTCTTTCACTTCTAGAGCCATCACCAGCCTTATTCCTACCTTACACATCTCCCCCTACCATTCCATTACTCCTCCATCACTCCAAACACTCACGGTAGGTCATCCTGTAGCCATTTGTATACATCGTGTAGAAAACAGAGTATCGTGTAGGATCCTCTGCACGCATCCTGTAGGAGGCCACTCTCTCGGTTGCTGAGCATCTGAATGCGAGGAACCTCTGTGGATGGATGCTAAGGATCCCTAGGGACCTCTCCTAGCCTCCCCAACCTGTCCCACGCTTTCCTTCCTTCTCCATCCCATCTGCACAACCAAACCCTAATTAGCACAAGATCACCATCATTCCACACACTTAAAGGAAAAATACAAAAACATAACTTTTTAATGATGCAAGTAGTTTAGATCCATGCATTTTCATTTATTAGAGGTAATGACAGCATTGGTAGAAGTTGCATTTACATTCCTTGCATTGTAGGGGTCGGACTAGTTGAATTAGGGTTTCCTAGGTTTACATGCTTTGATTTTCTTTCGGTTCATTTTTGTCAATTAAAGTAGCTTTCCTTTGAGATTATATTTTGTCCATCAATTAGCAAGCTTCTTATGAGAGCCTATAGAAGTTGGCTTGAGCCCTAGCGGACTTGTGCCAGCTGACCAAGTGACAGCTGCGAAAGGAGCTGGTACTTGTGCATATAGCATCGTCGCTTCCAAGTTTGTACGAACTACCGGGTTGATAAAATGAGAGACAGGAAGCCCCAGGAGTTGTAGCATTATTGCTACAATACTGGAGATCACCACAAGGCATTTCACAAAGCCACAAACATTCTTAATAGTGCTAATTTCACTCAAAGGAATAGTCAAATTAAGGTTATCCCCCAACCATTTCTGCATAAGGTGTCTAACATTGATTCTCCTATTCAAGATGTTTGTTTCTCAAAATGCAAGAAAAATATATTTTTTTCATAAACTCAAATAATCATAATTTGAACAAAAGGCAAGGCATACTTCAATTGTTACATAATACAAAAACAATCATGGAAGGTAGGCATCTTTCAATTATTGAAAAATGCCATGAAATCCTTGAGTAGAAATCACTATTGACAAAATAAATAAATAATTGCAACATAAATTCTAGGTGATCCAAATACTCTAGAGTAAGAAAAATGTATCACAAACTCAAACTCAAACAAATGAACAAATCTTAGTTTAAATTTTGAAACATCATTAACATTTTGAACCAAAACACATAGTTCATAGTTCATCTATAAACTAATGGTTGAATTAAATTTTATCAAATAATTACTTTAGTAATTTTATTATCTTTTTCCAAATTTAATTGACAATTAACTAATTTTGAACTTTTATTTCTTTACTTTAAATTTCATACACAATTATTTATAAATATATTTAAAAGTTACACATTAATGTTTTCCAACACACATTGGCAAAGAAGAAATAGTGAGAATACCACCTCAAAAACATTTTATTTATCTCTTCAATATTTTAAAAAATATTTATAAATTTTAATATATTTTATATTTAAATTATATATATTTTTAATAATAAAATATGTGAAAGGTGTAATATATTATAATATGTATTTTCATTAATATATTTTATCTTTTAATATATTGTATATTTTTTAAATTGAAAATTAGATTTGTTTATCTTGTATAAGATATAAAATTTCTATAAGCAAGCACTTATGTAGTACAACTTTGCGAGATCAAATAGTGTACACTTTTATTGCATGAGTTATGTTAAATGCGAAAGGGAAAACTAGTTTTACATAACCACAAATAGAAACATGTCCTTAGAAGCTTGTATGTGGAGCATTCACAAATAGAAGCATGTCCTTACAAGCTTGTATGTGGAATGTTCATTAAGTTTTGTATGTAAAATGATTGCTCTATTGGGCTTCTAGTAAGATACACACTTTTGGCTGCAAGTGACACTTTCCCTCGGAAAACTAGCGCCCCAAATATCACAAGTAGCCAAACCATTCTTGAATCTCTTTGAACACCTATTGCCACTTTCCCAATATTAATGTCTTTTATTGAATCTTCAATGTTAAGAAACGATTGTCTATTTATGAGTCCTGATCTTATTCTACTGTATAGTAAGGTCCTTAAAGTGAAAATTGGTATTCACCTCATGAAGCAATTAGTAATTTGATTCAACCATATAATTGTGAGTTAATACATAGAGTGGTTATTGTTCAATCTAAATAACAAATACAATTATATTTCTAACCACAAGATATTACAAAGTTGCACATTCAATACTTGATTTTAATTGCCAATTAAATGACAATAAAAAGAAAAAACAGTTTATAGCCTAAAAAATGCGCTCCACTCATGAGAATGTTGAGTGGGAGATCATAAAGAAATGTAGAATGAAGAGAACCCTACAATGAAGAAAACATGCACATAATGATTTAAAGTAGAAAATTAGGTGACACTATGCATTTAATTATTGAAAAATTTTAGATATTATTTAATATTCATATTTTCAAGAATATCAACAAACAAAATGTTAATCTAGGTTGTCATTGATGTCAATATGGCACTAGCAGAGATGGAAAATATTGTTGAGATGCATGGTTCCAAATGATGATGTCATAATTCTTGTTTCATAAGAATGTCATTAATTAATATTTCAATTCACTAATGACGAAGTCTTAAGAAGTGCCAAGTGCCAAGTATTTAAAAGCCCTTCATGACATATGGAGGACTACATTAGATGATTTCATATTCTTGATGAATGACGCAATTGATAATGACACATGATGAGGTCTTGATAATATTGTTTGAGATCATTTGATGGTTGGAAGATTATTTTGGAGTTATCCTAATGATGCTACATTGTGACTACACTAGTATATCATGGCATTGTTTCATGCTACATGGATGTTTCACTGCTACATAATAACTCTATGATCCTATGATGACATTGATAACAATGAAGAAGCCATCGTGTGCCAAACATTCCTCATGTTGTCTCAAATTTTTTATGCATAAAATTTAAGGATAGTCACAAAGAAAAAATATTTTGGACACCTTGGAGGCATCCTTTGAAAATGGATCCTAGACAACCTTAAAGAGGATTTTCTCCTCTTTCTAACTAGCCTTTATTTTCCCCGAAATGCCCACAAGTTTGTGAGGTATTGAGTTTCTATGTTAAGGAGATTATTCTTAGGTAGCCTCAAAATTGACAAGGTTGGTGCCTTGGAAAATCCAAGTTGGTGCTTAGGAGATATAGGATTGGTGTCCTTGGAGTTGGTTCTCCTAAACTCAAGGTTGGTGCCTTGGATGAGGCAGGGTTGGAACCCTTAGCCGTTGAGGAACCAAGTGGGAGTCTGAACAAGATATAGGGTTGGAGCCCTTGAGGGTGGTGCCTCAAAATTGACGAGGTTGGAGCCTTGGAAGTCCAAGTCAGTGTTTGGAAAATAAACGTTGCGTGATAGATATAACCCAAGAATATTATCTTTCAGATACGAAAATATAAGACAATGCAAATAAACCCAAAAATAATATGAAATGATTCTTTATAGGTCAAACCTTGAAGGTAAGGCAACACCATATATTCACTACTTAAGGAAGGAGAACACTCCACAAGTCATAAGCCTGTTCATACAATAATCCTTCACTCTCTCCCATGTGGAGTCTCTAGCCTCTATATAGGCCTCATACATATAATACCATGGATCATTACCATGGTTACCTCATACCATCAAAATAATACGATGGGCCCATTACATTATTATTAACTACTTGTTGTCCCTTACATGACATGGGTTAACCACCTTATTTATTACTATGGCCCATCCCATTATTACATTATTACCTTGGGTACCTCCCTTGGTACCCCATATTATCACCCCTAGGTATATAACATTCCACCCCCCTTTGCATGTTTCATCCCAGAAACATGGGAAGAACACAAATAATAAGATCTACTCAAAAGAGTAGTCCACTGGTACCATGCACGTGCATCTAGCCATCCAAGAGAAAGGCGAACCCTTGGTCTCACTGGTGCCTCGCTCGCTTGAGATGGAAGTTGACTGTGGTAGCTCTGTAGTGTTGATGTGTAGTAGGTGGATCTTCGCTCCTCTCTATCTGTCATGTGGGGGTTGTTGTCCATGTGGCTAATTGGTTTCCATCTTGATGGTTGTCTTGCGGGGTGTGTGGGTGATGATATGTTGAAGTTTTAACCCACGATGGCTTTTTATTTAATTCACCCTGTTGTGGTGTCTTCTTTTCCAATATGACTTCAACCACTAAGCTCTCATCTGATGTACCTGTAACATTTTCTGCTTCAGCCTCTGTTTGTGTTTGATTGTTGATCATTAAAGGCTCATCATCTGATGTGTCAGTCCCTCGAACATCTTCTGCTTCCGCCTCCATGTACTCTACCTGTTTATTGATGGAAATATCATGTAATGTAATTTTCTTCTTTTTATACCAGAGCTTCAGGAATTTCTTCTGCACATTAATATTGATAGTACCTGTAGATTCCATCCAAGGATATCCCAAAACAACATCCATATTATCCATCTCTGAAGTATAAAAATCACCATGCAACACATACTTATCCATAGAAATCTTCAAATCCTTATACACTTGAACATCCTCATCATCCACCTAAGTGTTTTCAATGTGTTTTGCAGAAACTTGCAATGTTTTTGCCAAACTAGCATTGATGAAGTTATGCTTGCAACTAGGATTTATAAAAACAATGATCCTCTCTTTCTGAATAAATCCATGAACCTGCAATAAGAAAACATCAGTAGGAAATAACCCTTTAGGTTCCATGGTTTCCTTCTTTTCTGTAAAAATAAAATCTTTGCTAGGCAATGTGTCTATCTGTGTGAGCTTATCAACAAGAATAATTTTTTCTGCCAAAGTGGTCCATAATAGCTTTTGTGAATATGTCCCACGTCCAAAACCTTCTATTGGAACATTGATGCTCTTGCCACAATTGTCGTCTTTCATTGTCCAAGTACGTGCTTGCCACCATAAGCTGAGTCTCATTATCTAAGTTGTTATTTAGATTGAAATACTGCTCCATTTGTGCTAGCCATCTAGCTGGATGAGAGCCATCAAATTTATACAAGTTCCTCAAATTCTGATTTGGGCTCGCCATCATAAAAAATTTAGCAAAAATTTGAAATGGTCACAATTCCGTCAATATTTCTCACAATCCCTATTATAACATGTTTTTCGAAATGGAACAACCACTCTACATCTGCCCATATGATAGAAATCCTGATTCAAAAACTGGAATTTCAAATCTGCACTGCTACTCTCCCGCTGTCACCCAAAATTTCTTAAAAAGTAGCCGATTTTAAATCAGCGATATCTCCCTCATCCGGACTCCGATTCGACTGATTTTTTTTTGAAATTGGCTATTTTTTCACAAGGAATCCAAATCTTAAATTAGATTTTGTAGATCTTGCACCAGGACGTCCAGATCTGTGCCGCGACTCGTTGCCCTAAACAATTGTCTACAACCCCACTGATTTTTAGATCAGCGATATCTCCTTCATTCAAACTCTGATTCAATCGATTTTTTTTTGAAAGCAGATATTTTTTCACAAAGAATATAGATCTACAGTTATATTTTGTAGATCTTTCACCAGGATGTCAAGATCTGCACCGCAACTCGCTGCCCTAAAAAATTGTCTGCAACCCCACTGATTTTTTAGATCAACGATATCTCCTTGATTCAGACTCCGATTCAACCAATTTTTTTTTGAAATCAGATATTTTTTCACAAAGAATACAGATATGCAATTATATTTTACATATCTTGCAACAAAACGTATAGATCTGATTTGCAAACTCGCCGCCCAAAAATCCCTGCAAAAATATAAAAAAATTCTCCACATTTTTTCGCAAGAAAGTGCTCTCATACCACTTGTTATAGATCTAACCCAAGAATATTATAGATTAGATACGAAAATATAAGACAATGCAAAGAAACCCAAAAATAATATGAAATTATTCTTTTAGATCAAACCCTTAAGGTAGGGAAAAACCATACATTCACTCCTTAAGGATTGGAGAGAGTGAAGGAGTTTTCACTCTCTCCAAGCCCTAAGGAGTTTTCACAATAATACTTCAAACTAATATAAGAAAATAAAAATTTTGAGTGTAATATGATAATTATCTCAAGTGATATCTTTACTGCTCAAAACTTTGGATTTGAAAACCGAAACAAAGCACATAACACAACTCACATAAAAGATCATATGAATTACATGTGAAAAAAGATAAAATAAATTGGATAATAAAGAAAAATGATATTGATATTGACCTATGGCAAAAATGCAAACAAAATACCTCTCATTCGCAAAAAAAAATATGATAACTCTAGTTCCTAACAAAGTCTACCACTAAAATATGCATGTATAAGATAAAATGTACATGAAAATACATAAGTTATTCGCAGTACCAAGATGGGATGCGAGGAAACCTACACATAAAAATGGAATTGTTAGATAGACAGGAATAAGATTAAAAGAGAAAACAAAAAATAGCTTATGAATTACCGAGCTCGAAAATGTTAATTATTACACTAGACAAAACTACAATAGGGGGTCAAGCCTCCTCTCTACTTAGTAGAATGTATATGACACAAAAAAGGAATGAGAAAGGCCAATGCTATGGTAGACTACCAAAGCAAATCAAAACCATAAACTATTTCCACTGTTAGATTGACTCGCATAATCGTGAGCTTCCAAAAACTATTGGCCGTGTGAAGGAGTTTAAGTGAGGTGACATATAATGGACCATGTGGCAATCCATGTGACAAGGCACCGATGGAATGCTCCAACACCAAAATTTGCATCTAAGTATAAACCTCGGCAATCTCTAGTACACAAAATGGACTCTAGAATAGAAATATGAGACATGTGTTGTACCTATTTCAAGTAGGGAGTCCTTGGCTTCAAAAATTACGCGAGGAAGCCAACTTAACTGGCCTTTAAGCTCAAGCCCGCCCTTGAACCAGAGGGGGCTCCCTCAGTGTTACGAGGCTTTGTTTAACACTGTTCACATGTCACTAAACAACTTTCTTTGAAGCAAAATCACCATATTTATGGTTTTAATCGGGGTGGTGGATGATCAATGACAATTCCTACTCATGATTTAAAGGCTCTTACATAGGGTTCCTTTTGAAAGTTTCACCTTCCACCATCACAGAACGAATTGATTTGTATAAGGATTTGGCAGAAGAATGTAAGGTGATTCCTAATAATTAAGTAGCCAGAATAATTGCGTGACCACTAGGAAGATTTTGATGCATGTAGAGGATTTCTACAACCTAACAAAACAAATTGAAAGGGAAATAGAATGGTGAGACTGAAACCAATTCTAAGAGGAACTATTTCAGAGAAATAGCCTAATAATCTATTATCTTGTAAGGGCTATGCGAAACCACAAAACAAAAACTAGTTAAAGAGGAGTTTTGATGAACAAATAGTCCAATAAGAAAATCTTTTTCTAAAGATAATGATTTTGTAGACCTTCCTATAAACAATTTTATCATGTGTAGAAATAAGATATGAAAAACTCAAAAAACATACTTGAAACACAAAATTGTGTCAAAACTAGAGCCATAAGGTTTTCATTAGAAATACTACAACAGAAGCTTTATTATAGAGTTAGGAGATTGGCATCAAAATCCCACCCCAATTACTTTAATTGATGAAATATTTATACAAATTATAAACTAAAATATCTTGAAAAAATATCAAGATTTATTTACAAATATCTTAAACTATTTTACAAAAATAGAACTAAAATATAGGACATTAAAAACTAATGTATCTACTTGGTACTATCATTATGCATTTCTATTTACAAAGAAGATAAATTTGAATTGAATTGCAACTCGTAGTTGATGAGGTGGCCTAAGTGTCTTTGAGCATTTTTTTCCTAAAATCATGCACAACAGGGTTGAGTCATGCCTTTGTAATCTTAATACGATATAGTTCTATAAAACTTGAGAGAGGTTATTGTATATTAATAGGTTTTTGAGATAAAACTCTATTAGTTCCAAAAAATTTGGCTCCATCTGTTCAACATACTTTTTGCAAAAAGATGTCTAAAAACAGAATTTACAAAGTCCGAAAAATAGGTTGTGAATACGTACTTGTATCTCTGTGTATGTAATAGTTGTTTAAAATATGAAGTATATTAATTTACTTTAGCATATTAGGAACACAAACCTCTTTTAGTTACACAAGAATCATCTTTTATTGGTCACAGTCTATTCTGCAAAAATATGACCAAACAGGGAAAATTTGGGAACATATGTCTTCAACATTTCTTCACAATCTCCGAAACCATAAGACTTGTTACAAAACTAGGAAATGTTTTTGTAAACTATATTCTTAAGAAGAAAAACCTCCTCCCGTTTAGCATAATTCATTTTGGATTATCAAAACTATGCTTTGCAAATATGTTACTAAAATAGGAAATTTCTAGAAAACATGCCTTCAAAGATACATTTGTATCTCCCAAATCATAACAACTCTTAGGAAATCGAGAGAGGTTTCTATGCATGAGGAAGTTAGAAAAAAAAGTTTATTTGAGTTTCTGAAAATAAATTCTCATTGGTTTCTAAGAAATGTTTGACTTTACTGTGTTGTAGAGCGAAAAAACATAATTTCAGCTCACCATGAAATAGACATATGACGTGGAGGTAGGAGATGATGTGGACGTAGAAGGAAGGCACGAGATGGAACGGTAAGCGGGAGCGGGATGAGGCAAGAGGAGATAAGTGGTAGTGGTTGGATGAAAACCCCGTCAGATTTGGGGGAGATGGAGGAATGTAAGGAAAGTGGATGGAGTTTAATGAAGTGATGGGATACTCGGTGGGGCCAGTGGAAATTATTTAATGAAATGTTGGGGAATGTTTGACATAAGAGGGGTGTTAATACTTAGGGATATGAAGGTGGAGAGTAATATGAGCAGATGGGTGATATAAGGATTTAAAACTTAGAAATAGAATTAATATCAATTAATTTACATGTAAATATAAGAGAAAATACATTACTCCTCTCCGAGGAAAACAAATTTGATGTTTGTTTGTTATGCATTAATACTAGCAACCTATGCATTTATAAAATTATTTAGTGTGCCAAAATATGTTACAACATTGACTCCAATGGGGACTGCTTCTCCCTGTGGGATGTAGAGAACATGTAGATCAGCTTCCTTTAGCGTTGGGCATCGAGTCATACTATAATCCTAACCATCAAACACCATTTGTCATAACGAATTCTCCTGGATCAACCTTGCCATTTGAATAGCCTCCTAGTCTAGACTATAACCTACAACTGTGAAATGAAACCATATGCCAACACTAATTCGGATAATCTTTCATACTAAAAACTAAAAATTCTAGACTGAAATATAAAGTGATGTGTCACACCATTCATAAACAATGAGCATGTTGATCTATTGCATAGCGAAATTATGAAAATCTATCTAATCCTCACACTTCTATCTAACTTAACTGAAAAACTTTACACTCTTAGGTGTAATCTGCTTACTGTTGTAACCAAGTGCGTAGTGGATTTATTGACAAACCACATTCCTAACCACTAAAAATCTGAAGAATATATACAATATGAACATAAACTCCAATGAAATACCTATACTCACACGTGTACTTTAAAGTTGCATCCTCTACTGACATTTTATATTTCTAATCAAGGCTAAGAGGAGAAAACATATGTTCTTGATTGCAAGTATTAATGAACCTTGCATAGCGGTAAATGCAACTGAAATTTAAAAGCAAGAGTGGGATTGATAATCTAGTGGAATCACCATCCAACAAAGTGGAGTCACCACGTGCATATAATGCAACCAATACAAATGCCTATTCCTTGTTCATAAACATGAAATAGATTTAAACTTTATCATTCCTCGGAGAAGGATCTTTAATTTTCTCCCTCGCAGTGGCACCAAATGTTGTGCCTATTTCCCGTAGAAAGTCCTTCACTGCAAAAACTACGCCAAGAAACCAACTCAACCAACCTTTAGGCTCAAGTTGGCCATTGAACGAGAAGGGGCTCCCTTAGTGTTACGAGGATTTGTTTAACATTTTTGAAAAGTCATTGAACAACATCCTTTGAAGCACAATGGTCAGATTAATGGTTTTAATGGGAGTGTTACACGATCAATGGCAATTGCTACTCATGATTTAAAGGTTCTCTGACAGGATTCCTTTTGAAAGTGTAGCTTCTAGCCTGACAGAATGACTTGATTTGAATAGGAATTTGGCAGAAGAATGTAAGGAGATTCCTAATAATTAAGTAGGCAGACTGATTGCTTGACCACTAATAAGATTTGGATGCGTGTAGAAGATTTCTATAGCCCAAAAAAATAGATTTGAATGGAAACAGAATGGCAAGACCGAAACCAATTCTAAGAGGAGCTATTTTAGAAAAATAGCCTAATAAGCTAATCTTTTGCAATAGCTATCAGAAAGCACAAAATAAAAACTAGTTCAAGAGGAGTTATGATGAACAAACAGTCCAATAAACAAATCTCTTTCTAAAGATAATGATTTTCCACACCTTCCTATAAACACTTTTATCATGTGTAGAAATAAGATATGAAAAAATCAAAAAATATACTCGAAACACACAATTCTGTCAAAACTAGAGCCATAAGGCTTTCATTAGAAATACTACAACTGAAGTCTTATTACAAAGTTAAGAGTTTTTGCATCAAAATCCCACCCCAATTACTTCAATTGATGAAGTATTTATACAAATTCTAAAATAAAATATCTTGAAAAAATATCAAGATTTGTTTACAAATATCTTAATCTCCTTTACACAAATACAAATTAAGTATCAAACATTAAAAATTAATGTATCTACTTGGCACTATTAGCATGGATTTTTGTTTACAAAGAATAGAAATTTCAATTGAATTGCAACTCTTAGTTGATGAGCTGGCCTAGCTGTCTTTGAGAATTTTCCTCTCGAAATCCTGCATAATAGGGTCAAATCATGCCTTTGTATATCTCAATACAAGATATTTATGTAAAAATTGAGAGAGGTTATTGTAGTTTAATAGGTTCTTGAGATAAAGCTCTATCAATTCCAAAAATGTTGGCTCCATCTGTTCACAATAATTTCTGTAAAACGATGTCTAAAAACGGAATTTACACACTCCAAAAAATAGGTTGTGAAGAGGTGCTTAGATCTCTACGTATGTAATAGCTGTGTAAACTCTGAAGTAGGTTATTGTACTTTAGCATTTTAGGAACAAAACCCTCACTCAGTTCCTCAAGGATCATCTTTTATTGGCCACAATATGTTTTTCAAAAATATGACTAAAGAGGGAAAATTAGGGAAGATATGTCTTCAAAGTTTCTTTAAAATCTCCCAAACCATAAGAGTTGTTAGAAAACTAGGAGAGTTGTTGTAGACTAGAATTGGAGGAACAAAAACCTCCTCCCATTTACCATAATTCATTATGGATTATCCACAATATGCTTTTCAAAAAGGTGACTAAAATAGGAAATTTTTGGAAAATATGCCTTTAAAGATACATTTGTATCTCTCAAACCATAACATCTCTTAGAAAACTCAGAGAGGTTTCTGTACTAAGGATGTGAGAAACAAAAAAGTCTTTCAGTTTCTAAAAATACGTTCTCATTGGTTTGTAAGATTTGTTTCACATTACTGTGTTGTATCACGAAAAAACATAATTTCGGCTGACCATGAGAGAGGCATATGACATGGAGGTAGGATATGATGTGGACACAAAAGGAAGGCATGGGATGGAACGGTAAGCGAGAGCAGGATGAGGAAAGAGGAGATAAGTGGCAGTGTTTGGATGAAAACCTCACAGGGGAGTAAGTTCAAGTGGTAAGCTCTTTTCGGATTTTAAGTCCTAAAAGACTAGGATGGGGGTGAAGAAGTTTTGGAGGGCGGTTTCCACAACCACCGACTTCGAAACCCCCTGCCCCCGCTCATAACCTTGGGACGACAAGGGAGGGTTGAGGAGGAATATATGACATGAGATTGGAGGGAGATGCAAGGGATGGAAGGAAAGTGGATGGAGTTTAATGAAGTGACAGGATACCCAGTGGGGCCACGGAAATTATTCAATGCAATGTTGGGGAATGTGCGACAGAAGAGGGGTGTTAATACTTAGGGATATGAAGGTGGAGAGTAATGTGAGTGGAGGGGTGATATAAGGATTTAAAACTTAGAAATAGGATTAATATCAACTAATTGACATATAAACCTAAGAGAAAAGCCTTTACTCCTCTGCCATGAAAACACATTTGATGTTTGTTTGTGGCGCATTTAGACTAGCAGCATGTGCATTTATAAAACCATTTAGTGTGCCAAAATATGTTACAACACAATGGATGACAACCTTCCTTGGGCTCTGGAGCCCTCCAGTAGTGGAGGAAGGTTGATGTTAATACCTAAGAAACAACAAAATTTAATGCAAACCTTAGAAATGTAAAAAAATTGTATGGTCACAAACTAAGATCTAAATCTGAAAACTATGTCACTTGCCAATGACATAATAGAAGCTTTTTTATTTAAATATTTTTGAAAATAAAATTTATATGTCATTTATTATTTATTTTATAGTGATATTTTGAATAAACATGATACTAATATTTATAATATTAAGTGCTTATAATAATTAAACAATGATTAAGAGCATGTGTTTTCTCTTAACATATTATAAATTTAAATTCACAGAAAAGTAGAGTATGTACACATTTATAAACTTTGGTTTAGAAGTCAAATTGCTCTATGGAAAGAGGTCTCATTTTTCACAAATAAGTGAGTTTTTTAAACTAACCAATGTTGATAATAACTAAGAATGATTGATAACATTTCAGGATAGCAATTAATAAAAAAGCAATTAGAGATATTAATCAATGATGGTTAACCATTTACATGTAAAGATAACAACCAATCATAGTAGAATTAGTTTGCATTGTAAAATAATTATTGCTAATGATTAAAATAGCTTAGATATAACAATCAAGAATAAATAAATAAACTCGTAGATCATCACACTCAATTATTTACTAGGTAACTATATATATATATATATATATATATATATATATATATATATATATATATATATATATATATATATATATATATATATAACAATATTCTTAGGCATGGAGATTCACTCTCACTTTTCCATGGAGATTCTTAAGGTACAAATGGGATTTGTTTTTATTCTAATTTAATTTTATAACATTTTTTAATCAAATTAGAAAACAAAAAGAACATAACAACTATTGAGATAAATCTCAACCCTTTATTCTAACTTGTATTAAAAATATTATGTGGATATTAGGTAGAGGCTAAATATCTACTATACATCCTTATGTCCATGGAATATTTATACAAGGGGGATCCCATGGAATATTTGTACCAATTTGATGGGCTTTCTAGTTAGATAAATATCAAATCTTTATCCTAACTAATGTTAAAATATTATATGGATATCTAGTAGAGGCCAACTCTCTCCTATACATCATTAAGTTCACAAAATATTTTTACCACTCATATTCACTTCATGTCAATTGTACCGAGAGCCCCCTCACAAGAATAATGAGAGAATTGAACATGTAACATCTAAATTGAGTTAACCCTTGAGGTTATTTTTACTATACATCTATCTATTAATTATTAATAATTAGATTAAAATTATGAAATATAGCAACCTTATTCTACAATAAACAATTCAATAAATGTTAAATAGCTATGACCCTTTTATTAAGCATTGACACTTAAACTATAATTCTATAAACCTATTACAAAATAAATATATCTATAGACATAATTTATAACTAGTTATAATAAATATTATTAAAAAAAACTATTATAATAAATAAAAGAATTTTTATTAAATATTTTTAAATAAAAATATACCATTTTTAAACAATAAATTTCAAAATTTATATATATATATATATATATATATATATAAGTATTGATAAAGCACATGTGAAGTACTTAACTAAGATTTCAAAATTTTAAAATATATATATATATTTATTTATTTATTTATTTATTGATAAAGCACATGTGAAGTACTTAACTAAGATTTTTGTAAATATATGGATTCAAAGAAGAATACAATTTATTCAACTTCAACATAGAACTTGTTAGGCAGTATTTATGATTTTTTCAATTTAAAAAATAGTTATACACATTTTGCGTAGGTTTTTTTTTTTTTTCCAAGTTTATTTATTGCTTATTATTTTTTTTGAATTAGATACTAGTGACACTAAGTTTTATTTTGTCTATTAATATTTTAACAAGTTTATATGTAAAGGGGTTTTTTAGTTGTGAAAAATAAAGTGAATATATTGCAAGTGTTGTCGGGTATGAGGCAAGATGTATTCATACTTACTGGAGGGTATAAAATAAGGTATTTAACAAAAATAGTAGTTATCTATCAACAATAATTGTGACTTTTATTAGAAAGATGTATTGAGAGGGGTGAAATAAAAAGAAAAATTGGATTTTTTATCAATATCCAATGAGATTATGAGTTTTCTTTAATATTAACTTCTTAGGCATTGTAACATGGATTGACTAAGTGGGGATCCCATGGTTTATGGAATCTAGTGCCATGAAGAGAAATAAGAGGCTATAAATTACTTTAGGAACTCTAAATGAAATCAAGAGCTCTAAATGAAAACATTGTACCACAAATCAATGCTCACATGCAACACATATAATAGCCTCTTAGGAAATGCATTCTACAAGCTATGGTTGTTCTCAACTTCATCTTCATGTATGGCCTCAATAGGGATCTATGTTCTTTAGAAACATGGAGACACCTAATAATTTGATTTGTTGTAATATAGGTAGTTTGAACAACCTATCTACAAATATTTGAGAGACACAATGGGGCAACAACATCCATATATTTAAGGGATAACTTCTTCACTATTGTGATTCCATTAGAAGCATTTTTTTCCCATCATACTATGGATTAAAAATTGAAAACTATTTGACCAAAAGTTTAAAAAAATGAAAGTTGGTTGTAATATTTTCAAAATATGAACTTAACCTTAGACCAAAATTGAATTATATAATGGAAAAAGGTTCAAAAATATGATATATGAGTGGGAAATACATACGTATATTTTTTTCAATATCCAATTCAATACACGAGAATATGAGTATAAATTATATATCAATATTTTCTTCAACATTTAATTTCATGAAATTAACCTATAAAAAAAATTTATTTCTTGAAAATAGTGCATAAAATAATTTGAGAGTAAGTATTCAATAATTTTAGACCTTATTTTTATTTTACATATCTGAAATTTATTTTGTGTTTTCATACTTCTTATCTAAAAAGTAGAATAGTATGTAATACTTCACTTTCATATTTTCACTTTTATAAATATACATTTAGTACCATGATTATAAATTAAAAATGATTTATGCATAGACATTTATGATGTTAATTCTTTAAATATAGTACAATCCCCAAAACAATTATAAACCATATAATTTATAATTATAAATCAAATCCATTAGTTAAAAATCAAATAAAAATTTTATTGTACAATTATAACTAACAATATTTCACTTTGAAATTATGAAATAGAGTAATTTCACATTATGGCAATATTCAAAAAATATAATACTAAAATATAGAGTGGTTTCCGACCAATATGATTGTTTTCGGACAAATATAATTAGAATAATGAAAATATGTTACAATAAAGTTCGAATATTTATGAAAATGAATCTCATCAAACATTCATGAAATGCATTGTTGCAAATGTGTTGTAATATGATAAAATTGTTTATTACCTATATATAGATGGAGCTATTAAGTCATGTGTACCCGGAAATGAATTTATCTTTAATGTTAAATTTTAATATAATTTCGTATGTTTATGTTTTTTCACAAATTAATATATAAATGAAAAATTAATGTAAACATAAACTATACATGCACTTACATCTAAACAAATATTTTCAGCCCTTTTTTTTTCTTGGTAAAACGTCACATTGCTTTTTCCCACATGAAAATACTTGCCATTACTTGTGAGAACACATGTATATGTTTTATTTTTTGAAAGGAGAAAAAACCAATAGCTTATATATATGCCATTACATTTCTCATATCATCGTTTTACTAGTTAAGCCTTCTAAACGCTTTATTTCTCTCATATAATTGGAATATCTATATTTCTATATATTGTCCATGAATACATTTAGAGATAATCAAACATTATTTTTGACAAAAAAAATAATTCAGTAGGTCTAGTACAATGTCAATGTCAATAATAGGGAGAAAAGTCTCAAAGACTGGGTGAGAAGACTTCCAATAATATGTGACGAAATTAGAGAGTGACAAGTTTTGTTTCATTAAATAGATTATACATCAATATTAAAATAATTCATAGACCTTCAGAAGTGCTTCAAGGTTAAGCAAAACAAAACTACATCACATTATAATAGAGAGGGAATTCAGATATAGATAGCATGCTCACATATCTCTCTATATCGTCTCCTAGAAATTAATCTATGTGGCTTTATATATTATTCCTCTTCTAATCCCTTCTCACATGACTTGGTCCAACTTAACGCCTTCAACGCAAATCAACTGACTTGCTCGACTTTCACTTGCTTCTTTCAAAATTGGTCGTTTGATCCTTTTTACACGACCTTACAAATCCTGGTGGAACTACTTTCTCTCTCCTCTGGTCGATTTTTTATTTCTGTTTATGATTTATGACTTCTTTATCATTTATTTTTCCTCCTTGCATTTCTCATCTTCCTCGCAAAACTTGATAAAAATTTCTACAAAAATTAAGGACCCAATAGGCCGTAACTATAGTCTATTGACTCACCCTCAAGTCAATAATTTATTTAGAAGCTTGATCCTTCTTATGGTTGGGTGATTATGATGATGCATCCCATCCCTCTACACAAACTTCACCTTTAAATGAAAGGCCCAACTCAGGAACTGTTTGCAAACCTTGAGCTTTAAAACTATTTTAATCCTCCACTGTCGTCTTGTAGGCAACGAACAAGGTATTAAATTTGTTAATGAATTGGGTTGTATCGTTGCAATAGGTTTCTCACGGCTAGAAGCAAGGAAATATTGCCACTGTGTATGAGCATCACCACTAAGCTTGCATAGTGCTTGCTTCATTAATTGTTTTCTCTATTCTTGCAATTGATATAAAGGCTTGTTATGCTTAGAAAGTAACCGTGGCCAATTGTTGCCAATCCTACACTTATGAAATATTTCTACGAATATCGTGTGAGCTACGGGAATGCATTTTAGAGAGTGGATCCTTGTTCTATTTCTTGATTGATTTGTTGATGGAATTTCTCTGTAGGATCATGAATACACTTCCACAAATCCAAAACAATACTGGACAAATCCTTTTTTATCACAACTAGCTCTGTATAGGCGGTCTCGACAAAAACTGGCCACATGTTCTGAAGTTTGGAGCTAATATCCTTAACCTGCTTCTTCAGTTCCTCTTTCTCCCTGTGAAACTGAGCACATTCTTCAACAACAATAAGTTCTTCTTGTTGCAATTCATTGCGCAGTGACAAGTTCATTATATTTGGAATCAATATTAAGTAGCCAATCCTCCAATTGTACTAAAAAAATTCTGATTAATTGAAACATTAGTTGTGAGGACCAATGTATAATATTGAAAAGAGAGCGACTATCCATTGAAGGAAATGTTACTTGGTCAATTGCAACAGACTTCTCAAAGTGTGCTTGCGAAGAGACCTTCAGTGCAACATCCTACTGAATTTTTTCACAAATTTGTGTGAGCACGAGTAAGGAAGCAAAGGAATAATATTAGGAGAGTAAGAAAATAGATTTAAGGCTTCTCGACAAGAGCGCAGGTCTCGACTAAGGGTAGATATTTGCGCTCAAGAAATGATAGTGCTTGGCTTTAGTTTTGATGCGGACATAGGTTACACAAGCGGCACTAGAACTATCTTTGTAATCTAATCAGGTTCTTCTGTATACTTGGTTTCAGAAATTATCTCCATATCAACCAGATTCTCCGTGGTATATTCTTATTCAGGGTCATATTGTTCGGAAGGGAAATAAAAAATGGTCTCAGAGAGAGTGGCGGTATGAGGTTATGAACCATGCCTATGACACGAAGATGGAGGGGTTGAGTGGACAATATGTCCCTTAGTGATAGTTGTAGGCCTAAGGGGCTACTTAGGCTAATAATATAGGATATCTACAATAGTGGAAGAACTAGAAAGACGAGTAGATGGTTTTAGAGGAAACCTTTGTGAATGTTGCTTTCACAACTGGAAGCGCATAAAAAGATAAAGAATCGTATCCGGTGCCAAAGATATAGGGCTCATTGAAGCCAACGGTAGATCACCAGGTTTAAAACTTCGATCTTGATATGAAACAACATCAGGTAGAGAAGAATTTTTAGTATGTGAACTTACCATGGATCCCACATGAAAGACGGTTGGGTGAAGAGAATACAGACAGTCATGTAGCAACTTCATCATAGGCCGAAAATTATATCCAGGTGTAGCAGAGCACTTCTTGGAAGATGACAAAACATTAGAGGACAGACTGCGAGGTTTCAACGCGTCGATAGAGTAGATAATCCCTTTATAGTTTTTCATACAGTAGATTCTTAGCCATGATAGAACTTCATGATGAAATGCATCATGAGACATATAGTATGACATAGCTCATATCTTGAAAGTGTCCTATTTGATAGTCTTTGACGAAACATAGGTGTGAACCATATTTGGTAACCATACTTATCTAGAATAGACTTGGGTACCCTGATAATCATGGTGGTGGCATTGATCATCTTATTGTACCAGTATTCAAATGCTTTGTCGTTATGAAATTGGTTTGCAACATCAGCGTAGACTAGCCATGGCGGATAGGCAAGAGCAAGAGCTTCACTAGCTAGAGCCCGACCATCACGAGAACACTAGTTCATCATTGCAATATCTATGACTAAGTTTCCATAAATGAAGTATGTTACCCCCTTTTAGACTTACTCACATGCGGCAAATAATTTGTCAAGGAACAATTTGAACCAATTTACGGGTGCACACTGTACGCAAAATTCAGCTACAAAGATAGTGTCGAATGTGCATTCTCTTTGGTGTAATTGTCTGTGACGTTTCTTCCAAAATAAGAAACAAACTAGATTTTTGTTAGAATTTTCTCATCAATTCCATAATAAACAGATTGTGTTTTTACACAGAAAAACAGAAAATCGGTTGCTGGAAACAGTGTTTCAGCAACATAGTTTTTTTTTTCAGTTTCTATAACTCGTGTTGCAGCAACGCTGTTCGTGGTGTTGCTTCTATAACTCGTGTTTTCTTCTATAAATCGTGTTGCAGCATCAAGTATTTTTTGAGTTATGGTGTAATAGCAACGGTGACGGTGTAACAGCAATAAGAAAAATTAACTTGTATTCATCAAAATAAACTAAGTGTTATAGATTTGTCTTCCTCATACTGAGGGAATTTCACAACTTCTATTACAAAATAGATTTACCAAGGAACGCTTCTCTTCCACACAAATAACATCTACCCTTTCTATCATCAAACAACGAGAAAACAAATTACACATTTCATTTCACTGTTCTGAAATTATTCTTCTTCCTCTTCACGCTGCTTCGTGCTTTCCTTTGTTCTGTGTGATTCTTCAGTTGTTGCTGCTAACATTAAAACATAACTGTTGTGTGGTATTTATATGCTGAAAGATATCTGATTAAAACAATAAAATATTACAAAATATCTTCTAATGTTTATCTCAGAATTTAGGCACCAAGGCGGTGATGCCCTTATCAAAAACAATTCGGTTGTCTCCACAGGAATTCAATTGAAACTTTAATGCATATTAATGTGCAAAAATATCAAAGGCGACTTTGCTGCACCGAACAGCCTGTATCATTTACTGCAAATCAGATTCTTGTACAATTGTTCATTGTTGCACTTGGAATTAAATTCCAACACTCCCCCTTAATTTCAACTGCTGCATACCCAAACATTTTTTGAAATGATCAAAGCCTTTCTTTGCTAATGGTTTTGTCAAGATGTCTGCAAGCTCATCCTCTATTCTGCAGTGCTGCAAAACAATCTCACCATTGTTAACCAATTCACGTATGAAGTGAAATTTGGTGTCTATGTGCTTTGTTCTTTTATGAAAAACAGAGTTTTTAGACAATGCTATTGTTGAGCTATTGTCACAGTAAATGGTTGTGCCATTTTCTTGTTCATGGCACAAATCTTTGAGAACTCTTCTCAACCATATTGCTTGGCATGCTGCTGTTGTTGCTGCCACATACTCTGCCTCTGCTGTTGACAAAGCCACAACTGGTTGCTTCTTAGAAGCCCATGAGATGGCTCCCGATCCCATATGAAACACATATCGAGATGTGCTTTTCCTATCATCAACACTTCCAGCCCAATCACTCTGAGTGTAACCTATCAACATGAAACTTTCAAAAGAGGAGTATAAAATACCAAACCCCTTCGTTCCATTCACATACCTTAGAATCCTCTTGATGCCTGCCAATGAGTCTATTTTGGTCTTTCCATAAATCTGGAGATTAAACTCACATCATGCATAATGTCCGGCCTAGTTGCAGTCAAGTACATAAGGCTGCCAACTATGCTCTTGTACAGTTTTGGATCAAAATATTTGTTGTTGTCTTCTTTAGTCAATTTCAACCCCACAACAGTTGGAGTCACAGCTCCTTTGTTGTATTGCATGTTAAATCTCTTCAACACAACTTCTACATATTTATCATGAGAAATGAAAACAAAACACCATTTTCACTTTGGTCTACTTCAATTCCAAGAAAATATCTTAAGAAGCCCAAGTCAGTCATTTCAAATTCACTTTTCATGACTGCTTTAAAATCAACAATGAGAGAAGCATCATTGCTAGTAAAAATCAGATCATCTACATATAAAATAACAATAATAATCTTACCGTCATTCTGTTTTATGTAGAGTGTGGGTTCACCATCACACTTATCAAACCCATTCTCAATCAGATAAGCATCAATTCTGTTGTACCATGCTCTTGGAGCTTGCTTCAGCCCATAAAGAGCCTTCTTCAATTTACAAACTTTATGCTCTTGGCCTTCAACTTCATAGCCTGGAGGTTGATCAACATAAACCTCTTCTTTTAACACTCCATTCAGGAATGCATATTTAACATCCATCTGATAAATCTTCCATTTGTGTTGTGCTGCAATAGACAACACTGTTCTGACTGTTTCTATCCTTGCTACTCGTGCAAAGGTTTCATCATAGTCTCTCCCTTGTTGCTGCTTGTAGCCTTTCACAACAAGTCTTGCTTTGTGCCTGTCAATCTTACCTTCAGCATTGCTTTTGGTCTTATAGACCCACTTAACTCCAATCGCATCCGTGCCTTTACGGAGATCCACTAACTCCTATGTTTTACTCTTCTCAATTGCAGCAATTTCTTCATTCATTGCTTCAATCCATTTATCTTCATTTACTGCATCTTCAAAATGGATTGGGTCATCAATATGACAATACAAAGTGAATAATGAATTCAGACCGACATTGTTACTTACCTCTCCTTGTTCATAAATCTCATTCACATTTCTGAATCTTGGTCTTCTTGGTGTGCTTGGAGTTCCATCCAAACTTGAGGCTATATCTGATCCCTGTGGTGTTTCAGCATCAGCTGTTTGTGGTGTAACAACATCCGTTCTTCCTTGATTTCTCAAGGCTGTTTGAATTCTAGCTTGTGGTGTGGTTTGTTGTACTTGTTGTGGTGTAGGAGGAGCCACCAAGGAAGGATTATTTGATGCTGTCCCTTCCTCTTGTTCATCATGAGACACAATTTTCTTCACATTCACTTTTTTTTCCAAGCTTCCATCCCAAGCTTCATCTTCAATGAACTGCACATCTCTGCTTACTATTAATTTCTTGGTGGATGGATTATAGAGTTTGTATGCTTTTGAATCATCACAATAGCCAATAAAGACACACTTCTCCCCCTTACTATCAAGCCTTTTCCTTAGCTGATCCGGTACATGTGCATATGCCACACAACCGAATACTCTCATGTGAGCAACAGTTTGTTTTTGACCACTCCATGCCTCTTCTGGTATTCTCTTCATGACAACTTTAGTTGGGCATCTATTCAAGATGTAAACTGCGCAAGTAACAGCTTCTGCCCAATACTCATGCGGCAAGTGTTTTGCCTTCAGCATACTTCTAACCATGTCAAGGATGGTCCTATTCTTTCTTTCAGCAACACCGTTTTGCTTAGGTGTATACCTTGCGGTAAACTGCTTTTGTATGCCATTCTCTCTGCAAAAACGCAGAAAGTCTTGGGAGATGTACTCTCCTCCTCTATCTGTTCTGAGCACTTTGATATAATGCCCAGACTGCTTTTCAACAAGAGTTTTGAAGTGGCAGAATTTCTCAAACACTTCACTCTTCTGTTTCAGCATATACACCCATGTCTTTCTGGTGTAATCATCAATGAAGGTTAAAACATATTTATTTCCAGCAAATGATGGTATTTACATCGGTCCACACACATCAGAGTGAACAATTTCTGATGGTGCTTTTGCCCTTATACTCTTTCCTGCTGGAAAGCTTTCTTTGTGTTGTTTGCCCAAGATGCAACCTTCACAAAGGCTATCTGGTTTCTCAATCAACGACAATCCCTTTACCATTCCCTTTCTGTGCAACAGATTCAGGCCTCCGAAATTGAGATGTCCAAATCTCAAATGCCACAACCAATTCACATCTTTCACTTGTTCCTGAAAGACTTCTTGTGTTACAGTCGCAATAGTTCTGCCTTCCTTCAAATCTGCCTTGAGTTTGAGAGGAAACATTCTATTGCTGGTCATCCGCACCTATGCAATGATCTCCTTACTTGGAGGTATGTCTCTGGTAGTACACAAATCATCTTTAAAGAACACGTTGTAACCTTTGTTTATGAGTTGTCCAATGCTCAAACGATTACATTTTAGACTAGGTACATAGTATACCTCTGGCACAATCATGTGTTCTCCATTTTTTGCTAGAATACTCACTCTGCCCTTACCCCTGACAGATATCTTATCATCAGTCCCTGTTGTTACCTCAGATTTCACATTTTCATCTAGATTGGCAAACATTGCAATATTTCCAGTCATGTGATTACTACAACCTCAGTCTAAGAACCAAAAATCTTCTTGTTTGTCTTGTGCTATGTTACATGTTAACAGCACGTTCTTTGGGTTCTTATCTTCTTCATTTGCAAAATTAGCATTCTGCCTATTATTCATGTCATTTTGTTTTTTCTTACATTCATTGGCATAGTGCCCAAATTTTTTACAATAATGACATTGGACTTGGGATTTGTCATACCTTTGTCCATGAGCTTGCTGTTTTCTTGAACCTTCAGCTTGGTTCTCATTACAGCTCCTTCCGCTTGTGCTAGCAGGGTAATTTGTGCCTCTGTTTTGGCTTCTTCCACGACCTCTGTTATTTTCTCTGCCTCGACCTCTTCTTTCGCCAAAAGACATCTGAGTCTTGAGTGCTTGCTCAAAAGAGGAATCTGTTCCTCTACTCAGCCTGTCTTCATGAGACAACAGAGAAGCACTCAGCTCATCTACCGTGAACTGTGAGAGATCTTTTGTTTCTTTTATTGCCACCACAATAGATTCACACCTTGAGGGTAAACATCTCAATATTTTCTCTACAATCCTTCTATCTTCAAGAATCTCACCATGAGATCTTATCTGAGTTATCAAGCCAATAACCTGAGTGAAGAATGAATCTATTGTATGAGATTCCTTCATGCTGAGATTTTCAAAGTCTCTCCTCAACATCTGCAACTTTGCAGTCTTCACCTTCTCCATGCCTTGATAGGCAATCTAGAGAATATCCCATGCCTCCTTGGACTTTGTTGCTGCTGAAATCCACGGAAAAACACTTTCATGTACTGATTGGAAGAGGAAAAATAGGGCTTTGGCATCCTTCTTTCTGTCGCTCTTCAACTGGTCTCTTTCTGCTACTGTCAAAGTAGCCAGTGTTGTTGCATCTGTAGGTTCAACATAGCCAGTTTCAACCAGCTCCCATATTCCTTGAGAAGCAAACAATGCTTTCATTGTTATGGACCAATAACTATAATTTTTTCCATTAAACTGAGGCAGTTGGGGATTTGTCAAACCTATTACAGCATCTGCCATCTTAACCTGTCTTGGTAAAGAAGAGATACTGACTGTAAAAATAAAAACAGGCAAAAACTTTCTCTGCTGGAAAATATCTGCTCAACAAACTTCTTACAACTTCTACAGTGAAAAAAAATCTTTGTTTTTTACTCACTGAGTGCCTAGACTAGCTCTGATACCATGTTGGAATTTTCTGGTAAATTCCATAACAGACAGACAAAAATTGCACTCTGTTTTTACACAGAAAAACAGAAAATCGCTTGCTGGAAACGGTGTTTCAGCAACACAGTTTTGTTTTTCAGTTGTTGTAACTGGTGTTGCAGCAACGCTGTTCGTGGTGTTGCAGCAACGTAAATTTTTGACATCAAGTATTTTTTGAGTTACGGTGTAACAGCAACGGTGACGGTGTAACAGCAACAATAAAAATTAACTTGTATTCATCAAAATAAACTAACTGTTATAGATTTGTCTTCCTCATACTGAGGGAATTTCACAACTTCTATTACAAAATAGATTTACCAAGGAACGCTTCTGTTCCACACAAATAACATCTACCCTTTCTATTAGCAAACAACCAGAAAACAAATTACATTCAAATCTGCACTGCTGTGCATTTCACTGTTCTTAAATTATTCTTCTTCCTCTTCACGCTGCTGCGTGCTTTCCTCTGTTGTGTGTGATTCTTCAGCTGTTGCTGCTAACATTAAAACAGAACTGTTGTGTGGTATTTATATGCTGAAGGATATCTGATTAAAACAATAAAATATTACAAAATATCTTCTAATGTTTATCTCAGAATTTATTGCAGCAAGGCGGTGATGCCTTTATCAAAAACAAGTCGGCTGTTTGTAGGGGAATTCAATTGAAACTTTAATGCATATTAATGTGCAAAAATATCAAAGGCAACTTTGCTACACCGAACAACCTGTAAATTAAATTGTTGGAATTAAATTCCAACAATTTTCTCATTATTGATCAACTCAATCACGGCTTCCTAGTTTTTGTGCTTAGTGTTGTATTTATCATAGAGATTATCCTTCCTAGTTTTCCTTCCATTCTTGGAAGTGCCTTGGAAGTGTTGAAAAGCGAGTGAGCCTATCGATATCAATGAAATCAATACGGTACTCGTTGTCCTTCCAGACAGAAACTCCATGGATACGGTTGAAAGAAACTTGGTGTGATTGTGTAACCTCTTGTGTAGTACCAAATACGTGCAAATCCCATAACTCCATAATGGTAGAATTATGTAGTGGACGAAACTGAGGTTTAACTTTCTGAAATAAGCTCGTAGATGAAGCTAAATTAGTCTAAATATAGACTTCAAGGCGAAGATGCAAAAAAAATGTCACGGTTGAATAGATTATTATCAACGAGTGTAGCCTTTTCATACTTCCGAAATAGATCCTCTAGTGGCATAATACGATCACCACAGAAGTCGAAGGGAACGATTGTCTTAATAGGGAAAACCATGGTGGAAGATCGACGACAGTAGACAAACTGTACAGTAGGATCATTGAAAATTGTGGACATAGAAGGATGGGATGTGAAACCTAGGGTGACAGGCTCGGGAATATATAAACAAAAACAGGTAGAAATGCTTCGATATCTAACACTTATTGAAAAGGTTGGAATATTGCAATAATGGACTCGACCGTTGGAAATTAAACGGAAAAACTCAACAAATTCAAGATTGATTCATAGAATAAAAGAGTTAAACCACAAATACCCAAACCATGACAAAAGGAATAAAAATAATGTGACACGATGACAAAACATAACTGAAAGTATGGAAACAAATTAAATTAGAGAATGGAATACTGCAATAATAGACTCGATGAAACTAAATGGAAAAACTCGACAAATTCAAGATTGATTCATAAAATAAAAGAGTTAAACCACAAATACCCAAACAATAACAAAGGGAATAAAAGTAATGTGACACGATGACAAAGCATAACTGAAAGTATGGAAACAAATGAAATTAGAGAATGCAGTGAGAAAATATTTACCCTTATAGGGAAAGTCTCCATGACTCAAAATAGCTTTATTAAATGACTCAATAAATGACTAAAATGATAACATATACCTCCCCAACCATAATGAGTTGCTGCAGGTCGCAACTAAAAAACAAGATAGAGAACAAAATTATTTTGAAACACTCTAATAGAGCCTCAAGCATGCACCATTCATTCGATGAAGTAGAAGAATTACATCAAGTTGTGTGAGCCTTATGTCTCCTTACTCTCTTATTTCTATGACAATGAAAGGACCCAACGACATCTATATCTTTTGTGAGTACTTAAGGTACGTACTTGATCTCCCAAACAGAAAGACTTTGGCTTATTATTTTGATTATGCCACGCTTTTTGTCATTCTTTCTCAAAACTCTTATGAAAATCTTCCATGAATCATTTCACATCCAATTCCCATAACTCATATAGACATTATACCATAGACTCATCATCAAACATTTTGGTGGCTTGTGCAATGAATAAATTGGGAACAATAAACTCACCAATTACCAAAGCTTCTGGAACATAAACAAGCTAAAATGAGGCGTATTTGTCTAGAACTCCTTCAAGATTAAATAAAACTAAGCTATGTGAAATTATACACAAGGAATTTGGATCTCATTCTATGTGGATTTATACATATTTTTCCTTTTGTTATGATCCTCGCATGCATTACCTAGTCCAACTTAATCCCTTCAATGACATCAAACTGCTTTTGTCCACTTTCACTTGATTCTTTCAAAATTGGCACGTCAATCTTTCTTCGGTCAAAAGGTCATGTGATAAAGTTAATAAAGGACAATACCAAGGTCATGGGACACTTATTCAAAGATGAATGTTGGGTTGGGTAAAACATCATAGTGTGGGTGTTCACTTGGTTTACTATGGCCAAGGGAAATTGGCAAAGGAAATGGAAAAGGATTTGAAAAAGAAAGAGGCATTAATTGACATTTTGTTTATGATAATTATGGAAAAGAGGAGAGAGGAAGGTGAAAGGTAATAGGTTGCATGTGGAGAAGAAAATGAAGGAAAAAATGGAAATTGAAGAGAATAGAGGCCCTAATGATAAAAAGGCTTCTGCGGATCAATTCACAACCTTCTATGAGTTTAATTTTAGAGATATGTCTCTATTCCTTCTCTCTCATACTATCACACACGGAGTATTCTTGGAGAACTTTGCATTAGGAGAAACGAACACGAAGAAACAACAAGAAATCAAAGGAAAGTAAATATCAAGCAATGAAGAGTGGGATCAACCAGCTACAACAAGATTACTTGTAGGTATTGATTTGGATGGATGATTTCCTTGCTAGTTTTAGCATGCATGGTACATGCATGTGTGTATCTAGTTCTCTTGCTATCATTGGCATGGGTTTTGCCATGTGTGGCAATGAATTTCATATTTTCCATCCCCTTTCTCGATAACCATGGTGTGATGGGGTTCTCTTTCTTACTTGAGTTGGATTTCTAGATGGTTTGAAACTAAGTCGGGTGGTCTCAGGAAAGATGAGAAGGTCTAGGAATCCCTTGATGAGTAATGGAAGGATACACGGTAAAACCTAGTTGTGAATTCCCTCGTTGGTCCTAAGAATCCATTCACGAGTAGTGGTGGGATATATAGTAAATCCTAGAGGTGTATGCCCTTGCTCGGCCTAGGAACCCCTTGAATGGTAATGGCGGGATACATGGTAAATCCTATAGTGTGGAGAGGAATAAATCCTCATAGTTTAGGTGGAGAGATCGAAATGCATCCATGCTTGTTTAGGGCCTAGTTGTCCCTTCACTAGTATATTGTGTGATTTCATTAAATATTGTAATGTATGTTTATTCTCTAGGCCTAGGAATTCCTTGGAGGGATACACAATAAATAATGAGCAAGCCTTGATTGGTTCTTTTGTGAGACTCACATTCATGCTTCATGTGAGGTTCCTATAGCAATAGGTGTCATAATTTTGAATTGACTTTTTCTTGAGCTTGTAATATGTACATACTTTATTTTCAGCAAATAGTTTTCCATATTGAAAAAAACAAAAGAGCGTATGTCCTAAAAGAATAATAAAAGGACAAAAAAAAAACAAAATGTTATGAAACCAGCCAAGGAAAATTTTAAGGATGGAAAATTTTCTTGAAGTTTAAAACATTGGCGAATCTCACTAATCCCTAATATGCAAATTATAAATGTTTATTGATATATTTGTAAAATTAATCAAATTTATAATTATTTTATATATAGTCTCTCTATAATGTTGGCGATTTTTAAGGTAAAATAATTTTATATTCTAAAATTTGGGCGAATCGTCTTTTATAAAATTGGAAATTGGCGAATCTTTTTTGTGGAAAAATGATGGAAAATTAGCTCACTGGGCGAACATTAGCCCCTAAAATTTTCCATGAGGTCCAGCTCAAGAAAAGATAGAAAAGATAGATCAACGCCTTAGAATTCAGCCTCTTCGAGGGGGCAACCTCCTTTACATTACATAAATGAACAATTCTTCGATGATATAAATGAAAAGACCTCCTTTCTAGGAGTCTAAGTGGTTATAACATAATCAGAGCCGACATAACAATAATAATGTAAGGTCACAATAATAACAATAATGGGCTTCTACGGGGCACAATAGTAACAATATGGGCACTACATGGGTACATGAATATAATAAGTGCGTTATACTAATAACAATAAGGGGTTGCACTAGTAGTATAGGGGCCTAACATACCCCTCTCCTTCAAAAAGCGTTGTCCTCAAAGCTTGAGTAGTTCTTGATGCTTATGTATAAAATTCTTGTCCTCCCATGTGGAATATTCAGCAGGTAAGTTCTTCCACTTGATGAGATACTCTAATATTGATCGATTTCGTAGTTGTTGGGTTCTTGTTTCTGTGACTGGTCTAAGATCCAATATGATTTTTCCTTCCTCTTCAATTTCTGGCAATATTGCTTGAATTGGGATCTTTTGCAACTTTTGAGTAAGTGGTCATACTTCTTCGTCCTTCTTCCATTCATCCCTTGCTTTGTTTAGCCAATCTCCTTCGATAATATACATAGCACAAAACAATGCTTCCACATCCTCATCCTTAAAGATTCTTCCGATTCGGTAAGGTCGCCATTTTTTAGGTGCATGGAGTATTGCCAACATTTCCTTCTCATAAATAGCTTGCTTGAGATGTAGCAGTAAAAATACATAATTACCTATGCCAAAGCATTTTTCGCTACGATGTTGATCTACGTGTTGTTTCATTTGATTTTGCACTGAAGTGGCGTTATCCTTTAAAAGTTGGAGAACTTGATGTTGATGCTCGATGTGATCTTTCTCTGCTTGAACCTTTTTCTTCTTGATATGTCCTTATATCTTTTGAGGAGTGATAATTTCTTCGAGTCATTTACAAGATATGGTTGGATTCATTTCTTGATGCTCGATGTGATCTTTCACTTCTTGAACATTTTTCTTCTTTATGTGTCCTTCTATCTTGATAGTTTGAGGAGTGGTAATTTCGTCCATTGAATTACAAGATATGGATGGATTCATTTCTTCTTTCTCGATGTGATATTTCATTTCTTGCACCTTTTTCTTCTTGATATGTCCTTCTATCTTGATAGTTTGAGGAGTGGTAATTCTTGCCAATGCTTTACAAGATATGGTCTGGTTCATTTCTTCTTTCTATGGGGTGGTGTCCTGGCGTATATCCTCTTCTTTGGATGTTTCTTGATCCTTTTCTTCCTCCTCTTCATATTCTATGTAAAATAATTTCTTCTCACCACACCTATGACCTTTAGTGCATTCGCTATCACAATTGTAACAAAGCCCTTTTTCTCTTTTTTCTTCCAATTGTTGTGGTGTAACCCTTGTAGGTTGTGGAAGGCTCGGAGAAATAACACTTCCATCTTTATAGTTGTGAGGGGTATGCTTCGTGGTTTCCGTAATTTTTCTTTCCATTATGTCACAAAGCCCTTTTACTCTTTCCAATTGTTGTGGTGTTGCTCTAAAGAAGGTGTTGCTCTTTGTATCCTCATAATGTGCTATCATTTGCTCTGTGAAAATTGACCACGTAACAAGTTTTTTATGAGAACAAAGCCCTTCATACCATAAAAATTGATCTGGTTCTAAATATGAAGATGCAATACATACTTTTTGTAAGAGTTTTACACCATGTAGATCAAAATATTGCTCCATTTGAACTATCCAATTTACCGGATCCTTTCCATCAAACTTCCTCATCTTGCTTTCTCATGATTTTAGGAGCTCTACATTGAAATGAGTGTAACTCTGTACTTTCAGATCATTAAGTTCTAAATTTGTGAGCTATAGTAGCCCTCTGTGTCCTCTTTCTAATGCCACCAGTCTGATCCAAATTGGATTCCCTAAGAAAGCGTTATGCATAATCTCCCAAGATGACCTGATTATAGACCTTTCCATAAGAGCACAATTGTATGAAGTGCCACGTGTCACTGTTTCAACCTTTGGATCTGAAAAATTCATACAAGAAACTACAGTCCGTCCTCTTTCTGTACCTTCTTACTAAATTTCAATTTGATCCCCAGAGAGAAAGTTATGATGATTTTCCTCAGGTCACCTGTTTTGAATGTAATTCATGAGTCTGCAAAAAGACCAACTTCCTCAGACCATAACTCTGCAAATATAGAGCGAACCGCTATGAAATTAGGAACCAAGGTTCAGAGTGATTTCTTCTCAAATGGGTTTTTTTTGCGACTTCTGAAACGTCACAGAAACAATTTTATAGTGAAAATTCCACGATGACCTGTTTGGAGCAGCGAAACCCTAGAACCCGAAGCTCTGATACCAAATGTTATGAAACAAGCTCAAGAAAAGATAGAAAAGATATATCAACGCCTTATAATTCAGCCTCTTCGAGGGGGAAACCTCCTTTATATTACATAAATGAAAAATTCTTCGATGATACAAATGAAAAGACCTCCTTTCTATATATAGGAGTCTAAGGGGTTATAACATAATCAAATCCGACATAACAATAATAATGTAATGGCACAATAATAACAATAGTGGGCTTCTATGGGGCACAATAGTAACAATATGGGCACTACATGGGTACATCAATATAATAAGTGGGTTATACTAATAACAATAAGGGGTTACGCTAGTAGTATAGGGGCCTAACACAAAAAAGGTCAAAAAGAATTAAGAAAAAATGAAATATATATATATATATATATATATATATATATATATATATGAACTCCAAAATAAAACAGAACATGAAAGTGTGCAAGTGCAAATGCCACTACTATTTAACTTTTCATGCAAAATAATGATTGTGTGCACCTTGTTACAATGCCATAATCCATGATAGTCAAATAATGTAATCTTGACTATTTGATGCTTTAAATTTCATGTTATAGATATAGAATAAATTCTAGTCGAACTCTTTAACCTTGGTAGCTTAGTACATAGGTAGAGAAATAAAAATGAGCTCAAAAGTTTAATTTGAGCCATTGGAATAAATAAGGTTAGATTTAGAAAGTTTTATCCAAATAAAAAATAAGATAATAAAGGGTTTGCTAGCTCAAGTGCACCCATGTAGAAGAGGAAAAAGTGTTAGGTTAAGAAAGCGTAAGCAGAAGAAAACGTGCAGAATGGACTATGTGGTCAAAATACTAAACACATTTTACATGCTCAAATCATAATGTGTAGGTACATCCATCAAAGTACAAAGCTAAGAAAATATGAGTTTAACTAACTCCCCTGCCTTTCAAAGGCTTCTCCCTCTCATATTTATTAATTTCCCCATCATCTTTAAAATACTCCTTCTCCCCTCCATTTTTACCCTTACTTCATTATCCCATATTTTCCCCTAAAAATTCCCTTTAAAATCCCTTCCCCCTTTCTAAAATCATCATTATGTTGCATAAATCCTTTCTTCCTAGGGTGAAAACCATTTTCCCCCATTGTGAAAAGTTATTTTCCCCTTTTATAATATAAAAACCCATAAATCAACTTATCCTAAGTTGAAAACCCTTCCACCTTGCAAAAACCTGCTCGATGGATCATTTAAGTTAATCCACGATTTTAAAAGTTAATTAAACAAGCTTAAGCATATTTGATTAGATGGGGCCTGCCTTAACCATTCCCCCAATCCTCTCCATGCATCTTTTCAGCGGAACCACCATTCGATCAACACCCATCTCATCTAACGGTTACTGCTCCATTTGAAGCACATTCCATTTGAGAGCTTTAATGACCTAATAGCACCCGAAATACGTGGTTTTTCCCAGACCCAATTTAGCAACATGTCACTATTGCATCATTTCACATCCACTCTAAATTTTACCACCCTGACCCAAAAAGTGGTGCGAAGAAGGGAAAAACCACCCTCTCAATAACAGTCACTATTCATGACCATTTTTCCCGCTTTTCTCAGTTCTCACCAAATGAAGCCCTGCAAACACCATTTTTACTATACTTCAACCATCTACACATTGAAAGCGTGAGCTTTCTTGTGCACCTTAAATCTACAATCACTAATCAACTACCATTCACCATCTTGTCTCCAGCACTCGCTGATAGCCAACACCTATCATCTACGACCTAAAACCTTGACCAAATCGAGAGCACCAACCTCCAATTTTAGGTATTTTGCAAACTACACCATATTTTCCCCTTTTTAATATAAAAGTTCAAGTAATTCAAAGATTGAATAAATTAGATTAAAATTTCTACCCCTGAATTAATTGATTTTCACCAAGACCCTTAAAAACCCTATAAAACCGAGACCACTAGTCAAACCCTACGAAGTCAATTTCTGATTTTTACCTTCGTTTTCCACACAATGTCCACCCACATTTCCCTTAATGTTTAAGTCTGTTTCAACCCCCCACCTTGACCAATATCATCTACCTTTAGGTGATAGGGATTTTCAAATTAATGATACATCCTTTGCCTCTCAAAGAATAAAGCTCCACTTCTGGAGCAAAGATATATTTTTAAATCGTGGTGATGACCTTCACCTCTCGAAGTCAGATCTACCCCTCTACTCATTCGCAGAAGCCACACTCCCCCAAACATTATCCAATATTGTCAAACCTGCTACATCCCCAACTAGAGGGTTATAGTAGCCCACAATCAACATCTACTCTTCGTTATCACTCCAGAATCCATCAATCAGATGTTATAGGTCTCACCCAACCCAAATTTAGCTCCTTTGTCCATTGGAGGACTTCTAAAACTGTACAAATCTATTGATGTGGACAAAGCTAAGAAAGTGTTCAAGAATTTCATAGTTGTAGAGAAGAATACACCAAATTTTACTCCTCCATACATGGCCCCCATATTTTCACAAACTTCTAGGCATATTGTCATCATGATATCTTCCATCCTTGAATACCGAATAGATGGGCATCCAGATGAAGTCACTTTTGCATTCCTATCACTTTTCACCCCTGGTAAAACTCCTGCCATCAAGTTTGATTATGATCACTTCATTGTAGACAAAATGCATGAAAAACTCATAAGATTGCCCACTCAAAGAGTGTTTAAATTCTCTGTAGTATTCTATTATTTGATTTTGTACTACCAAACTGATAAATTCCCCATGAAGATCACAAAATGTGACAGTGGAGGAAAATACAGGTCTGTGCTCTATTTGATGCCTATTGTCTAGAAATATTCCACTCTCTTTGATTATAAGGACTTCATAGATTCCTTTGTCCACCCAGTGATGAATATGCTGACACGAATTGTGAAACCTAGGGTTAGTCATCACATCAAAAAATGTACTTGAGATGGCTAAAAACAGTAATATAGGAGGCTGGTACTTGTACCAGAATCACACATATATCAGAGTCTATGGCTACCACCTGCCTCCATATAAATTTCCAAAGTATCTCCCCTTGATAATTTTTTCCCTGGAATATTTCAGGAAAATCATCAACTCAAATGATGTCCACTTCGTGGCTGAAAATAACAAGATCTAATTCAGAGTCAAAAGTGAACTCAGCCCCTTTATTTGCAATAGTATACAAGCTAGACCAGAGGTAGACAGTATGTTATAGGAGTTGAAATTTACCAAGAGTTTTATGTGGCAATATGAACCTCATGGAGTAATATGCAAAATGAGAACCAGGGTCAAACTAGCTCCTTATGCACATTATTGAGTACCTGAAATTGAAATATATGCCAACCAAACTAAATGGTTGGAAAACACTTTGGTAGATAAAGATAACACAATTATCGATGTTGAAAATACTTTGCATTATATTGAGCAACATATTGACGTGAGTGAGTTCCTGTAGGTCCCAGATCAAGGTCAAAGGATGGATGCTCCCTCTACATTGCGAACATCTTTGAATAAGGAGAAAAACCCTAAAAACAGAGAAGAGACTTCTAGTTCCCAGATGAAAATAGTGGATTAGTAAGCAGACCCAAGGAAAAGGAGAAGATTGAATCATGTTTCTGAATAGGATGAACACAGTGAAGCAAAAAGGGCAGAGCTAGAAAGAGAGTCAAAACCAATGCCAGAGACAGTTCCAGACATACCAGGTCAGAAAGGAAAAGAGGAAATCAAAGAACCCACAACTTCTAACACTCAAGTGTTAGAAAGACAGAAGTCAGCAGAAGTTTCTTCCTTTGTCAGACTAGCTAACAAGGAAAGAACCATCAAAGATAGATATAAGGAGATCAGATTAAGAAATAAAAAATTGAAAGCTAATACATATGCTCAGTATTTCAAGCATTCAAATCCTAACAAGAGCCAAGTTATGTTTGCATTTTATATTGAGGAAGGAAATATGCAAATGTCATATATGCATCCAACAGTACCATAACCCAAATCTTCAACAGTTTATAAAGAGGCCACATTTGAAGTATTGCCAAATGAAATTGATCCTTTGGACAAAGTAGAGTTTCACAAACAAGATGGAGAAATGATATACTCCACCTTGACTCGTAAGGCCATGGATGCATACAGGTTACAAGAGTCCTTACATAATATAATTGCATAGATGAAGCTAGAAAATACCTCTTCTCAAGCCAAGGACAAGAGGACTAAATCCTTAGAAGACTTGGTCATAGAAATGGGCCATGATCCTGCATATATTAAAGCAAAAGAATAATTGATTAAAAATTAAAATGAAGATATAGCAGCTTGGAAGAAACAGTTAAAACTCCTTACTTCATTACACCCATAGACCACCGAGCTGTTAGAGAGCCAACTAACCATGAGGAAATGCTGGACTTGGTGTTACAATTGAACACCCAGCTGAAAGAAATGGAGAGAGAAATGGATAAGCTGACCAAGTAGGCTAGTCTCCAGGAAGCTGCAGCCACTGTCATCCCAATAGTCACCACAGTAGTACCATCTACATTGGCTGAAATGTTAGCTCCTACAACTCCATTGACCACTGCATTGCCTGAAACAACACCATCTACTTCAATAACAGGGTCAACCGCAATAGATTCTACAGGGGAAGAAGCCAATAGGTTTTCTAAGGAAATGGAAGAGATGTCCCTCAAAGCTATTGAAATCAGGAAATTGGAAGATAAAGTAAACAGTCTAGAGACAGATTGTAAAGATGATCAAATTATGAATAAAGAGGAGCAACAAAAGGTAGCAAGGCCAACAAAGAGGATAAAGAAACTAGAGAAGGAAATGACTCTAGGTGAGCCATTGGGATAGGAAAAAGAAACACTTTAGACCAATGTCATTGACTCTGTCAATAATATTTGGCCATCCATTCAAATAATTTTTTGGTAGATTGACCTGGTTAAAGAGGCCAGAGAGGCCATTCAAAAATTTAGAACAAAGTTGGAAGGGATGTCAGAAGAGGCAACCAAAAGCATTATCTTTTTGAATTTTAAGAAAAAATATGAACTCGAAGAATTAAATATTGATGATAGGACAATGACAATCCTAGAAGTAAAAACAATCCTTACTAAAAGGAATTTGATGCACAACTTAGAAGACAATTGTCAAACCATGCAGCTTTCCATAGATAGATTTAAGTTCGACACTTTGATATAGAAAGGTTTACCAAGTCCTTTTGTATTTAACGATAAATTGATGACACGGGAGGATTATGACAGGAAGCTCAGGGAAGTGGCCAAAGATAAAATCAATAAGGCAGACATCCACAACACAACAAAACATAGGATTCCCTCTAGTAAAGTTCTTTACCAAGACTTGGAGAACTTGTTTTACCTCCATCACGAGGTAAACCACCTGTTTGTAAATAAGCCTACACATTCTAAGTACAAAAAGACTGATAGGGTATTTAGAAAGTTAAAAAACATTTGGTTACCAACTGAAGAGAGATGGGAGCAGCTAAATGACTTACTTTAATTCAAAGTAAGTCCAACAATTAACACAATTTGGTAAAAATAGAATGGTGAAAGTAAATGGGCAGTTGTCCCATTTAAAGAGTATTAGAGCCAAAGAGTATCATGGAAAGAAGATAAGTCTAAGAATATCAGATCATAGCTAAAAGATCAATCATCTAAATATCAAAAGAAATGAGATATAATAGTGCCAGAAAGAAATTAGTTAGAAAGGTGGCATTACCTTTTTAGAGTTATATATATTTTTCCCTAAAATAAATCCCAAGTGAGTTTGGGATATTTTGTAAATAATTTTGTATAAATACTTCATAATTCAAAGTATGTAGGGTGGATTTTACTAGACACTTCTATAGACTTTTTGATCAAAAGACCGAGAGGGTTATTGTATCATTCGTTGATCAAGAAAGCTAGATTGATAAATAAAGATCATATATTTCAAAGGATTCATGTATTGAGCGAACTTCAGAGAAGTATTCTTACGTGTTATCATTATTTTTCTCAATTTATTCAAAATATTTAATGTGTTTCTGAATCTAAATGTTATAACTAGAATAATACTGCAGAATTTGTCTAATTATACTCTGTCTTAATAGTTATACATTTAAATGTTTTTTGCTGATATCTAAGTTAAGGAATTCTTAATTTCTCCTTGGTTTAGATTGATTTCTTGAATATCCAGGTTAAAGGATTATTAATTTCCCTTTGATCCTAATTATCGCTTCATTCCTCATTCATTATTCAGTCTAAGAACCCTTATTTTCTCTCTCACGCCTAGTGAAACCCTTTCACTCCTCTCCTTCATAGATTTGAAAAACATTCTGCTATCTTGCCCTTTGAACATTTGCTTTAGTAAGTTGATCCAATTTTGTTTCCTTATTGTTGGAGTCCATAGCCCAGTGGCCTAAAATAAATTAGTTTATCCATCTTTTTAAGTAATCCCACCATCCAATCTTAAATACAAATCAAAATCCCAAGTACAATCATAACTAGCCTAAGATCAAAACAAACAAAGTTAAATCATAAAGAGAAAACCCTCTTTGACTTTAGGTTGGCTAGAACCTATTCTGCAAATTTGGATAGTGGTTACCTTAGAAATTTCTTTCTTCTGACAGCTTCTAGAGAAAAGTACTGAGTGATAACATAGTGGTAACCATACTAGGGAATAGATCCTTAGTCTAAATAAAACATTAACAAAATTCTAATTTACATTTTAAGGCTCTTAAATTCGTTTGTTAGAAGTTTTTCTTAAAAAATCCCACAAAAATCATTTAAAAAAATTGAAATTCTAGCTTCTAGGAAGACTCATTATATTAGGGCTAATCCAGATCCAAACCCTACCTTGGTAATTGATAATCCAAACCCAATTTCAAGAAAATATAAAAAGTAAGAAAGTCACATAAAAAATATACCATTAGTGAAAGCTAATATGTGTCGTGATGATTGTTTAGTTTTAGAAGAACTTCCATTTTATTTACCATTTGATTTATCATTGTTTAGAACAAAATATGAAAGACAAATTTATGAAACTATCTTAGATCCTAAGTTTCTGCCATATGTTGAAGTTCAAAAAGCTAATAAATAAATTGATGAATACATTCTAAAATTTCTTCAATCGTCTATCATTACTGCTGGTACCCCTGAGTTTCTAAACAATCTTCCATTACTTTAGATTCACCATTATTCACTTCAACTTCATCCATAATATCCTCTTAAGTTCATTCTTCACATCCATTTATACCTACACTTCCTCGCCAACCTACGAGCACTCATTCATCATCTACTAGCCCTAGTACTTATTCCACCATAACTGGTACATCTGTGAGTATTCCTATTGCATCCGCAAAGACACTTATTGTATCATCTAGCATCCCTATTATATCTGCAAGTTCCTCATCCATTGTTGCATCATCTACGAGTACTGCAACCCCGCATCTCATTCAGTCCCAATGTACAGCTATGGCAACCAGATATGCTCCCTTGAACTTTAATTTAGCCTTGTATCCTATGCCATCAGATTACCAAAGTAAAATTGTTCAATTTGATGGCACATGGCATTACATTGCACAAAAACATGTTCATAAGATGAAAGATTATTTTGAGTTGCATGAAACTGACATAGATGATGTTCAAATGAGGTCATTTGCCCAGACTTTAGTTAGTGACATTAGGAAATGGTTTCGAGCATTGCCTACTGTTAGTATTGATATTTTAGATATGTTTTACCAGCAATTTTTTAACAGATGGGAGAAGCAAAAGAATCCCCGACAAATACTTTTATAATATGATAGTATTAAAAGGGGACCTAATGTAACTGTTCAAGGTTACTGCACTAGATTTAATAACCGTTGAGTATCAAAGAAGGTATGTTTTGATGGTTATTTCAGTATCTTTTTCATTAGGATATATAAACCTTTCTGCATTTTAAACTTAGATAATAACGAAACACGTGAGGTTAATAGGAAACAGTGATAATTGTCGTTCCTACGTGAAAGAAGGAGGAAAAGCAGAAATTAGCCATCTTAAAGGGAAAGCCGAAGAGGAGATAACTGCTGTCCCTTTGACGGGAAACCACAAACATAACAGATCAAAATGGACCAACCCAGAAAAGGAAGCGGAGATACCAGCTCGGAGCATAAAAGGAAAGAAGTGACTTAGGGTTAATGATTCTGCGAATCCCTGAGGATCTTAGATCCTGAGGGATTGCTACTTTATCTATTTTCTGTATCTAGATACATCCGTCATCATCCTTATATAAGAGATAGAATTGTTGGCTACAGCGAGGTTCTGTTGTAATTCCTTTTTAACAGATCAAGACTATGATCTTTATGTCGTATTAAGACTTGATTTGCTGTAAGTTTATTTCATGCATTAATACAGACTTGGTTACTCTTTTATCTTTGATACTGGATCAATCTTAAGCGGTGTACCCCTGGAGGCTAAGGGCCCCGCCCTAGAGGACACTTTCTCTTGTACCATTACGCGTGGTTTCTGTGTGGTTTGTTCATAGGCGTAATCTGGTAACCTGTTGTGTTTTATGAACGTTATATTACATGCTCTGTTATGTTTAACTCGTTTAATGTTCCTGCGAATTGAAGTCTTATATTGACATTGTATTATGTTACCAATTCATTAAAGTGTTGATAAATCTCTACAATATATTATCACTCTAGTACAGAGTTCATTATGATTATGCTTTAGCATTATGACAGTTATCTTGAGAAGTCTGATTTCTTATTGAATGTTACTGTTCATATCTTGAGATGCAATCACATGCGTTTATTTAGATCAATAACAGAAGCAGATTAAGCACGTTGTGTTTCTAGGGTTGTAATTGGTAGTAATGTTCTATAGTATGTGTTTTAAGACTGCGGGATTGATGTTTTGATTGGAGTGGTTAAATAGAGTCGCAGTTTAATGAACTTGTTTATTGTTTATTCCAGTTGTTGTTCCATTTAGTTGCTATTCCATTTCTGAATTGTTGTTCCATTTAGTTGTTGTTCCATTTCTGAATTGTTGTTCCATTTCAATTGCTGGTCTATTTCAAGATTGCTGATTTGTTGTTTCATTTACTCGCCATTTCTTAAGGACAGAATCAGGCTGTAGTGAGTGTTAGCATCTGCTATTTGGCTCCCAGAACTCTGATCTGTTCCCATCAGCTATGAAAGGGATGGGTTATTGCTACTAAACCCTTGGCTGATGTGTTGTTCTATTTCATCGCTATTTCCTTTACTTTTCGTTTCATTTATATTCATCAAGTACGATCTCAGGTTGTAGTCAGCCCCAGCATCTGTTACCTAGCTCCCAGACCTCAGATTTGTTCTCATTAGTTATGAAAATGATGGGTTATTGCTACCAAACCTTCGACTGATGCAATGCTTGGTGTGATTTAGCGTTTTGAAGTAGTTAAGTTGTAGACATGCGGTCATTTACTTTCGTAGCCTTTAAGTAGTTGTACTACGAGCATTACTCTGACAAGTGCTAAGCCTCAGACTGAGACACTCTTTTGAGATAGCAAGACGTTCCCGGATTGACATACTAGTGTGAGGTAACTAGAGGTGAAAGAGACCCTCTTTATAGCTCTACATTTTGGTGCCATTGCTGGGGAAAGAGTGTAGCCATTTGTCTTTTTCAGAGTAGTGTACGAACCTGCTAGGGAAGAATTGGATTTTGAAAACGGAAGGTAAGAACCTACATGCAGAGCATGTAAAAGCCCTGCTTCTTTGCCTACTTTCCTACAGATTTACTGCTATCTGCTTAAGAAAGATTTAGTAGTTAAATTGAGTGCATGACTAAGTAGAAAAAGCCAAAGAAAAATCCCAAACCTTTGCCGAAGCCATAAAAAGTTAAGGGGTCGGTGACCCTTGGTCGAACAACATTCATAGATGAAATCTATAAGAAATCTGAATCTCAGCCTTCAGTAGGACCTAGGAAGGCTATTTCCAGACAGCCTACTAGCTCCCTTCAGGCCACAGGTTCACCATCTTTAGCCTTTGCTGAGGTGCATAGTCAAATTGACGAACAGGACTTTCAAGAAATTGAAAATTCTATTCCAGAATGATTGCTAGAAGGGAATTTCAGTAATCTTTGTGAAGGAGAAGGGGAAACAAGGGAGATTAGAGAGCCAAGATCTCCTCCTACGATAACTCGGCCATTGAATAGCCCAAACAAAGGGAGTGCGGTAAAAATTATTATTGAAGAGATCCAATCCACTCATATATAAATTCTAGATAGAGGAAGTGCTATTAAAAGTAATCCTGTCAAAGCCATTCCCGCTCAACCAAGGAACACTCTTCTAGATATTCCGGAAAGTTATTGGCATATATTTGACCCAATGGCTCAAAATCCACCAAACACCCAAACCTCTACATTACAATACCCCATAGTGGATTCTGCAGAAAATGCCCCCATGAAAGAAATTCCCCTGCAACATATCCCTACATTTCACGGACTTACATCAGAAGACCCGGATGCATTTTTATTTGAATTGGGTGTACTATGCAGGGTATATGACTATACCACTGACCCCTAGAAACTAAAATTGTTTCCCTCGACCCTGAAAGGTGCTACTTTAAGATGGTTTATAGATAATTGGGAACAAATGAAGGAATCTTTTCTAAAAAATTATCAAGATTACTGTAGGTCTAGAGAAATAAAAGATGAAATATTCGAGATGGTGGCTAGACCAAGCGAAACATTAGAAGAATATGTGGAGCGTTTTCAGTATAATTTGCAAAGATATTCCTATTCATCACCACCCTTACCTCATAATGTGTTGAAAACAACATTAATAAGAGGCATGAAAGAACAATGGATTGAAAAATTAAACATTATGGGGAAAGGGGATATTTATCAGGAAAGTTTTGCTGACATAATTGATCTATGTATCGGGAGTTCGAGAGGCAGTACACGAATCAAACCAGCAGAACATGATCGGTTTGCAAGAGAAAACAAAATTTCATCAGAAGGAGTAGCGTGGGCTGAAATCGAAAATTTACTGGAAAACTTTAAAACTGATATACTAGTAACGGTGACTACACAATTTGACGTTTTGCAGGCCAAGCAAAAGCAAATGGAGGCAGAACAAAATTTAGCTATCTTCTACCCTAGATGTAGGAAGAAGCATAGCCATAAGGAATGCCCACTAGATGTAGTCCAAGCATGCGCCATTTGTACAAAGGATCATTCGACAGAATGTTAGCCCTCACTACCTGGACTAAAAGCGGTATATAAGGAGGTAGAAGAAGAACCAGAAACGGTGTATATGCTCAACTAGTGTCGTCAGTGGCAGCCGCAATAAATTGGCATGTTTTCAGATCCAACTTCTTCTTTTTAGTATCCCGAGTGTAATGCTCAATAGTATAATACATGGAAAAGCCAATTTCAGCCCCCATTCCAAAACTGGTCACCATAGTCATATCCTTCTGTTAATCCATGGCTAAACCAGACGAGCCAATCCGGTTGGTCGAATCCTCCTTATCCCCCACCATATTGGAAAAACAACCCATATCCTCCACAATGGACTCCCCCTACTTCACAAAGTTCAGCCTGGAAGAATAACTGGCAGAGACAAACAAATCAGCCAGTAGGAAATGTCCCTCTCCCTCAACCTACACTGCTAGCTATACAGCAAAATCCCCAGGCTAATCTGAGACCGCAACTCCTAGCCTAGCCCAATCCCAATCCAAATAACAAACCGGTCCAAGCACTCCAAGTTTTAGAAACACCAGAAGAAGGACCCGGTCTGAGGGAGTGCAATGATCTTCAACTAAGATCTGGGCGTATTATCCAAACAGAGGGAAATGAAACAGTTCAAATTGAAGATTAGTTACCTAGAGAACATCTGTCACAAGAAGAGGATGTGAATAGACAAAAAACTCATATCAAGCAACCATATCCTCTCCCCCGTTCCCAGAACGTTTAGTCATACCTCGACCGATACAACAACCTAATTTTGACATTCTGGGAGAATTACAAAATTTGTACATAAAAATTCCATTCCTTCAGGCCATTCAAGACATCCCGATATACACAAAAACTATTAAATAATTGTGCATAAAAAGGCCAAGGAGGAATATAATAGATAATCTAAGGGTTCAAGTATTCAATACTTTATTTGACCTATTGTCAGGAAAGGAAACACCTATTAAGTATGAGGACCTAGGAAACCCAATAGTAACTGTTCAAATTTATGGTCAAACCCTAACTAATGCCTTAGTTGATCTTGGAGCTGCAATCAATATATTGACAACTGCTACTTGCTAAAAGCTAGGCATTACATCTGTAGAACCTACCTCAACTCTGCTAGAATTGGCCGATCGGTCTGTGGTTAGGCCGGAAGGCATACTGCATGATGTCATGGTCTCAGTTGACTCCTGGGAATACCCAACTGATTTTCTGATAATAAACCCTAAAACCCGACTTGATGGACATCCATTGATCTTAGGAAGACCTTGGCTTACTACCGCTGATGCCTATATCGGTTGTCAGCAAGGGAACATGATTATAACCAAGGGGGTGGATATGAAGAATTTAGTACTATATCCCCTAGCGCAGCCAAGTATCACTATAGTTAAAACTAATAGGCACCCTGTATCATATATTACTGACAACATCAGATCTCCATTAACTATACAAGAAGCACTAGAGTTCAAAGACCAAACAGAAGATGATGCCATCAGTAATTTCATTAGTCAAACTGAACTCACATCTCGTACCCAGTGTCATATTATAAAAGCGGCATTTGATAACGAAGTAGAAGAGGAACGTCTGAAATATGCACATGATCACACAATCCCTATCACTTCAGTTGCACATAGTAAAATTGTGGAAATCGAACATGGAAACACCTTACACATTAACGCCGACCTTACACCCAAACAAGAAAAAAAACTCATCTATATTTTAAGAAAATATAAAGAAGCATTTGCATGGGATTACCTTGATATGAAAGGAATTGACCCCCAGTTATGTACACACCACATCTACATAGAAAATGATGCAAGACCTGTTAGGCAGCCTCAGAGAAGACTAAATCCTCACCTAAAATAAGTAGTAAAAGCTGAGCTCCAAAAACTTTTAGATTTTAACTTCATCTACCCTATCTCTGATAGTAAATGGGTCTCCCCGCTTGTGGTGGTACCGAAAACGAATGGGAAGTGGAGGATCTGCGTGGACTACAGGGAGCTAAATAAGGCAACGCAAAAAGATCACTTTCCTCTCCCGTTCATCGATCAAGTATTGGACACTTTGGCAGGGAAGAAATTCTTTTCTTTTCTTGATGGCTTCAGTGGGTATAACCAAATACAGATTGGCCCTGAAGATCAGGACAAAACTACTTTTACTTGTCCTTGGGGAACATTCGCCTACCGAGTTTTACCTTTTGGTTTATGTAATGCCCCTGGCACATCCCAAAGGCCTATCCTTAGCATTTTTGCAGATCTAATAAATGAAGGACTGGAAGTATATATGGATGACTTTACTCCATACGGAGATGAGTTTGATCCAACATTGGAGACACTAGAAAAATTCCTACAACGTTGCATTGCTACCAGGCTTTTTTTAAGCCATGAAAAATGTTACATGATGATGACAGAAGGACTTATTTTAGGACACTACATTTCAGCAGCTGGCATTCAGGTAGACCCAGCCAAAATGCAAATACTTTTGCTTATTCCTACTCCTACTACTCAAACAAAGGTACGTAGCTTTCTTGGATTATCTGGTTACTACAAAATATTTATCGAACATTATTCACGTATTGTTGCACCATTATATGCATTAACTGGTAATATTGATTTCTTTTGGACAGAAAAATGTGAACGTGCCTTCAACGATCTGAAGAAGCTCGTATTTATAGCCCCAGTTCTTTGGGGACCAAATTGGGATTTACCATTCCAGATATCATCTCATGCCTCAGATACAACCATTGGACCGATCCTTGGACAGGACGAGAATAGAAAACCATATGCAATTTATTACATTAGAAAAAATCTATCCCCTGCTGAATTGAATTATACTGTCACTAAAAAAGAATTTCTAGCTGTTATACATGCTATCAATAAATTCAGACATTACATTACTGGATATCCTGTTATCCTGTACACAGATCATTCTGCTATAAAATATTTAGCAAATAAGCCTGTCACAAATGGTAGAATAACTAGATGGTTGATTTTATTGCAGGAATTCGATATTACAATCAAGGATCGACCCGGGAAAGAAAACTCGGTAGCTGATTTCCTCTCAAGAGTGCCAAAACTAGTCGATGCAGCAGCAGTTGAAGATCAGTTTCCAGATGAGCATCTCTTTATTGTTGTTTTTCAAACACCGTGGTATGCGGATGTCACCAATTACCTAGTAGTATGTAAGTTACCAAAGCATCTAACCCCTAATGAGAAAAAACAAATTGTCCAGCGAAGTACCAGATTTTCCTGGATTGGGGGTTATTTGTTTCATACAGGGGCAGACATGCAAATCAGAAGATGCGTTAGACAATATGAAATTTTTGATATATTGAAAGCATGCCATGACCAACCATGTGGTGGACATTTCGTTGATCGTAGGACTGCACAAATTATTACACACAGGATATTATTGGCCCACAATTTTTAAATATGCAAAGAAATTCGTCCAAGCATGTGAGAGTTGCCAGAGAGCGGGACACCCTAGTCACTCAGATGAGATGCCTTTGAAACCACAGTTAGTCATCGAACCATTTGAGCGTTCGGCTCTTGATTTCGTGGGACCAATCAACCCACCATCAAACCAAAAAACATACATTTTCGTGGCAAAAGAGTACGTCACCAAGTGGGTTGAAGCAGAGGCCTTGCCCAGAGCTACAGAAGAATCTGTTATACAGTTCCTGCTCCATCTATTTGTGCGTTATGGCCTCCCTAGAGAGATAATTATAGATGGAGGGCCACAGTTTGTTGGGAACAGAATAGAGGCAACACTCAAAAATTATCATGTTCAACATAAAATTACCACCCCATATTACCCACAGGAAAATGGGCAAGTAGAAAGAAGTAACAAAATAATAGAGACGATTCTAACAAAAACAGTTGCATCACATAGACGTGACTGGGCAGCCAAACTACTGGAAGCACTATGGGCTTATAGAACAACATGGAGAAGCACCACTGGTCACTCACCTTACCAGCTAATGTTCGGAAAACAACCTATATTTCCTATAGAATTTGAAATCCAGACATTTAGAACAACACAACAAGTTGGTTTATATTTAACTGAGGCACAGACTAATCGACTACAACAGATTAATGAGATGGATGAAATTAGGCTCTCTGCACTTCAACGCACTGCTCTGATATAGCAGCAGAGAGCTAAATGGCATGATGCTCTCATTAAAAACATAGTCTTCCATGAAGGAGACTGGGCTCTTTTGTATGACTCCGATTTCAGGACTTCCCCGAGAAACTCCAAACTCGTTGGTTGGGACGATATGAAATTTAGAAAGTGCATGACAATGGGACCCTTGCCCTAACTACTATCGATGGTTCCAGATATAAATTCAGGGCAAACGGCCATCGAGTCCATCTCTACCACAAACCACTTACTCGAGAGTCCTTCTGCCAATAGCTATGCCAAGATTCAGATATGGAGATCTTAGGGGAGGAAGACAAGTCTTCCTCGCCTGTAACTCACTAAAGAATCTACTTTTCTTTATAATTTCTATATAACTTATCGAATTATTTTTGTACATATTTTTGCAGTATGTTTTGTTATTTTTGTTGTTCCTCTTCCAAAAGGAACAACACTTTTGATTTTTGTTGTTCCTTTTCCAAAAAGAATAGCACTTGTGATTTTTGTTGTTCCTTTTCTAAAAGGAACAACACTTTTGATTTTTGTTGTTCCTTTTCCAAAAGGAATAGCACTTGTGATTTTTGTTGTTCCTTTTTCAAAAGGAACAACACTTTTGATTTTTGCTTTTCCTTTTCCAAAAGGAACAACACTTTTCATTTTTCCTATTCCTTTTCCAAAAGGAACAACACTTGTGATTTTTGTTGTTGCTTTTCCAAAGGAACAACACTTTTGATTTATGCTGATCCTTTTCCAAAAGGAACAACACTTTTGATTTTTGCTGTTCCTTTTCCAAAAGGAACAACACTTTTGATTTCTGTTGTTCCTTTTCCAAAAGGAACAACACTTTTGATTTCTGATGTTCCCTTTCCAAAAGGAACCACACTTTTGATTTCTGTTGTTCCATTTCCAAAAGGAACATCACTTTTGATTTTTGTTGTTCCTTTTCCAAAAGGAACAACACTTTTGATTTATGTTGTTCCTTTTCCAAAAGGAACAAAACTTTTGATTTTTGTTGTTCCTTTTCCAAAAGGAACAAGCACTTTTGACTTTTGTTGTTCCTTTTCCAAAAGGAACAAGCACTTTTGATTTTTGTTGTTCCTTTTCCAAAAGGAACAACACTTGCAACTTACGATTTTTGCGGTTCCTTTTTCAAAAGGAACAACACTTGTGTGTTTTTGCTCTTTCCATAAGGAACAACACTTTTGATTTCTGCCGAACTTTAAAAAAAAAAAGGAACGACATTTCTTTGAAACTACTATTCCTTTCTCGAAACGAACAACATCTGTGAACTATTGGAACATTACTCATACGATTTTGAAACAGCTTGGTCCTTCTACTCCAAACTAAGGATGTTTATTGCTGATGTTCTTTCAAGTCTTTTGGAATACGGCTATACATTTATGTGATTAAAGCAAAAACAAAACATACGGAAATCAGTGAATCATAAATCACTATCTTTATAAGGAATTGCCCTGAGTTGGTGAAAGGATTTGGAGAAAGGCATGCTTATTTATCATCTTTTGCTGCCATTGTCCTACTAACTTTGTTCTGATTGGTTATCTTTATTATGATGGTTCTTTTTCTTTAATTTTCATATGGCAATAGGATCAAAAGATCTATACCTTTCTATTGGTATATTAAGACTTCTTCCACCATTCCTACTCTTAAGGAGTGTTGAACCACCCCTTGTGCATAAACAGGAAAAACTCTCTATTAAAAAGAAGCAAAACAAAGTTTCTAAAAACTGTCAAATTGCAGGATAGGAAGTCTCATTACGAGCTGGCCTACCATGATCATCAAGATGGAAGCGAAGTGGCATTCCCATTAGGGCCACCACACCTGGGAAATGGTCCAAAAGGTATATCAACGAAATAACCCTTGGAACAGGAGGTCTCACCACGAGTCGGCCTGCCCACTATTCGCTCCTTCCTCGTGAATGGCATTATGACTAACTGGTCACCAAGCCAGCATAGTGGCCTACATTTTGACATTACACAAACGCTTCCTGGCATACATAAAGGACTATGGTTCCAGGGGTGAAACAAACAACTCTGCCAAGGTTATGGACACCTGTCGGCAGCAGAGCACTATTAATGGTATTGAAGTCGTATGTTTACACCAATAGGTAAGAAGATTACATTCTTTTGCTTCTTATGCCGTGATAATTAAATTATATAATATTACCCAACCATATAGCGCATCGCCCATCATTACGAAGCTACTGACAGTGACCGCATGAGACCCTCTATTTATGGAAAATGTCTTATCTCCAAACTTCACTCAAATCACCACAGCCCCTTACATATTAAAAGCGATCTAACTTTTTACCTTGATTTCAGTATTAGGCTGTTTTTGGCGAACATGTAATATATCCATATGTTGTTCCATAAAGAACTCGCGGAAGAACAGACGGTGCTCCTTTATTTGACGGCTGGGATAGCATATCACATTGCGAGGGGGAGGTAATCTCATCATTCCCCAGAGTACGTGTCAGTCTGTTATTTGAGAAAATTTTGTACTCAAGCACGACATGGCTCAACAGTATGATCTTTTGCTATTTTTGTTTTCTTCTGCATGAGCTGACGTTCGAATCTATTTCCAGTGCATATGTTGTTTCATTTGAATTTGAACGAGGAATACGCTACCAGCTTCTCTGCGCTTCAACATACAGCTATTGTTCCTTTGAAAATTGGCAGTGAAACTATGGGAGGAAGGTCAGTCCACTGAGAACCGCAAACATTAACTGTTTCGGCTGCAGCCTGAAGAATCTTGAAAAGAGAAAGATAGTTGACCTATTTCAACCGCCTGAAGGAGTCTAATGAAACAGTAGCAAGAGAATTTTTACAGAACTTACAGTAAGAATACTCCACAGTAAGAGGAAGGCCAATAGAAGTCACCAACGACATAATAACAAGAGTCACGGGACTACCGGCCACGGGACCAGTATGGACAATAAAGAAGGAAAGGCTGCAGAAGATTTTGGAAATCTTTCAGGACGAGGGCTAGAAGTTGACAATCCGAGGAAAGGGAGTGCTACCAGCAACGCTAGGAGAGCCATGGGCGGAATTGGCAAAAATCATCCAAAGCTACATCACTTGCGAAGGCAGAAAAGACATGGTAAGACCATGACATCTTAAACTCCTAGCTGTCTTAAAACAAAAATGTTTTGTGAATTTGCCTGCATTGTTGAATTCACTATTGCATGATGTCGCACGAAGTATGAAGAAGGCACAACACATAGAATCAATTATTAGCCACCATGGATTAATTCGCTTGATAGAAAATTACAGTCTCACCCAGCAGCAGAGCAGCTGGGAAAAACTAATTGCTATTATCAATAAAGGGACGACCATATCTGGACACCCGAAAAAACGAAAAATGAGTTGATAGCACACCCCAACATTCAGAGAAACGAAAACATGACACTTGCACAGAAGTGCAACCTGAAAAACAATATGAAAAATGACCCGAAAAGTGGAAACATGATGCTAGTACACCCGAACAACTAGAAAAACGAAGAAAGTCATCAAGGTTCGCAGGGCTACAAGGAGGGCTGGAGAAGCCCCAGGCAAGCACGAGCCAAGCAATAGAAATCGAAGATGAGTAGTCTACAGAAACAGAAACAGAAGAAGAAAGCAGTGAGGAAAGATAGCAGTCTCCAGAAACAGAAACAAAGGAAGAAGGTAGCGAGGAAAAAGAGCAGTCTGCAGAGACAGAAACGGAAGAAGAAGACGTCGAGGAAGAAGAACAGTATGCAGAAACAGAAACAAAAGAAGAAGACATCGAGGGAGAAGAGCAATCTATAGAGGTAGAAACAGAAGAAGGAGAGGAGGAGCCAGAGCAATCTGTAGGGAGAGAAGAAGAACAAGATGAGAAGACTGAAGAAGAAGGAGACAAAAAGAAAGAAGTGGAGCAGTTTGAGCAGGAGGAAGGAATGGAACAGCAGGAAGGGAGCCCATTACAAGACCCGTTAAGGGAAGATGAATTGGCCGACATTTTGGCCAATATGGGTGAATATGGCCAACCCTTGAGTCCATCAAACCTCCATGCTGAAGAGAAAACCCAGGAGAAAGATGCACTCGAGGAATCGCATGAAGAAGAGGCAAAAATAGAAAACTTGCCCGTTCATAATGAAAAGATATTAGAAAATGCTGAGCAAGAACAACCCATTCCTAGTCAGAAGCCACCAGAGGAATGTCCAGAGAAAATAAGGGCAGAAGAGGAATCAACCCAAGAAATAATGGAGCCAAGTAAGGTTCTTATCATGGAACACCTACCTCAGGGAGAAAATCAGGAAGCTAGCCATAATCCAAACCGCAGGGAACAGCCTGCTGTTCCTTTGGAAGAGATGATGGAAATAAGGGAATTACGAAGGGAAAAGCGGACATTGTTGAACATAATAGCCCAGCTTCACCAGCAGATTAGGATTCTAAAAGCAAGGCAAAGGGTGATGGGGACTTCAAGAAGAAAAGGTCTTACCACACCCAAAAGGCCCCTTAAGGGCAGGAGGCGGAGGACCAAAAGTCGTCCAACTGCTCAAAACCCTGACAGAAGCCAAATTTCCGTTCTAAGTGAAGCTAGAAAACAAATTGGTGTTCCATTTGAAAAGGAACAGCAGTGGGCTGGAGTTCGTGTTAACATTGAAACGAATGATAAGATGGTTCAGACGGAGGAACCACCGTTGGGAGTAATAAGGGCTCTGAACTCGAAGTATCGTAATAAGAAAGTTCAAGTAAAGCTCTCGGCCTCCACGGATGCATGGAAGAAGGACCCGAAAACAAGAACCCTCCACAAACATTTGAAGCAGGCCCAGCAAGAAGTAGAAAAGCTCAGGGAGCAAATGGTCCCCCGAGAAAAGTATGAAGAATTACAGCAGCAGCTAAGGAACGTCAACTTATCTGAAATCCAAGCTTTCGAAGGATGGCGAAGGGAACAAGAGAAATTTGCAAAGGTAAGCCGTAGATTAGATGTAGTTACCAAAAAAATGGATACCTTGTGTTCTTTATATAATGACGTTCTAGCATGTAGAGCCTCTGCCAAAAATTATGCCCTATTTTTAATGGAGAGGTATTTACAATTGAAAATAAAGGCTGTCAAAGCAGGTGCTCTTATGTAGATTAACACTATGGATGATTTCATAAACTGTTGTAAACATTACGGGGTGAAAGTGCAGAGATTATTATGTGAATTTTACTTGCATAACCTTATACTAGAACAAGAGACTGAATTGAACCAGGCCATTTTGTTGGGGACATTCAATTGCAAGCATTTATCTCATTTGCAGTTAATCAAATTAAATGGCTCAAAGCTTATAACGCTTTTCAAAAACAAGAGAACGGATTAGATCTTTGGGTAAGATCCAATCCTAGGGATCAAGTGCAGTTATGGAGGAGTCATAGAAACCTTATGAGGGCTCCAAGAGTGATTGAAGCGCTAGGACCCATGCATGAGGCAATCATTCGGCAGGGACTTGAATACCTTTCCTCTATTAAGGACCCTACCATTGATGCAGCTAAATTTCGATATCAAGTATCTAATCCAAATATTCAGTTCAGAGAACCATTTAAATACAACTTTAGACTTGCTGCCAGCCATTTTCCCCTCTATGGCGAAATCGTTTTGAGGGCAGGGCCATCCTAGTTAGGATATAAGTTCCGGAGTCCAATCATTTGGCATCCAACACCTGGATACCAAGCCCTATATGAGATGCCTTAGGGTCAGATAGGCCACTTCTTTGATTATTTATATTTGCATCATGTCTGTAGACCCTCACATGAGATTCCATCTCTAGCTTACTCGCTCACTGCATTGCATATTAACTACAATGTTTTCATGAGGCCATGAAAAAGGGTAAGCTGGGGGGTGTGTAGAGTCTCAAAGAAGGTATGCTTTGATGGTTATTTTAGTATCTTTTTCATTAGGATATATAAACCTTTCTGCATTTTAAAATTAGATAATAACGAAACATGTGAGGTTAATAGGAAAAACTGATAATTGTCGTTCCTGCATGTAGGAAGGAGGAAAAGCAGAAATTAGCCATCTCAAACGGAAAGACGAAGAGGAGCTAACTGTTGTCCCTTTGACGGGAAACCGCAAACAGACCAGATCAAAACGGACCAACCCAGAAGAGGAAGCCGAGATACCAGCTCGGAGTAGAAAAGGAAAGAAGTGACTCAGGGTTAATGATTCTCTGAATCCCTCAGGATCTTAGATCCTGAGGGATCGTTATTTTATCTATTTTCTGTATCTAGATACCTCCGTCATCATCCTTATATAAGAGATAGCATTGTTGGCTACAGGGAGGTTCTGTTTTAATTCCTTTTTAATAGATCAAGACTATGATATTTATGTCCTGTCAAGACTTGCTTTGTTGTAAGTTTATTTCATGCATTAATACAGACTTGGTTACTCTTTTATCTTTGATCCTAGATCAATCTTAAGCGTGTACCCCTGGAGGCTAAGGGTCCGGCCGTGGAGGACACTTGCTCGTGTACCATTACGCGTGGTTTCTATGTGGTTTGTTCATAGGCATAATCTAGTAATCTGTTGTGTTTTATGAACGTTATATTACATGCTCTGTTATGTTTAACTTGTTTAATGTTCCTGCGAATTGAAGTCTTATATTGACACTGTATTATGTTACCAATTCATTAAATTGTTGATTAATCTCTACAGGATATTATCACTCCAGTAAAGAGTTCATTGTGATTTTGCTTTAGCATTATGACAGTTATCTTGAGAAGTCTGATTTCAGATGATTATTGAATGTTACTGTTTATATCTTGAGATGCAATCGCATGCATTTATTTAGATCAATAACAGAAGCAGATTAAGCACGTTGTGTTTCTAGGGTTGTAATTGGTAGTATTGTTCTATAGTATGTGTTTTAAGACTGCAGGATTGATGTTTTGATTGGAGTGGTTAAATAGAGTCGCAGCTTGATGAACTTGGTTATTGCTTATTCCAGTTGCTGTTTGATTTAGTTGCTATTCCATTTCTCAATTGCTCTTCCATTTAGTTGTTCCATTTCAATTGCCATTTCAATTGCTGATTTGATTGCTGATTTACTTTTTCCATTTAGTTATAGTCTGCATCTTTTCCGAAACCTCTTATCTGCTCCCATCAACTATGAAAGGGATGGGTTATTGCTACTAAACCCTTGGTTGATGTGTTGTTCTATTTCATCGCTATTTCCTTTACTTTGCATTTCATTTATATTCATCAAGGACGATCTCAGGCTGTAGTGAGCCCCAACATCTGCTACCTAGCTCCCAGACCTCAGATTTGTTCTCATCAGTTATGAAAAGGATGGGTTATTTCTACCGAACCTTTGACTGATGCAATGCTTGGTGTGATTTAGCCTTTTGAAGTTGTTAAGTTGTAGACATGCGGCCATTTACTTTCGTAGCCTTTAAGTAGTTGTACTATGAGCATTACTCTGACAAGTGCTAAGCGTCAAACTGAGACACTCTTTTGAAATAGCAAGACGTTCCCAGATTGACATACTAATGTGAGGTAACTAGAGGTGAAAGAGACCCTTTTTATAGCTCTACAATAACATATATAATGCTATTCCATTTAACCTTAGACCCCCATCATATTTAGCATTAATAAAATTCCTTGATGGTTTTGACACTGACATGACATACCAGCATAGCGAACGAAACCCCCCAACATTAGAAGAAATACAAAGTGTATCAGTCAATCTAGAAGTTAATTTGTTAGCTAAAAGAGCTAGAGTTTGAAATGAAATAAGAGTAACTATAAAAGAGGAAACTTCATCATCAAACATTAAAATAGATAATCTAGCAAAGAGTATGGAAATATTAATGAATAGGTTAGATAACACAAGAAGGAAACCCTAATGGGATAACAAGCAAGGTCCTCAAGTTAGAAACCCAAATTAAAAAAAAAAAACCAAAACACTAGAAAACCTAGGGAAACTGGACCTGATCAGAACATCGGGCCAGTTTTTCAAGAAAATTGTGATGAGAGTTCCCATCAAGAGGATCTTGACCAAGACACACAAATAAACTTAATGGGAATAAACAATGAAAACCCTATTTTTCTGACCCAAGACAAATAAGAACTGTATATGCTGCAGCAATTACAACTACAGTGTGCTGAGTTATTTGACTACAAACGAGGATATGACTCTGCCATCTATGAGGTTCATAAATAGTATAATATTAGGAGAAAAAATAATGTTGATGCCCTTGATCAAACTAACAAAATATAAAAAAATCAAACTAAGAAAATAAAAGAAGCCCCTGCTTCAAAAATACTCCAAATTATCCCTAGGGAAAACCCAAAACCTTCTAGCCCTAGAATTGTAGACATAACCCCTGGTAAACCTTCTGCATCCACTTCAAATCACGTTGTTCCACCTAAGAAACCAATAGACAAATCTAAAAACAATAGAACTTAAGTCTCACAAAAGGAGGTAACCAATGAAGGAAAAGAAGACAAATCTACTCAAACTTCTGCCCCAAGAATTCAAAACCTGCAAATCGAAAAAATCTCCCTGCCATTCAATTTAAGAATAGAGATATCCAAACTAAAAATATCAGTTCCTTTAATATAACTGATCAAAAATGAAAATTATAAATCATAGATAACCCAGACTTTAGACATTGTTGAAAATGACTATTCGGTCAACCTGTTTGATGACCAACCAGAACTCATATTTGGTCCAGATGTTAATGGTAAACCATAATAAGGATGAATTCCACCTTTTTATGTTAACCTTAATATCCATGACAAAATTTTGCATAACTCACTGTTAGATTCTGGGGAATCTCACAACTTAATGCCCAAAAAAGTGAAGGAGAATTTAGATCTAGACATTACAAGGCCTTACCGAGATTTATTATAATTTTATTTGAGTTAGATAAAATGTCTAGGATTGATTAAAGATATGTGTGTCACTTTAGTTCAATATCATGCCAAAATCATCCTTTTGGACATTGTAGTTACTGATATCCCACCAAAGTATGACATGATATTATCCACATCATGGAGAGTCAAACTTCATGGATCTTTACAACTATATATGTCATACGAAACAAACTCTGTTTTTGGTCAACCCAAGAAATTATATAAAGAAACCCTAATGAAGTATATGGAAAGTAGCCACGATCGGCCTCAAAACTTTCCTATCTACTCCATACATTTTGATATGGATTATTTTATCCTATATAATGTTGATCAAACACAAGGGAAAATTATAGACAGTGCTAATCAAGAACCAAATGAAGTTGTAGTTGCCACAAAAATGAAACAAACCAAACTACAAAATTATTAAATGAACAAAACAGTGATATTGTTGTAATTGATGAAAAGTTTGTTGCACCAGATAGTGTAAATATACATCATGAAATGTTGTGAAATTTAGATTTTGATCGATCAGTCAATAGATTAGGAGTAGGAGGAGTTTGGATTATAATTTAAATGATGATTACTCAGAAGGTCATGCATATAGATTAAATTCCAAATGTACTAATAATATGGCTGAGTATGAAGCCTTAATTTTAGGTCTTAGGTTAGTTAAAAATCTAGGAGCTAAAATAGTTTTTGTCATGGGAGAATCTCAACTAATTGTAAAGTATATTAATGGTGTATAGATCATGAAAAACCCTAGATTAGGTTGTTATAGGGAAACTATTGCAAAATTACTTAACACATTCCTTGAAACAAGGCTTGTAGTAATTCCTAGAAAAAATAATATGCAAGCCCATAGTTTAGCTATGTTTGCCACTACGTGCAAATTACCTTTCTAACCCAACCATTAGTACACTACTGAAGTTAGGCATAGACTCGAAATTCCAAATAATTTAAAGAATTGAAAAATATTTTCTGATGATAACAAATAAATAACTTTTTAATTTCAGAGCAAGAATTTATAAATAACAATATAGACACTAATATATCAGTAGATCTTGGCATTAAGAATAAAATAGAAATGAATGAGATATAAGGTGATCAAACAAATAGATTTAACCCTACTAATGTCATGAAATCAGATGTAAATAACTTAGAACAAATTCGGATTGATGAAATAATCAGTGGAGAAACCGAAGTAATTAATCTCAAACATAATTTCTTACCTAAGGGATTAACCCCTGTCAAAGACATTTGATTCGAATGATGTTCCTAGGAAGCCTAAGATGGAACCTTTAAGGTCCGATATCAAATAATGGAATATAGGCACGGATGAAAATCCTAAACAAATTAGACTTTCAAAATCATTACCCCCAGCGGAGAAAGTTAAATACCTTGAACTATTGAAAGAGTTTCTGGATGTCTTTGCTTGGAGTTATGAGGACCATAAACCCTATGACACCAACATCATCAAGCACACAATTCCTATTAAGGAAAATCAAAAGCCATTCAAACAAAAAATTAGGAGGATTAATCCAGTCTTATTACCTGCAATTGAAAAAGTAATACAGAGGATGTATGATACAAAAATAATAGCACCAATCAGATTTTTTGGTTCGGTCTCAAAATTGGTGCCAACTAGAAAGAAAACTAGTGAGCTCAGACTCTGTGTTGATCTTAGAAACCTCAGAAGAGTGTCATTGAAGGTGAACTATCCTCTTCCCAAAATGGACCACATTTTAGAGAGAGTAGTTGGAGCAACCAGAATCTCACTGTTGGATGGGTTTTCTAGTTACAATCAAATTCTGGTAGATCCTTATGACCAACCCAAAACTACCTTTACTACTCCTTGGGGCACATTTATGTATGTTGGTGGGCTCCAGTATTGTAGCAATAATGCTACAACTCTTGGGACTCCCTTCTTTAATCTTATCAACCCGGTAGTTCGTAACAAACTTGGAAGTGACGATGCTCTATGCACAAGTACTATCTCTTGCCACAACTGTCACTTGGTCAGCTGGCACAAGTCCACTAGGGGCTCAAGCCAACTTCTATGAGATATTAGAAGAATATTTTTAATTGATGGATGAGAGCTACTCAAAGGAAGCTAATCTACTTGCGGAAAGAACGTGAAAGCCAAAAAGAACCACCAACCCTAGCAAGCCCTAATTCTACCAGCTAGTCCTACTGATCCAAAGAGGAGAATGAGAAGTAGAGAGAGATTCCATTACTTTCTATGAAGGTAAGATACATGTGCCTAGACTACCTCTACCTGAAGAAACCTCTTTTTTGTATTTTTGAATAAGTTGTTAGAATTAGCATGCTTGTGCTTTTAACTGGCTTTTTACTGTGCAGAGGTGGGTCAAGGAGGAGAAATGTTTGGAAGAGGTCGGGAAGGTTTAGAGAGGGTATAAGGAGTCCCTAACACCCTTCCAGAGAGTTTCACAAAGTTTAGATATCAAGAAACCTCATTTGTGAGCTTCTACAGGAAGTCTGCAGGGGTTCTACAGGATGTTTCAGAATTTCTACAGGATGTTCTACAATTTGATTTTGGATGATGGGTGAGTGAAAGAGGATGGATGAATGGATAGGGAGGTAGGACAGGGGTTTGTAATGACTTAGTGACAAAGATATGAAGTGATGAGAGGGTGTGGAAAGCTACCTTGCCTTAAAGAGGGCAGAGGAAATGGAAGGCCAAGAAGGTAGGGTGGGCAAAAGAGTAGTTGTGAGACAAGGGATCTAACTTGGAGATGAGCAGTTGGCCTGGACGAAGACTAGATGGACGAGAGAGTGATGGAGATGCACCACACAGTTTAAACTTAACCAAATCAACCACGTCCTGCACATAATCAAAATATTAACTAATCTATCCTAACTGTTAATGGAACCAATGAACAACAAAATTATTTCTAAAGAGAACCACATATAGTACTGAAACAAAGAAACATTCCAAGAGGTCTGAATGCATGAATAACTCCTACAAATGAAAACACTTCACCGAAGATTGCATAGGTAAGAAAACTAGTGTTTTTGTTTGGGCAGCACTATCTGCAATTCCAGCCCCTAGGAAGTGGTGAAAATGAGAGTGCACGCAACCCGTTTCTGGAGCTTTTATCACTTCTTATATCATTACTCTATTCTAGACGTCTTAAACAACTCTATTCTTAAACAATGACCTACTTAACCACACAACGAAATCTAACTCAACAAACTGCGTTTCAAATGCATGCAAAGAAAATCATAATGATGAAAGGAAAGATATCAATACAAAGAAGGAGGCCCTAGGCTCTCAGGTTGGGCTCAACCCCGAGAGCTATGGCTCCTATGGAAACTCAGAGCTGAGATCAAATCTGACTGCTTCTCATTAAAAAATAATAATCATAAGTCAAGAGGTATGCCAATGGTGGCCACAAAAGAACAAAAACAGAGCTAGCAACTCGTAGTGCAGAATGTGCAAAAGTTTTTCCAAAAGTCCTTTTCAAAGGTTGAAGCCTTATCATTTATACATGACGAGGACCCAAGCTGGCCTCCTAAATCTATGGGACTTGGTTGACCAAATTGGGAGTGAACAATTGCTTCCACAAAATCTATTTGGCTGCCTTCTAGAACCGGTTTTGGTGGCTTTTGGAGCTCGGAGTTGGGGGTGAAGATCCCGAGGAAGGCTATTTAATGCCGTGGAAAACCCCCCTACGAATCCTCAACCCCAGCTTGGCTGTCTCCTAGCCCTTGTCTGCTCGGTTTTTCTCCAACATGTGTCAAAAAATCGTGAAATGAGCACGTGTCAGCCACCTAGGAATAGTGACTACCCTTATTCGTATAAATGACATAAAAATACTAAAAAATGACGCATAAGCTATGAAAAATGAAGGATTGAGCAAGGGTAGTTAGGCCCAATGAGCCCAAAATGTTACCAAATTTGGACCTCATCATCACCCCCCAGCTAAAATGATTGCTCATCCCTGAGCAACTAATCCAGCTCCTCGTCCTTCATTTCTTTCACCGCCACTCTCACATCCCAGGCTTCTGAAGCAGTATCCTCCTCACTGGCATGGAACCCAGCCTTCCTTTCCACCTCTTCCCACTGCTTATGCTCTTCTTTTTATGTGTTGCCTTCCATCAATCCTAAAAGCAAAGTTGGGCTTAGCTTGAGGCCAATCCAGCTGGCTTGGAGGTTCTGTATGGACTTCTTGTAGAGGGGCACCCGTACTAGAGCTTCCCTCATTCGAGTTGGAGTGTGATATTCCCTGATTTTGAGGCTCTGGGACAATGTGTTCCATCGGCGGGTGCAAGCATGAACATAATTGTCCCCTAATAGTCGCTCCATATCCTCGAAATGTGCTATAGCCTGAGCCTGTTGATCCATGTATTTCAATAAAGCTTGAGAGTCGGTTTCTAAGTGTTGGTGGGTCGATATCAATGCAGTGGGGTCCCCTGGCTCTGCTCTAATCAACAGTGGCTCATGTAACTCTCGGTTCATGACCTCTTTGACCTCTACTGCTCTCTTTTCTTCATGGTTCAACCATGAGGAAAATGCCATCAACTGCATATCTCCTACGACTGTGATGGGATCCCATGAAGTCACATTAGGAAGGGCCAAATTATGGAGATAGAACTCTGATAGCTTGGCCTTGTCCTCTGATGATATGCTATTGCATAACTATGTGAACTACTGGGGGTCTTGGATTTGGGAGATACCTCTCTGTGCTAATGCATTAATTTGGAATTGCAGCCACTGCTCCCATAGGTATAGGCCATAAGATTTGGCCGGTTGTCTACATTGCATAGCATCCATGGCCCAACTAGCCATGCAGGCCAGTTGTGCCTCTTTTTGTTGTAACTGTTGTTTGAGAGCTTGTATCTCGATTTTTGCTTGCAATTCCCTTTCCTGTAGGTGCTGGTTTAGCTCCCCAAGACCAACTTGCAGTCCTTCTTTGCCTTGAGGTTCTGCTGTAGTGTCCCCTAATGCTGTGCCCCTTTCTTTCCTGTGCTCCTGTAGCTGCAGTTTGAGTTTCTCATTCTCTTCCTGTAGGAATACCCGTTGGCGGTTTCCCACGTGTTTGGCCATAGCTAATTCTCTTCGTGCCTCCTTGAGTTGTTCCTCCAAGGGGCCTATATCTTCCACTCATTTAGATTTAGCTATCCTCATCCATGTGTGGGTTCTCACTCTCTCTTCCTCCAAGGTAAAGAAAAGCGGCATTGTGAATTTCTGTGGAATAATTTTTCCAGCCTCCAAAAAGTTATAACATGAGCTCAAGCTTGGCTGGGGACTAGGTTCCGGAATATGCTCTACCTCTTCTTCCCTCGGTGGCTCTACTCCGTCTTCCCTTGGTGGTGATGTGGCTGCCTCTCCCTCCATTCTTTTGGTCTCCTTGAGCCTGGCCAATGTTTCCTGTAGAACGGCCTCAGCATCTTGTAGAGGGGCTTTTGAAGTCAACCTTTCCATCCTCTCCTTCTAGGCAGTGGTCTTCGGGCTCCCCCGCTCATAAGTGACTGATATTTTTGAGGGGGACCTCTTCCTTGGCGAGGTAGTGGTGTCTTCAATGGTAATTGGGTCGTTGGATGGAGGTTGGGGCCTGCCTGTTTTGATTCTGACACTTCTCCTTGCTTTGAAATACAGAGGGGTCTCCCTCTTTCGTTTTTCCTTTGGCTTGGGAGGGGTACTTAGGGTGGCCATCACAGCTGCTGCCTCCCTAGCAAGGATTTCGACCGTCTTCCCCTTCTGCGTTCTTTTCTCCGGACTTCCTGTAGAAAGCCTTGTAGCGGCTGATTTCTGGCTTCCTGTAGAAGCCATTTTTGATTTTCCTGTAGAAACAGGTGGCGCCGTTTTAGCCTGCTTGGCTGAGGGTGCTTTGTCTTTTGACTTTGCTGAGGCTGGCTTAGAGGTGCTTTCACTGACGTGGACTTGTTCAGTCCTTCCCACCCTGCTCTGTAACCTTTTCTCCCTGGGTGTTAATGTGGGTTTTTCATCCTCTGTTTTGGCAGCCTGGTGTTTCTCTTGTTTCCCCTTGTGCTCTTCCTTTGGTGCTTTGGCCATGGTTTCTTGGCCTTTTCCTTTCTTCTCTGTTTGAATTGGTTCCTTCTCCTCGCTACTGGAGGAGGTGAGCTCCTCAGCCAAAATTTTGATGTCATCATCCTTAGTCAAGTTTCGAAAGGCTTCCCACGAGAGAGGAACGGTGTATGTGTGGAGTGCATCCTCCATGAGAAGCTTAATGAGACCATGATGGGCTACCTGGTCTGGTGTTCCCTCTCGTAACTTGGTTGCACATTCAGTCATGGAATGCAGGAGGAAGTAAGGAATACTCAACCTATTTTCTGAGGGTGGGTCCATTTAGTACCTAAGTTCTGTGAGCAGCCAGAAATGGTATCCATACACGATGTTGAATCACCCCTCGCATGTGATATACTTCATAATTTGGAGGCTGACCTCACTCCAGAGCGACTGTAGGCTGGCTCTTTGAACTACGTTCTTGTCCTCTGAGAATTGCTCCTCAGGTGGAAAGAACTCCTTCTTAGCCTTCTGGCCTAGTTTTCTCTCCTCCCTATCCCACGGTACCCCCATCGAGAGATCAGTGACTCTGCTGATGAACTGTGGAGTGAGTCTGAGATTCAAACCTCTGGAATTCACAATGACCAACATTTTTGATTTTGGCTTCAAAGCTCGCAGGAATTCCTCTGCCACCTCATCATCGTAACCTTGAAGCTTGTTGAAGAACGACATCCACCATGCACGAGAAAACAGGTCTACCACCTCAGGGTTTTCCCGTAGCTTCGTTGAGTCTGTCGGTTCTTTCCTAATGAACCCACCCAGCATGGTGAAAGCTTGCTGTGTTAGCCGAAGCTGGCTGGCGCGTATAAAAAGATGGACCTTTGGGATTTCCTTAGACAGAACACATAATTACGCCTCTGTCAAGCACACAGTTTGTGAATTCATGACTATCTACAGGTGAGCCTTCACAGTGGCTCAATTATGAACCAAATCCTGTAGAAAACCCCGCATATACACTACGACAACAATTCTCATGCAGAAGTAAGACGACGCTTGCAAATTCATGCGCAGACTATAGTTCTACTTTTTATTTTTGGACATCGACTTCGCCACCCTTCGAACCAATTGCATGGGAGGACTAGGTTCAGGCTTACCTCATTCCAACTTGTCACCTTTGATGTGAATAGATTAATTTCCTCTGTAGCGGTGACCTTCCTGTAGCGCAGCTTCCTCTAGAAGTCGTGCACGGGTTCTGGAGAGTGCGTCGGTGGTTTTGGGCCTTCTGTGCAACCATTGGACGTTTGAATAGGCCGAGGACTCAAAGTACCAGTCTTCAGGAAATTTCAAATGCTTACTCAACTGCAAAGCAGTTCAGGATAAATGAGTGGAGTGCCATACGCGAGCTAGCTGGTGGATTTGAATCCCTGCGGAACTCATGGCACGGGGGTGAGTTGTCCCTGTCGGACCGTTGGACGAAGTCACCTGTTATCATTCCACTGTATGTCTGCTTGACCTCCGAATCATTCCCTGCATAACTACCACCACCATTTCTGTTAGATCACCACTTCTCCCCGACCGGATGCTTCCCACGTGTCCATTTCTTGTCTTGTTTGACAGAACCAATGCTTTCTGAATCGGACGAGGCCATCGGACTAGTCGTGGTGGCCAGTTGAATGGCTACCCGACTGGCTCAACCCATTCATTTCCATACTCGCACACATTTTAGAGCATTGTTCATGTAATTTGACGAAAAAGGGTGAGGCACTTACCTGTGCGGCCACGACGTTATTTTCATGCTTCAGGACGAGGGTGACGAATCCGCTTGTTGTTGCTTCATGCACAGGCACGGGAGTTCCTTCTTGCCGATTGCTGCTGGTTACGAGACCGGTTACCTGGCTACGGATGGTGCATGTGCTCGATCGATGAGTTGTAGGTGCCTTCATGGTGTATGCTCTAGCCGGATCAACTGCTACAAGATTCCTGTAGGATATCCTGTAGTTGTTTCTCCTCCTCGGGTGCATGCTGAAACGGTGGAATCACGGTCACGATTGCAGGGTCCTCGAATTGCTTTGATAAGTAGAGCATTGGGCCTCTGCATACTTTATTTCATTTGAGATTTGTTCTTCTGAGAATCCAACGTTCTGATTTGACTGTGCAGGTATTTCCACTGCATGGCAGCAGGGGTGGTAGAAGGAGGAGAAAACAGTGGGTGATGGAGAAAAACATTCATTTGCATGCCTCCTTATTGGACTTCGGGCTTTAAATTCTTCCACACAGTCGGTCCTGGGCCGTCCAAAGATTCTACAGGAAGTGTCCTGTAGAAATACAAAACTTCCTGTAGAAAGTCCTGTAGCTTCCTGTAGAAGGCTAAAATGTGATCAAATCGTGCCCAGACCTTGGAAGAGATGAGTGTTTCTGGAGTGAGTGCTGGTGAGGTCACCTGGTAGCATAGTAGGGACCCTTGTCCTTGAGTTTAGAGACCTCCTTTTCTGCATGGAATACCTGCAACCTGCATGAATTGTCAAATCTTGAGCTTGTTTTCCTGTTTCTGCTTGCTTCTTTTCTGTTTTCCTTTTCTTTCTTTGTTTTTTCTCTCTTCCTTTCCCTTTTTTTGAAAGAAAGCAGGGTTGCCTCAGTGAGGTTTTCACCCTTACCATCTGCCTTGAGCACCTCAGAGAGGTTTTCATCCAAGGGTCTTTTTTATTCAAAAATTTTCAGAAAGATAGCAGGGGCGCCTAAATGAGGTTTTCACCCCTACCATCTGCCTTGGGAGCCTCAGAAAGGTTTTCACCCAAGGATTTTTTTTTTTTTTTTCGAGATGTTTAGGGTATGCCCAAAACAGAGGCAGAGCCCTTCTCTATGACCAGCACTGATTTTTCCACAGTTTTGATGAATTCTTTCCTTGAAAGAGGTTTCTTGTAGATCTTTAGTCAATGCCCATTGACGAGCATGGCGATGGCTTCCTCATCAATGGTCCGAACAAGAACAGACCCATTGCCATTACACTTCTCCACTGCATATGGTCCCAACCACCTTGGTCTCAGATTCCCCTTAAAATCCTTATGTCTGGAATCATACAACAGTGCCCAATCTCCTGGCGGGAATTGCTTGTCATTGAGGTGTCGGTCATGCCATACCTTCATCTAATGTTGAACCACCTCTGAGTGGAGAAGGGCCTGCATTAGGTGTTCATACGGCCCATTCAGTTGCAATAACCTTTCTTGTTGGGCATGGCTGAGATCTTGGTCCAGCTGGGCTGCCATCCTCAAAGTGTTGTACTCGAACTCAATTGACAACAAGGCTCTCTTCCCATAGACCAGCTCATAAGGTGTGAAGCCGGTTGTGGTCTTCCAAGTGGTGTTGTAAGCCAAAGTGGCCTCAACCAGGCGATCTACCTAATATTTTGTAATGTTGCTCACCACCTTAGTCAAGATCCCTTCCAATGCTCTATTGGTGACTTCTACCTGCCCATTTGCTTGAGGATGATAGGGGGTGGAAGTCCTATGCTTGATTTTGTGATGAGAGAGAAGGTCTTCAATTAATTTGGAGGTGAACTGGCTTCCTTGATCAATGACTAGCTCTCTCAGGTAGCCAAATTTGTAGAAGATGTTTTCTCTTAAGAACTCGGCCACCTTTTCTTCTGTAGATGCTTTCATTGCCTTGGTTTCTGCCCACTTTTTCAGGTAGTTTGTGCACACAATGATGTAAGACCTTTGCCTTGAAGGAGGATTGATTGGACCCACAAAATCCATACCCCACTTCTCAAATGGCTCAAGAGTCACTTGAGGTTGTAGAGGCATTTCGTCCCTTCAAGTCCGTTTCCCCATCCTTTGGCAGCGGTCACATTGGCTGATATATCTTCTAACATCTTGATGAAGCGTGGGCCAATAGTAGCCTGCCTGTAAGATTTTGAAGGCAGTTCTTTTGGCTGCAAAATGTCCTCCACAAGGCCCGTCATGACAGGTTAGGAGGATATCAAATACTTCCTCCTCCCTTACACAACGCCTTAAGATCTGATCGGGGCCAAGCTTGAATAGGTTGCCCCCGATCCAAGTGAATGAGGCACTCTCCCTTACGATTCTGCTCTTCTCTCTTGAGGACACGTGCGGAGGGAACTATGCTGAGACAAGGTAGTTTGCTATATCAGAAAACCATGGAGAGAGTACTGAGATAGCAAACAAATGTTCATCTGGCATCTGGTCATCCACTGTTCCATCCTCACCTACAGGTAAATCCAATCTAGACAAGAAGTCAACAACAACATTTTCTTTACTTGGTTTGTCAACGACAGTCAAATCAAACTGCTGCAACAAAAGTAACCATCTAATAATACGAGCATTCACATCTTGTTTATTCATTAAATATCTAATTGCAACATAATCAATATGTACAAATGTTTGATAGCCAGTGATATAATGTCGGAACTTGTTCAGTGCATGGACCACAGCGAAGAATGCTTTCTTAGTTACAGTATAATTCAGTTCTGCCTTGGATAAGTTTTTGCTGACAAAGTATATGGCGTATGGAAGTTTTTGTTCAACTTGTCCTAAGGCTGCCCCTTGGCTTTGTTCGAGTCATCAACGTGGATGTGGAAAGGTAGGGCCCAATTTGGACCTCTCAAGATTGGGGCAGACACCAACTTATCATTTAATCCATTCAGAGCCTTCTCACAATCGTCAGTCCATTTAAACTCAACATCTTTTGCCAAGAGGCCAAAAAATGGCGAGGCTAGCTTACTGAAGTCTTTAATGAATCTCTTATAATACCCTGCTAAACCTAAGAAACTTAGAACATCTCTTACCTTCTGAGGAGGTGGAACCTTTTTGATGAGAGCAATTTTGTTAGGATCCACCTGTAACCCTTGGCGAGAAATGGTATGTCCTAGCACAGTTCCTTCAGTCATCAAGAACTCACATTTTTCAGCACTAAGGGACATGTTCATCTCAATGCACTTGGTTAGGACTTTTCCCAGATTGGACAATGCTTCCTGGAAGTTGCACCCATAAGAAGTGAAGTCATCCATATAGATTTCCACCGAGTCATGGACCAGCTCTGAAAAGATGCTCAAGGCAGCTCTCTGGAAGGTGGTAGGAGCGTTGCATAGTCCAAAGGGAAGAACTCGGTAATCAAAGGTAACCCAAGGACAAGTGAAGGTGGTCTTATCTTGGTCTTCCGGGCTGATTTGGATCTGATTATACCGGCTAAACCCGTCTAGCAAAGAGAAAAACTTATTTCCCGCCAGTCCATTCAACACTTGATCTATGAAGGGTAGAGGAAAGTGGTCTTTCTTGGTGGCTTTGTTCAGTTCTCGGTAGTCCACACAGATTCTCCACTTCCCATTTTTTTTGGGAACCAACACCAGAGGGGAAACCCACTCGCTATCCGAGATGGGGTAAATGAATCCTGCATCCAACAATTTTTGCAATTCTTCCTTGACGATGTCCTTAAGGGCTGGATTCATTCTCCTTTGGGGTTGCCTGACCGGTTTACAATCTTCTTTGATGTAGATGTGATGGGTACAGACCAAGGGATGGACTCCTTTCATCTCCTTATAGCTCCAAGAAAAAGCATCTAGATGACTGGCCAACAGACTACACAACTCCTTTTCCTGGGAAGGAGATAGGGAGGAGCTGATATTTAATATTCTCTCGGGGAAAAAATCCACATTTTTTACTCTGGGAGTGGTTGGATTGGTCACACAAAGGTCCACTAACGTGCTGGCTCAGGTATCCTTCAATAATTTCTCTAAGGACGATGCACTCGGAGGTGGATTCTGAATCAAGGTCTCAATCAAATCATCCTCGGTTCGAGGACCTCCGCTGGTGGTTTCTAAGGTGCACAAGGGTGCAGAGTACACCTCATCCTCTTCCCCTTCTTCCAACCAAAGTGGTAAGTCGTGCTATAATAGAGGTTGGGCAGGAGGATATAGGACTAGCTGCTTGGACATAGGACCACTGTTGATGGTCATGTTTCCTGCACGACAGCTTATGTAAGCGTCCACAGTGGCTAACCAAGGCCTTCCCAAAATAAGGGGGTATCCAGTAAGCTTTGCCTTTGGTTGAAGAACCAAGAAGTCTGCAGGGTACTCCCAAGAGTCAACAGAGACCAAGACATCCTCTACAATCGCTTCGGGAGTCACGATGGAGCGATCTGCTAGTTGCAGGACTGTCGAGGTCTTTCGCAAGGAACCCTGAAGGTTGAGTTTGAGCATGGTATCTCTGGTCATCACATTAATGGTAGCCCCTAGATCAATCAACGTGTGGGGTATGATGGTGCCATTGATGTGGACATCAACTACAAGACTCCCAGGATCCAAATACTTTGGGAAGATTACTTGCCCCAACATAAGATCAGACAGTTGTCCTACACCGTTTATGGTTGAGGCTTCTCTTTTTCGCCTACCTGGGTGTCTGAAACCCTTTTCCTTAACTAGCTTGTTGTATATCAGTACATATTTGATGGCTTGGAGAAGTGGTATTCTCACACACAACTGTTTGAGTTCTCCCAGAATCTCATCCTCCTCTGGGTTGGGTTGGGTGGTTGCTGTTAGTCTCTCAGGAAAGGGTGGAATGGCCTTTGGTTCACTTTCCTGTTTATCTTCCTCGTCCTCTAGGGGAGGAGGTTGGCGATCTGGTAGAGTCTTCCCAGATCGCAGATTGATCTCCTGGATCTCCACAGCATAGGTAGGGCATGTTGTCTCCCCAGTATATACCTGATGGGCCTGTCGGTTGTTGGGATTCGGGTTCGGTTGAGCAAGCATTTGGGGTTGTCTTGGAGGAGCAGAAGGTAATGGTTGTGGTTGAGCTAGTGGTGGTGGCAAAATGGTTGGAGGAGTATTGTACTGGGGCCTCCACCCCGGCTAAGGTGCATTCCACTCAGGCTGTGGCTGGGCATGTGAGTGAAACGAATGAGTAGTGGGCTGAGTATGGTACTAAGGTGGGTAAGACCATGGGGGAGGTACAAACCAAGAAGGATGAGCAGGGGGACCCTAGGAAGGCATAGGAGCAGATTGGTTGGAGCTATAATAAGCTTGTCCCTTGCATCCCCTGCTGGTAAGGTCTCGGTCCATGTGGCCTCCTTTGGTTGAAGAAATAGAGAGGTTCAATGGGCGCCTTCGTTCCTTGGTACATTTCTTTAAGCCCAGGTAAGGTTGGGCATTGGTTTGTCGGGTGGTCCTCCTCACAAACGAAACATACCTCTACCGAATGTAATGGGCACTCATTCTTAGGGTGCTTCCTTGTACACCTAGGGCAGAAGATAGCCAAAGCCCTCTTAGCTTCCTCTTTCTCCTGCTGGATTCAAAATGTATCAAGTCGCATGGCAATGGTTTGTCTCACCTCACTCTTGAGGTCCTCTAACTGATTTGCAAACTCATGTTTGGAGAAAGGAGTACTAGCTGAGAGGGGGTTTCCTCTACCTCTTTTCCGGGCTGCCCTAGAGTGGTTCCTAAACACAGTCTTTATATCCTCATAAGGTAGTTGGTAAATATCTCCTCCAGCTAGCATGGGAAGGCTATCTAGAAGGTCTTCAGGGACTCCTCGGAGCAGGACCAACTTGAGAGATTCAGGGTCAAGTGTGCACCTGGCCCGTTTATAGCTAAGTTGGAACCTTTCCTCGTAATCTTCTAAAGACTCATCATTCCCCATGGTCATCCGAAAGATTTCTCCCTTGGCTTCCATGGACCTACAGTAGTCCTGGGATTTGGTATTGAAAGCTTGCTGCATCTGAGCTCAAGTGGTGATATTGTTCCCAGGTAAGCCCATGAACCAGCGTAATGCTGCATACTTAAGGGTAGAGGGGAAGAGTTTCAGTTTTTGCTCATCTTCGGTATAGCCATAGGTTCAACAAAGGACGGAAAACTCAAACAGGAAGGTATCAGGGTCTTCAGTAGTCAGTCCATGGAAGTGAGGTAAAGCAGAGGGGCTTATGTTTTTCATTTTCATATCTCCATTGGTCTCTCGGATGGGAAAGGCACCTTCTATTCTCTCATATTCTCTTCTATTGTCAGCCATGGCTTCAGATGGAGTGTTCTCTAACTCTTCTTCTATTATAGGATCTTCGTATATCTCAGGAGGCTCGCCTATAAGTTCTTCTGGATCACTGTCACCAAAGAAGAGAGAAGGGTGACTCAGTGACGTGGTGGGGGTGTTGGGTAAGAATTTGCTTGTTTTATCTCAATTTCTACGAGGCATGAAATGGAAATACTTTTGATTTCTTTTGTTCTTTTTTCTGGTACCTGCAAAACTAAAATAGATTGAACTGCAACTAACCATCTTGCTGAAATGGAGATGCGGAATTGAAATGAAAGCATGAAAGAACTAATCTATTTTGCTCAAATGAAATTGCAAGAATGAAATGCTAGGCTACGCTTGCAGAATTGAAGCGCTAATCTACGCTTGTAGAAATGAAATTGCAGAATTGAAATGCTAATCTATGAAAGTAGGAAATGTCTATGCTACTTTTGCGGAAACGAAATTGCAGAATGGAAATGAAATAAACTACTTAGCAGAAGGCAAGAGTAGAAAAATATAAGAAAAGCAACAATCACCAATACTCTGAAGCTTCCCCGGTAACGACGCCAAAAAGATGGTGGGCTCCAGTATTGTAGCAATAATGCTACAACTCCTGGGACTCTCTTCTTTAATCTTATCAACTCGGTAGTTCGTAAAAAACTTGGAAGCGACGGTGCTGTATGCACAAGTACTAGCTCTTGCCGCAGCTGTCACTTGGTCAGCTGGCACAAGTCCGCTAGGGGCTCAAGCCAACTTCTATGAGCTCTTAGAAGAAGCTTTTTAATTGATGGATGAAAGCTACTCAAAGGAAGCTAATCTACTTGCGGAAAGAACCTGAAAGCCAAAAAGAACCACAAACCCTAGCAAGCCCTAATTCTACCAGCTAGTCCTATTGATGTAAAGAGGAGAATGAAAACTACAGAGAGATGCCATTACTTTCTATGTAGGTAAGATACATGTGTCTAGACTACCTCTACCTGAAGAAACATTTTTATTTTGTATTTTTGAATAAGTTGTTAGAATTAGCATGCTTGTGCTTTTAACTGGCTTTTTACTGTGCAGAGGTGGGTCAAGGAGGATAAATGCTTGGAAGAGGTCGGGAAGGTTCAGAGAGGGTCTAAGGAGTCCCTAACACCCTTCCAGAGAGTTTTGCAAAGTTTGGATATCAAGAAACCTCATTTGCGAGCTTCTACAGGAAGTCTGCAGGGGTTCTACAGGATGTTTCAGAATTTCTACAGGATGCTCAGAAATTTCTACAGGATGTTCTGCAATTGGATTTTGGATGATGTGTGAGTCAAAGAGGATGCATGAATGGATAGGGAGGTAGGATAGGGGTTTGTAATGACTTAGTGACAAAGAGATGAAGTGATGAGAGGGTGTGGAAAGCTAGCTTGTCTTAAAGAGGGCAGAGGAAATGGAAGGCCAAGAAGGTAGGGTGACATGGGCAAAAGAGTAGTTGTGAGACAAGGGATCTAACTTAGAGATGAGAAGTTGGCCTGGACAAAGCTTAGATGGACGAGAGAGTGATGAAGATGCACTGCATAGTGTAAACTTAACCAAATCAACCACGTCCTGCACACAATCAAAATATTAACTAATCTATCCTAATTGTTAATGGAACCAATGAACATCAACATTATTTCTAAAGAGAACCACATACAATACTGAAACAAAGAAACATCCCAAGAGGTCTGAATGCGTGAATAACTCTTACAAATCAAAACACTTCACCGAAGCTTACATGGGTAAGCAAACTAGTGTTTTTGTTCAGCAGCACTGTCTACAATTCCAGCCCCTAGGAAGAGGTGAAAATGAGAGTGCAAGCAACCCTTTTCTGGAGCTTTTATCACTTCTTATCTCATTACTCTATTCTAGATGTTTGAAACAACTCTATTCTTCAACAATGACCTACTTAACCACTCAACGAAATCTAACTCAAAAAACTGTGTTTCAAATGCATGCAAAGAAAATCATAATGCTGAAAGGAAAGATATCAATACAAAGAAGGAGGCCCTAGGCTCTCAAGCTGGGCCCAACACCGAGAGCTATGGATCCTTTAGAAATTCAGTGCTGAGATAAAATCTTACTGCTTCTCATTAAAAAATAATAATCATAAGTCAAGAGGTATGCCAATGATGGCCACAAAAGAACAAAAACAGAGCTGGCAGCTCGTAGTGCAGAATGTGCAAAAGTTTTTCCAAAAGTCCTTTTCAAAGGCTGAAGCCTTATCATTTATACATCACGAGGCCCCAAGCTGGCCTCCTAAATCTATGGGACTTGGCTGACCAAACTGGGAGTGAACAACTGCTTCCACAAAATCTATTTGGCTGCCTTCTAGATCTAGTTTTGGTGGCTTTTGGAGCTCAGAGTTGGGGGTGAAGATCCCAAGAAAGGCTATTTAATGCCGTGGACAACCCCCCTACGAATCCTCAACCCCAGCTTGGCTGTCTCCTAGCCCTTGTCTGCTCGGGTTTGCTCCAACATGTGTCAAAAAATCCTAAAATGAGCACGTGTTAGCCACCTAGGAATAGTGACTACCCTTATTCGTACAAATGACATAAACATACTAAACAATGATGCATAAGTTATGAAAAATGAAGGATTGAGAAAGGGTAGTTAGGCCCAATGAGACCAAAATGTTACCAAATTTGGGGCTCATCATGTAAAAATGTCTTTTGGAATAATGAATGCAGGAGCCACTTTCCATAGGGCAATGAATATAGCTTTCACAAGATAAATCCATGACTTCCTTGTAATTTATCTAGATGATATTGTTGTATTTTCAAATTCTTACAATGAACATCTAGATCATTTACGGAAATTTTTTATTAAATGCAGAAAAATTGGTATTACTTTAAGCCCCAAAAAATCATTGTTCGCATTAGAAGAAGGAAATTTTTTAGGTCACATAATTTCAAAATATGGTATAAGAATAGACCCTGCTAGAATAGAAGCCATCCTACAAATAAGGCACCCTAGGAAGATTTAAGAGTTACAAGCTTTCTTGGTAGAATTAATTTTCTTAGAATATTTATATCTAATTTATAAGAATTAATTAGATCACTAAATAACATGTTGAAAAAGAATTCCAACATAAAATGGGACTGTTGAGGCTAAAACATCCTTTGAAGACATTAAGCTCGCCTTGGGAAAAACGCCTATGTTAATCAGTCCTAAATTTGACATAGATGTCATCTTGTTTTCATTTTATTCTGAGCATACAATTGTTGTAGTTTTGTTGCAGAAATATGACCAGGGCTACGAACAACCCATTGCTGTCTTTAGCAAAGCCCTTAGAGATTCCACCCTAAAATATAATATAATGGAAAAACAAGCTTTGGCTTTAGTCAAAGCCATTAAGGACACTAGGGTATACATCTTATATTCTAATATAGTGGCCTAAGTTCCTAATTCAGTCATTAAGGACATCTTAACTCGGGATGGTCTTCATGGAAAAAGGGGAAAGTGGATTTCCACTATTTTAGAGTATGATATAGAAATCAAAACTACGAAGTTAATCAAGGGCCAAGGTTTAGCCAAACTCATCACTGAATCGAACTATTAGGCATTAGATATAAACTTTATTGTAGCTATAGATAATGAAGGGGAGATGGCGACTCCACTAATCAGCCAGGCCTTTCTTGATTCACCTTTGTATGCTGATATTATTTATGTTTTACTAAATTTACAAGCTCCTCCTGGATTATTTAGAACCAAAAGGAGGCTTTTGAAGATGAAATCCTTGAAATTTTGTATATTAGATAATGATCTATTTTCGAAAGATCATGAAGGTATTCTTATTAATTTTTTATTTTTTATTAAAATATTTATCTAATAAAGTTACTAAAGAGTTTCATGCAGGTGACTGTGGAGGACGCATTGACTCGAGGACTATGATAGATAAAATCCTTAGAGCTGGTTTTTACTGGCCTACCTTGCTTGCTGATGTCAAAAAGCATGTGACCTCCTGTCACAAATTCCAAATCTTTGAGGGAAAGAAAAATCTCTTACCTTTACCCCTCAAACCAATCTTTGTAGAAATACCTTTTCAACAATGGGGTTTAAACTTCATTGGTGAAATTCACCCACCCTCCTCTGCCCAGCACAAATCCATCTTCACTACCGCAGACTACTTTACAAAATGGATAGAGGTCGTAGCTTCAAGGCAGGCCACAGATATGGTAATCATAACCTTCCTTGAATCCAATATTCTATCAAGATTTGCATGCCAAAGTAAGCTCATTATTGATAATGCAATAGCCTTTAAATCCAAGAAAATTATAGATTTATGAAATGAATACGATATTAACCTTGGACATTCCACAACCTATTACCCTCAAGGTAATGGACTGGCACAGTTGTCGAACAAATGCCTAGTAAACATTATCAAGAAATTACAAGAAGAAAACAAGAAAACATGGAATAAAAAGTTAGTCAATGCCTTATGGGCAGACAGATTAACTATAAAGAAATAAATTGGTACTTCTCCCTATCAGCTAGTATATGGGATGGAATTTGTTTTTCATCCTCCTTCGGAGTACTAGTAATGAAAATACTTCAAGAGTTGCAGGTTGAATGGAATAGTACTCAAAGAAGAATCAATCAAACTATTCACATGCAACAAACCCGAGAGGAGGTCTATATCATATCTCAAATTGTGCAGGAAAAAATTAAAAATATCTTTGACAAAAGAACCAAGGCTATAGATTTCTACATTGGTGACAAAATGCTTAGGTGGGGCTCGAGGAGAGAAGATGAAGGTAAACATGGGAAATTTGATTTCCTATGGATAGGCCCTATGTCATTTATGCTTACAAAGGTAATGAATTTTTCTTCCTAAGAGAGCTTGATGGTATAAATGCAGCAGGTGGGCCAGTGAATCGAATGCTAAAACATTATTTTCCACTAGGTTAACCAGAATTTTACTAATTATCATTTTCCATTGTACATAACTTATTCACCAAGTCTAGCTTGGATTGGATGATTATCTTATAAATTTTAGAGCAAAACCTACAGTTATTAAGGTATAACATCATAGAGTGAAAAATAAAACCATTGGCAAGTTAAGTCATAGTCAATCATGTTAAGGCCAATGATCTTCAAATTTCTTGACATCTTCCAAAATATGTCATCCCCAAGTGGAGCCACTATTAGGTTCCTATATGAATAGGTGTCGTCATGTTGAATTGACTTTTTCTCAAGCTTGTAATATGTACATACTTTGCTTTCAGCAAATAGTTTTCCATATTTAAAAAATAAAAAGAGGGTATGTCCTAAAATAATAATCAAAGGACAAAAAATAAACAAAATCTTAAAAACAATAAAGAAAAATTGAAAAATATATATATGAACCCAAAAATAAAACAGTTCATGAACGTGTGCAAGTCCAAATTCCACCACTAATTACTTTTTCATGCAAAATAATGATTGTATGTAGCTTGTTAAAATTCCATAATCCATGATAGTGAAATAGTGTAATCTTGACTATTTCATGTTATAGATAGAGAATATTGTCTAGCCAAATTGTTTAATCTTGGCGGATTAGTAGATAGTTAAAGAAATAAAAATGAGTTTAATCTGAGTTGTTGCAAGAAATAAGGTTAGATTTAGATAGTTTTATTCAAATAAAGAATAAGGTAATAAAGGGCTTTCTAGCTCAGGTGCGCCCATGCAAAAGAAGAAAAAAATGCTAGGTTAAGAAAAGGTAAGTAGAAGAAAACTTGCAGAATGGACCATGTGGTCCAAATACTAAACACATTTTACATGCCCAAATCATAATGTGTAGGTACATCCATCAAAGTACAAAGCTAAGAAAAGACGAGTTTAACTAACTATCCCTCCTTTCACAAGCTTCTCCCTCTCATGTTAATTAATTTGCCCATCATCCCTTAAAATAACCCTTTTCCCCTCCATTTCTACCCTTACTTCATTATCCCATATTTTCCCCTAGAAATTCCCTTTAAAATACCTCCCCCCTTTCTAAAATCATCATTATGTTCCATAAATCCTTTTTCCTAAGGTAAAAAACCTTTTCCCCATTTTTGAAAAGTTATTTTTCCCTTCTCTAATCTAAAAGTCCATAAATCAACTTATCTTAAGTTGAAAACCCTTCTGCCTTGCAAAAACCCGCCCGATGGATCATTTAAGTTAATTTGCAATTTAAAAAGTTAATTAAACAAGATTAAGTGTATTTGATTAGACAGGCCCCGCCTTAACCGTCCCCCCAATCCCCTCCGCCAATGTTTCTAGAGTGACCACTTTCTGATCAACATCCATCTCACATAACAGTTGTTGCTCCATTTAACCTGCATTCCATTTCTGAGCTTTAACGACCCGATAACACCTGAAATAGGCAGTTTTTCCTGTACCAAATTTAGCAATGTGTCACCATTGCATCATTTTGTTTCCCCTCTGACTTTTACGTCCCTGCCCCCAAAAGTGGTGCGAAGAAAAGAAAAACCACCCTCTCGATACCAGTCACTGCTCATGACCATTTTTTCCACTTTTCTCAATTCTCACCCAATAAAGCCCCACAAATGCCATTTTTACTAATTTTTGACCATCTGCACATTGAAAGCCTAAGATTTACTGCACACCTGAAATCTAAAACTACCAATTGACTACCAATTGCCATCTTGCCTCCAGCACTCGTCCAAAGCTAACACCTATCATCTGTGACCTAAAACCTCAACCAAATTGACAACACCAACCTTTGGTTTCAGGTATTCTAAAAAATACACCACATTTTCCCCTTTTTAATATAAAAGTTCAAGTAATTCAAAGAATGAATAAATTAAATTAAGATTTCTACCTGTGAATTAATTGATTTGCACCCAAACCCTTAAAAACCATGTAAAACCCAGACCACTATTTGAACCCTACGAAGTCAATTTTTGATTATTACCTCTGTTTTCGACACAATGTCCACCCACAGTTCACTAAATGTTAAGCATGTTTCAACCCACCACCTTGACGAAGATAACCTACCTTTGGTTGATAGAGATTTTCAAATTAAAGATACATTCTCCACCTCTGAAAGAATGAAACTCCACTTCTAGAGCAAAGATAGGTTTTTAAGTCATGCTGATGACATTCACCTCTGGGAGTCGGATCTAGCCCTCTACTCATTCCTAGAAGTCCATAGTCTCCAAGACATTATCCACTTTTTTCAAATCTGCTACATCCTCAGCGAGAGGGTTGTAGTAACCCCTAATCAATATCTTCTCTTAACTATCACTCCAGAATCCATCAATCAAATGTTACGGTCCCGCCCAACCCAAATTTAGCTCCATTTTCCATTGGAGGACTTCTATAACTGTACAATTCTATTGATGAGGGAAAGGCTAAGCAAGTGTTTAAGAATTTCATAGTTGCAAAGAAGCATACACCAAATTTTACTCCTCCATACATGGCCCCCATATTTCCAAAAATTGATAGGCATATTATCAACATGGTATCTTCCATTCTTCAATACAGACAGATGAACATATAGATGAATTCATTTATGTATTCTTGTGCCTTTTTACCCCTCGTAAACCTCCTTCCATCATGTTTGATTATGCTCAGTTCATTGCAGAAAAAATGCATGAACAACTCATCACTGAAAGAGTGTTTAAATTATCTGTAGTATTGTATTATTTGTTTTTGTAATACCAAATTAATAAATTCCCCATGAAGAACATAATATGTGATAGTAAAGGAAAAGAGAGGTTTGTGCTCTATTGGACACTTATTATCTAGAAATATTCCACTATCTCTGATTATAAGGACTTCATAGATTCCCTTGTCCACCTAGTGATGAATATGCTGACAGGGATAGTGCAACCTAGAATTAGTCCTCAGATTAAAAAGGTACTTTAGTGGGCTAAAAATAGTAAGATAGGAGACTGGTACTTGTACCAGGATCACATAGATATTAGAGTCTATGACTGCCACTTGGCTCCCTATAAATTGCCAAAGTATCTTCCCTTGACAATTTTTCCCTTGGAATATTTCATGCAAATCATCAACTCAGCTGATGTCCACTTCGCAGCTCCAAAGAAGAAAACCTAATTCAGAGTTAAAGGTGAAATTGGTCCCTTTTTTTGCAATAATAGAAAAGTTGGACTAGAGGAACACAATATGTTACAAGAGCTGAAATTTACCAAGAGTTTTATGTGGTAGTATGACCCTCATGGAGTAGCAAGAAAAATGAGAACCAAGGTCAAACTAACTCGTTATTCACATTATTGAGTACCGAAAATTGAAACATATGCCAACCAAACTGAATGGTTGGAAAACACTTTGGTAGATAAAGATAGCACAATTATTGATGTTGAAAATGATTTGTATGATATTGAGCAACAGATTGACCTGAGTGAGTTCCTGCAGGTCCCAGATCAAGTTAAAAGGATAGATGCTCCCTTTTCATTGCAAACACCTTTCAATAAGGAGAAAAATGCTAAAAATAGAGAAGAGAAGTCTAGTTCTGAGATGGAAATAGTGGATGGGCAAGTAGACCCAAGGAAAAACAGAAAACTGAATCTTGTTTTTAAACAGGAGGAACACATTGAAGAAGAAAGGGAAGAGCTAGAAATAGAATCAGAACTAATGCTAGAGACAGTGCCAAACACAGTAGGTCAGAAAGGAAAAGAGGCATCAATTAACCCACAACTTCTAACACTCAGCTGTTAGAAAGACAAAGGTCAATAGAAGTTTCTTCCTTTGTTAGACTAGCTGACAAAGAAAGAACCATCAAAGATAGATATAAAGAGATCAAATTAAGAAATGAAAAATTGAAAGCTGAGACATATGCTGAGTATTTCAAACATTCATCTCCTCACCAGAGCTGACTTATGTCTACATTTTATATTTTGGAATGAAAGATGAAAGTGTCATATATGCATCCAACAGTGCCACAATCCAAATATTTAGGAGATTACAAAAAGGCCACATTTGAAGTATTGGCAAAGGACATCCATCAGTTGGACAAATTAGAGTTTCACAAACAAGCTAAAGAAATGATATACTCCACCTTAACTCGTACGCTGGAGAAATTATATACTCCACCTTAACTGGTAAGTCCATGGATGCATACAAGATATAAGAGTCCTTAAATAATATAATTGCACAAATGAAGCTATAAAAGGCCTCTTCTCAAGCCAATGACAACATGATTAAATCCTTAGAAGACCCGGTCATAGAAATGGGCCATGATCCTTTAGATATTAAGGCAACAGAAAAATTGATCAAAAAGAAAAATGAAGATATAGTAGCCTCAAAGAAACATTTAAAACTCCCTACTTCATTACACCCACACACCACCAAGGTGTTAGAGAGACAAAATGATCACGAGGAAATGTTGGACTTGGTATGACAATTGAACAGCCAGTGGAAATAAATGGAGAGAGAAATGGATAAGCTGACCAAGAAGGCCAACCTCTAGGAAGCTGCAGCCACTGTCATCCCAACGGTCACCACAACAGTACCATCTACATTGGCTTAAAAATTACCTCCTATAGCTCTGTTCACCATTGCATTGCCTGCAACAACACCATCTACTTGAGCAACATGGTCAACCACAACAGATTCTACACACGAATAATATAATAGGTTGGCTAAGGAAATGGAGGAGATGTCCCTCAAAGCTATTGAAACGAGGAAACTGGAAGAGAAAGCAAACAAACTGGAGATAGACTATAAAATTTCTCAAAATATGAATAAAGAGGATCAACAACAGGTAGCAAGGTTAATAAAGAGGATAAAGAAACTCGAGAAAGAAATGAATCTAGGTGATGATGAGCTCAAGACCAAGTGTCGTAAAATTCTCGAAAATGAAAGTTCTCAAAACTAGTTCGAACCTAAATGACTGGATAGAGCTAGTCCTCCTATTTTCAACACCATGAACGATTCGAAAAATGGTCTCCGTATGAGGAAGTTATGCCAAAATAAAAATCGCCTAAAGCCCCTTAATTTTTTGAAAATTTTCAAAAAATATTCTGCAAAATATTCATTTTGGGCTACCCAATAACAAGCTACCACGTGGCAGGCCTGGAAGCCAAAACATGGCCAAAGTGATGCCAGCAGGTGGTATGTGTGTTATTTAAAATTTTAGTGACGGTGAAGTTCAATCCTACGACCTCCAATCCTACACCCAAACCCTTTACCATTGAGCCACAATTACATTTCTTGTTATGCGGGTGGGCAAAACTCTATATGAAGTTAAAAGTGTCTTTAGGCAGGGCCCGAAGGGGGCCAGCCACCATACATGTGACCTTATGCCCTTAACCATAGGCCATAACATATAACTGATGGCTTAAATAACAAATGGTCACCATTTAAATGTTAGAGATATGTCACATTGCGTAGTTAACACAGTGAGTTAACAAACATTTCAACTAAAAGTTCGAGCTCAAACTCCGAGATAAACCCAAAATCACCGACAAACGGTCACATTCCCATAACTCACTCCAATTTATCAAACTGTTACAGTCAGTATGGTGGCATAAATGGTGGAGGCTCCGAAATTGGCGGGCTCGCCATATTGGGCGGGCCTATATGGCCATAACTAAAGTTTAACTAGAGTTTTCTTAGGAGCAACGGGTAGTTGGGAGTAAATGGCCATAACTTTGGCTACGAAAGTCCTTTTTGGACAATTTTGTTTTTGATTTGGGTCCGTTCAACCTTTTGAAGCCATTGCAATAGGTTTCATAGCCAATAGAGGTCATTTGAAGGTGATTTTTCTTCGTGGAAGTTCGAGGAGCCACTAGGGCCATTTTAGTGGTTGAGCTATACTGGGCTAGGTTCATCTATTTGAGGTGAAAAAAAAGCATATTTCTACTTTAAGGAGCCTTTTGAATCCAATGAAGGTTTTTTCAGAAGAATTTGGAGACTTCTAAAGGGCAATATGCTGAAGAGAAGTTCTAGGCAGCCTAGAGCCAATCATGGGATAAGGCTTAGATCGGGAATGTAGTGCTCATTTTGACGAAATGAACAGTCATTTGTTTATATCAGATATGTTTTAGAGACATTAGTAGAGGTTTCAGAGACATTTGAACCAGTATAAAGGAGTTTTTTCCATTAAGAAGCTCAGGGAAGCTTAGTGCACCTACTCAAGGAATCTAGTCCAAGGGAGCCTAGATCTGCCTGCACAAAGAGGACAACCATGACAGGGATTTATATGGTTTTTCGAAACCCATAGGTTCAATCAGTAACCTTTTGGAGTTGAGTGTGGAACTTGCAAAAGAATTCAAGGAATAATCGTAGCCAAGTCTAGTTGACTAGAGCTCACAGGAGGTGTAGCCCACGAGATTGGGGTGAACTCCTTATTAAATTTGATGTTATGTGTGATTTTGATTTGCTGCCTTATATGTCTGATATATATGTTTAATATCAGCTTAAAAAAATTAAGTTAAAGCACAAAAACAGAAGAAAATACATACACCTCTTTCAAGCTAAAATTTTGCATAATCTCAAGTTCCAGAGAGGTCTTGTTTTTAAATGAATCTAAGTGTTTACTTATTATTTCTTTAGGTAGAGCCTGTAGAGGCCCAGGTATCTTCTACACCTCATCCTCTCTTTAGAGGTGACATATCCAGTAAATTCCCCTACAGTCTATCTCTGTATTAGAAATAATAAGTTTACATATTTGTATATTTAAACTTGGAGTATTTGTGCACTCACTTACATAAACGGAAATGGATACCTTGCATCCTTAATGAAGTACATTCCATTTTCAGATCCCTAGGTGAGCCATTGGGATAGGAAAAAGAACAACTTTAGACCAATATTATTGACTCTATCAATGATATTTGGCCATCCATTCAAATAATTTCTTAGCAGATTGAGCTGGTTAAAGAGGCCACAAAGGCCATTCAAAAAATCTTAATAGAGATGGAAGGAATGCAAAAAGAGGCAACCAGAATCATCAACTTTTTGAATTCTAAGAAAAAATATGAACCGGAAGAATTGAATATTTATGATAGGATAGGGACAATCTTAGAAGTAAAAAGAATCGTTACTAAAAGGAATTTGATGCACAACTTAAAAGAAAAGTGTCAAACCATGCATCTTTCCATAGATAGATTTAAGTTCAAGTTTGACACTTTGATAGAGAAAGGTTTAACAAGTCCTTTGGTAATTAATGATATTTTTTATGACACAGGAGGACTACGATAAGAAGCTCAGGGAAGTGGACAAGGATCAAATCAACACTTAGGCAACCATCCACAACACAACAAAACAGGGGATTTCCTCTGATAAAGTTCTTTACCAAGCCTTGGAGAACTTGTTTTACCTCCAACATGAGGTAAAACACTTGTTTGTAAATAAGCCTAGATTTTATAAGTACACACGGGCTAATGGGGTCTTTAGAAAGTTGAAAAACATCTAGTTACAAACTAAAGAGAGATGGGAGTAGCTAATTGACTTACTTTAATCCAAGGTAAGTCAAACAATTAACACAGTTCAGTAAAAACAGAATGGTGAAAGTAAATGGGGAGTTGTCCCAGTGAAGGAGTATCAGAGTCAAAGAGTAGTAGTGAAAGAATATAGGTCGAAGAATATCAGATGATAGCTAAAATATCAATCAGCTAAATATCAAAAGAAATCATATAATAGTTACAGAGAGTAATCATTTAGAAAGTTGGCATTACCTTTTTAGAATTACATATTTTTTCGCTAAAATAAATCCCAAGTTAGTTTGGGATATTTTGTAAATATTTCTGTATAAATACTACATAATTTGAAGTATGTAGAGTGGATTTTACTAGAAATTTCTATAGACTTTTTTATTAGAAAGCTGAGAGGGTTATTGTATCATTTGTTGAGCCAGCAAGCTAGATTGATAAATAAGGATCATATATTTCAAAGGATTCATGTGTTGAGTGAACTTCAGAGAAGTATTCTCATGTGTTATCATTATTTTTCTCAAGTTATTCGTAATATTTAATGTGTTTCTAAATCTAAATGTTATAACTGGAATAATACTTCATAATTTGTTTAATTACACTCTGTCTTAACAATTATACATTTAAATGTTTTCTTTTGATATCTAAGTTAATGGATTCTTAATTTCTCCTCGGTTTAGATTGATTTCTTGAATATCCAAGTTAAAGGATTCTTAATTTCCCTTTGAGCCCGATTATCCCTTCATTCGTCATTCATTAGTTGTCCTGAGAACCCTTAATTGTTCTCTCACTCCCATTGAATGCCTTTCACTGCTATGTTTCAAAGATATGAAAAACACTCTACTATCTTTCCCTTTGAACATTCCCTTTAGTGAGCTGATAAAGTTTTGTTTCCTTATTTTTTGACTACATAGACCAATGGTATAAAATACATCATTCTGAGCATCTATTTAAATAATCCCACCATGCAATCTCAAATACAAATCAAAATCCCAATAAAAATAGTAACTAGCCTAAAACAAAAAAAAAATAAAGTTAAATCATACTGAGAGAGTGCTCTCTGAGTTTAGGTTTGCTAGAACCTATGCTCCAATGTTTGTTAGTGGTTACCTCAGAATTTTCTTTCTTCTGACAACTTCTAGAGAAAATTACTGAGTGAGAACACTTCGAATAAGCCATGGGGGTGATTGGCTAAAATAAATATTTGGTTCAACCAATCTATGGTTGGTTGGTACATGGAATTCCTTGGCCTGGTTTCATTTCACATTTTTTAATAAAATCTCTTTTCCTCTTATGGATTATGGGTAATTTTCTTATTATCATGTGATTATAATGACTATTGTATTATTGTTACTCTTTGGGTTATATGTTGGCTATAAGCATGGTTTATGATAGACTTTGGTTATGGCTCTCATCACGCCTTGATTAGTAAATGAATGAATGATTAATGTATGAACTAATAGATGATAATCAAAATATTAGGAGAGATCATCAAACCTTCTTGAAAAATATTAGATAAATCTGAAGTTCCTACGTTCATATTTTTTGTTACGACCTATAGATTACATGTTCATAATGGGATTCATAGTATGTATGACATGGCTACACCTTGTCAAGTCAAGTCCTTCTTCAATTTTTTTGTTAGAGGCTTTTCCATCATATTATTTATCATTTCAGGGATTTCCAAGAAATTATGGATAGAGGCCTAAGTCCTAGCCTCAAAACGTGGCTCATATTTCATGGTCACTCGCACAAAACTAACTAAAGAAGGCCACATTTGCTTGAAGACCTTGCCGTGGGATTGACTAGAGGATCTTATTCACATAGAAGACTTGTCATGGGAGCAACTAGGAGTATAGCTCAATAAATCAACAAGTTGTCTCACGGGTTGGTGTTATGAAACCAGCTCAAGAAAATATAGAAAATATAGATCAACGACATAGAATTCAGCCTCTTCAAGGGGGCAACCTCCTTTACATTACATAAATGAACAATTCTTGGATGATTCAAATGAGAAAAGCTCATTTCTATATATAGGAGTCTAAGGAGTCACAATATAATCCAGCCGGCCTAACAATAATAATATAAAGCCGCAAAAATAAAAATAGAGGGATTCTATGGGGCATAGAAATAACAATATGGCGACAATAGTGGCACAACAATATTAATAAGGGGTATAACTACAATAGTAATGGGGTAGTCTCTAGTATTATAGGGACCCAACATGCCCCTCTCCTTCAAAAACGTGTTGTCCTCAACTCTTGAGTAGTTCTGGATACTTCTGCATAAAATTCTCATCCTCCCATGTGGAATCTTCAGCGGATAAGTTCTTCCACTTGATAAGATACTCTGAAATTGAATCATTTCGTAGTTGTCTAGTTCTTGTTTCTGTGACTGCTTTCGGTTCCAATATAATTTTTCCTTCCTCGTCAAGTTCTGGAAATATTGTTTGAACTAGGATCTTGTCGCCTATAACCTTCTTTAAACATGAAACATGGAAAACTGGGTGCAATCGAGAAGCTGCAGGAAGCTCCAATTTGTATGCCATAGTACCAATCTTTTGCAACACCTTGTACGGATCATAATACTTTAGGGATACTTTATTATCCTTCTTAGCTTGCTTGAGGGACATTTGCTTATATGGTTGTAGCTATAGGAATACTCAATCACCTACATCAAAACTTCTTTCACTACGATGTTGATATGCCTGTTGTTTCATTCTATTATGTGCCAACACGAGGTTATCCTTTAAGAGTTGGAGGACTTGTTGTTGATGTTCTATCTGATGTTCCACTGCCTGAACCTTAGAATTTTCTCTTAAATATGATGTGATGGATGGTGGTTGATACCCATAAAGTGCCATAAATGGGGTCATTTTTGTTGTTGTATGGAAAAAAGTGTTATACCACCATTCAACCAGAGGCAACCATTTGACCCATTGTGTCGTTTTATCAGATACAAAGCAACGAAGATATCCTTCCAAACATTTGTTTACTATCTCAGTTTTCCCATTACATTGAGGATGATAAGATGAGCTATGAGCTAACTGAGCACCAAGACAAGAAAATAATTATGTCCAAAAATTTCCAGTGAAAATGGGATCTCTGTCACTTACAATAATCTTTGGGTTTCCATGTAGCTTTTGAATTGTTTCCATAAATGCAGTAGAAACTGCACTGGCTTTAAATGGATGTGATAATGCACAAAAGTGTGCATACTTGATAAGTCTGTCAACTACCACCATGATGACACTCTTTCCCTCAGACTTGGGTAAATCTGTGATAAAATCCATTGAAACCTCCTCCCAACGTTGGCTTGGAATGGATAAAGGTTGTAATAGACCCGGCGTCTTAATTGTTTCAACTTTATTTTTTTGGCAAACCAAACATAAAGCCACAAACCTTTGAATATCTGATTTAAGGCCATCCCAGAAAAATTCCTTCTTAACCCTGTGGTAAGTTTTTAAAAATCCTGAGTGCCCTCCTAAGGAAGAAGTGTGCAATTCCATAAGAATCTTGTGTTTTAGCTAGGAATTATTGCAGAGGTATAAGCGATCTTTGTACCATAACGAATCATTTTGCCAGCTAAATGTACCAGACGTATTGGAATCTTGTTGTAACTTTCGAATAAGTGCCCACACTTCTTCGTCATTCTTCCATTCCCCCCTTGCTTTTTTTATCCAATCTAGTTGGATAATAGAAATGGCGCACAAAAATGCTTCCACATCCTCATCTTTTCTTGAGAGTGCATCTGCCACCACATTTTGCTTCCCTTTTCTATAGATGATTTCAAAGTCATAACCCAACATCTTTGTGACCCACTTTTGTTGCTCTTCAGAGGATAATCTTTGTTGTAAAAAGTATTTAAGGCTATCATGATCCATTTTTACCTTGAAGTCTCTACCCATTAGGTAGGGTCGCCATTTCTAAAGTGCATGGAGTATTGCCATCATTTCCTTATCATAAATAGCTTTGCTTAAAAACCTTCCCTTGATTGGACGACTTTCAAAAGAAATGGGTCTTTCATCTTGCATTAGAACAACACCAATTCCATTTCCTAAAGCATCACATTCCACAATAAAGGTTTTTGTGAAGTTTGGTGTAGCTAAGACCGGTGCTTGGCACATTGCCTCGTTAAGATGTTCAAAGGCCTTTGTTGCTTCCAGAGTCCATGAAAATGCATCTTTATTCAATAATGTTGTTAGAGGTGTTTTTATTCTCCCATAATTCTTAACAAACTTGCAATAATACCCTGTCAATGAGAGAAATCCTCGCAGATGCTTTATGGATGTGGAAATTTCCATTCCTTAATAGCTTTGATTTTGCTAGGCTCCACTTTAACTCCTTCATGAGATACAATTTGACCCAAATATTCCACCTCCTGGACTCCAAAGAAACATTTGGATCGTTTTGCATATAATTGTTTCTCCTTCAATAGTTGTAGCACCTTGTCAACATGTTCAACATGATGCTTCCAAGACTTGCTATAGATTAGTATATCATCGAAAAATACTAACACAAATTTTCTAAGGAATGGTTTGAAAATTGAATTCATCAAACCTTCAAATGTTGAAGGTGCATTGGTAAGGCCAAAAGGCATGACCAAAAATTCATAATGACCCTCATGATTTCTAAATGATGTTTTCAGAATGTCTTCAGTATTCATTCTGATTTGATGATATCATGAACGAAGATCCAACTTGGTGAAGTAAATTGATCCATGCAATTCAGCGAGTAATTCATCAATGAAAGGAATGGGGAACTTATCTTTAATAGTGAGCTTGTTGAGCACCCTATAATACCGACACATGCGCCATGATCCATCCATCTTGTGCACCAATACTACTGGAGCAGAGAAGGAACTTTGACTCGGTTGAATTAAACTAGCCTCTAGGATTTCTGTGACCATACGTTCAATTTCACTCTTTTCGACATAGGGATATCTGTACGGCCTGATCTTTGGAGGAACACTTCCTGGAATCAGATGAATAGCATGATCATGATCACGTATAGGTGGGAGACCTTTGGGAGTCTCAAATACCTTGGAATGATTGTCCAGGACTTTTTGGAGATCTGGAGAAATAGATGATTCTGATGTGGAAACATCTAGCAAGCATAATTGTGCAATTACACCTCTTTGATCCTTTTTTAGAAGCTTTGTCATACTATTAGAGCTGATTATATTTCTTGGTTTCCTTGCAATACCCCTTAATTCAACTTCCTTTCCTTCCGTAGAAAATTTGATGAAAAGTTCTTGAGAATTAAAAGCTATTGTACCCAGGGATTGTAGCCATTGGACTCCTAGTACAACATCAGCACCTCCCATTGGAATGGAAAGCATTGGGCTAGTCAATATATATTTTCCCATGGATAGCTTGATATTATGGCACTTTCCAGAGCAATTTATTGTTCCTCCATTTGCAATCATCACTTGACACTCTGGTGCTGCATATAGGAAGCAATTCAATTTTTTTGCTACCTTACAATGAATAAAATTGTGGGTGCTTCCTGAATCAATCAACACTATTACCTTTTTCTTCTTGATTTGTCCTTCTATCTTGATGGTTTGAGGAGTGGTAATTCCCACCAATTCATTACAAGATACGGTCGGTTTTATTTTTTCTTCATTTAGGCTTTGTTCCTGGAGTATATCCTCTTCTTTTGACCTTTCTTGCTCCTTTCCTTCTTCCTCTTCACAATCTATGTAGAATAATTTATTCTCAACACACTTATGACCTTTAGTGTATTTGCTATCACAACTGTAACAAAGCCCTTTTGCTCTTTTTTCTTCCAATTGTTGTGGTGTCAACCTTATAGGTTGTGGAAGACTAGGGGCAACAACACTTTCGTCTTTATAGTTGTGAGTGGTATGCTTCCTGGTTGCCATAATTTTGCTTTCCATTTTTCTTGCTAACCTGAATGCCTTCTCTAATGAATCGGGTTTCCAAAGGCAAAAATCATGTTGAATATTATCCTTTAAAGACCCTATCATCACATCAATCTTATGCTCCTCTAGAATATCTTTTACCCTTATGTTCAATTTTTGGAAATCCTCAATGTGCTCCATTATTGAACCCTTTTGTTTGAGACTTATCAATTGGCTAAAAAAAGTGTTGCTTTTTGTATCCTTATAATGTGTTATCAATTCTTCCGTAAAAATTTCCCAAGCGATAAATGGTTTACGAGAGAAAAGCCATTGATACCATACAAACTGATTTGGTTCCAAATATAAATTTGTGTTATAATGTTCTTGTTGACTATTTTTGTCCAATATTTGGAGCTAGTTATTAAATTCTAATCCTATTATTTTATGTGATTTCTTATTTCATCTAGTGCCCATAATCTCGTAGGTAAGACCGATCTGATTTTCTCTGGAACCTTCTTCCTACCTTTCTAGAGCACCTATATATATATATATATATATATATATATATATATATATATATATATATATATATATATATATATATATATATATATATATATATATATATATATATATATATATATATCTATATATGTGTGTGTGTGTGTGTGTGTGTGTGTGTATATATCTTGAAGTTCTTAATAGATTATGGGTAAAGATCTCATTATCGAGCCGAAATAGCTTTTTCTTAAAAGCAAATGATTATCGAAAGCGTGATTGGAATTGGCTTATAAGGCAAATGGAGAATGGTATTCACCACTAGTGTAACCATTGGTTATCAAGATGGGTTTGACTAGTTCTAGTTAAAACAGTGTTAGAAGCACAACATGTCTTCTCGTAAATACTATCATTGATCCCTCATGACATTCTTTACAAGATTCAATGTCTCTTTTTCTAATTGATATGGCATGGTAGTAGGGAGAAACAGGGATTGCCTTTGGTTAAGTGGAATAAATTTGCTCTCCCAAAATCCCAAGGGGGCTAGGTTTTCAAAAAAATATTATTATTTATGCCTTGGTAGCCAAGAGTGTATGGAGGATAATAAATTCCAATGGATTATGGATAGAGGTTATTTGATCAAAATCTATCCAGCCAAACCCTACCGGATTGGTTGAGGTGTCCAAATCCCACAAAAAGGCTCGATGTTTTAGAAAGCTCTTATTGATGCCCTTCCATCAATTCATTAACTAGTTTGTTGGAAAGTTGGTAAAGGTGACTAAGTGAAAATCAGACTTGACCGATGGGTGGGGTGAACTAAGGTATATCATTTACCTGATCATATGATAACAAACATTCCGGCCAACGGATATTACACCTTATCTCAAATTGCAGATCCTCTAGCTTCAATAACATATCTATATGAAGATAAATATACATACCCATATCCTCTTAATTTCTAAGGCATTACCTTGTCCAATTTCATATCCATTATATCTTTAGAGTATAAGGATCATCTAGTGATTCAATTATGACCTGATCCATACCTTCATTTAGAGCTCAAGAAAATGATGTTCTAGGGATCTTCTCTAACTAATCGTTATCCACATGTTCATGAAAAGAAACGTAGATTGGTTCGAGGTGACTCACTCTTTTCACTCAGCGTGAAGGTTCACATTATTCTCCGCTGAAAATGAATCTCTTCATCTATTTCAAAATTAGAGTGAGATCGGGATGATGACTAGCCCCTCAACTTTCGTATAGAGGTTTAGGCCGAGTGATTATGCCTTCACACCTTTCTTGGACAGATGAGGATTACTCCTTTAGGGAACATTATATTATCTTAGTTCTTCCAGCCTACCCCGACCGTGTGGATGGATGGAATTCTTTGACGGGAAATCACCTCATAGGCTCTCAATAATCCACTTACCTAGGGAGAATTGACTTTAAGATCACCCGATAGATGATTCTTTACCTACGCTAACCACTTGGTTTAGAGATCTACACTCGCTTTTCAGAGGCTTTGAGTCATTCCATTATGAAATCAACATGGATAGTCTTGATTACTTTATCATATGATAGGGGGGAAATGGAGGTTTTATTTAATAGCAGCCAAACACTTTTAGTCACATGCATGCTCCTGTGGTATCGTACCCATAGGGGGTTTACCTTTACCTGCTTATATCTTTAACTTTTGTTTCACTATGCTAGATTACTTTGGATTATGGAAAATATTAAAGCCCCGTTGGGAAGGCTTTATTTGATGGGTGGAAGAGTATATCGATGGCCATGGCTGTGTAGCTGACGTATGATTGCGTGGGTGGATCTTGACATTTCAGAGATCTTTTACTCCTAGATGGATATGTATTGGTAGATCTAATTATCAAAATTATATTATGGGACACGGCATGCTTCATACTATAGGAGGGATATTATTTGGTGGATTCTTGTTTGTACATCTTTGGGGAGCCTAATTTTGATAAATGGGACAACTTTTTCATTTCTAGGACAGATATTGTTGATGCCCAGACCCACATAGATTATCCTTTCACACTCATCTTACATTGGAGGGACTGTTATTAGACCCTTATAGTACTATCGAAAACCTACGATGATGGGATGGAGTACCAATCCTTCAGTATAACAAAAATAACATTGGGGGGAGAATCTTTACAAAACTTACCTTGGATGGAGAGGCTCCATTTGGTGAGGTACTCCAAGCAGGCCCTATAGAATTAGATCTTTGGAGGCGCTGCTAGAATATAATAGAAAAGGAGGAAAACCTTGAATTGTTTAATCGTTTGATTGTTTAATAGCTACGGGAATTTGTGATCCAGGTGGATATTGGTGGCCAGCTGGACCCCCACCATTGTTCTTCTTAGCATTTTCAGTTTCCTTAATTGTAGCACAACTTACTATTTTTAGCAGTTTTTCGGGTCCTCAACTTCCGGAGCCGTTTTGAGGCCCTAAACGACGTTTTTTGGGGAATCCAGGGGCAACATGGGTCCATGGAATGGACCGATGTTACCCATACCAACAATGATAGTGCTCAGATAGATGTTTCTAACAAGCTATTGTATGCGTCAAATAGAGATCGTATGCCAAAGTTACGACCCCGGGAAGTTGATGTACCAACTTACCCCAAACGGGGCCCATAGTTTGGCTTTTCATCTTCTAGGGTTAGGTTTTGGAATGTTAAGGGTTTTTTCCACTATTTCTCAATAATAAATAGGCCTTCGAGCCTCATTGTAAGATAGTTCAGACGCATGTAGCATCACATCGCTTCTCAGAGATAAGCTACCATCGCCCTAGTTGGTTTATTTCCATTTCTGGTTGTAAGCATATTTCAGTATTTTCCATTAATGAAATGAATTATTATTTCCACTGCATCTTTGTGTATATGGTTATCTCTGTAATTTGTTGCGTTCCTGTTTAAATCCGGATCAATGGTATCAGAGCGGTCTGCTTTTTCTCTGTTTTTCTTTGCATGTCCCCAACAAGGTCGGGATATAAGGAGTTAGGGCTTCAACTGGTTGAACCTTTGCAAGACCAGCCTCGCAAATCCCGACGAACTCCCATGGTGGATGAGAAGAAAGACGAGGGGGCAGGAGATCCCATCAAAATCTTGCTCGAAGAATCCCTCGAGTGACAACAGAACGTGATGATGGACATCTTTGCCCAGATCCTTCAGCGGCTACCCAGAAGTAACTCATCGGCTTCCAACAGCTACTCTGGAAATGCCACACCCTTTAAGGTACAAGTTAATTTTGAAATACCCATATTCGAGGGTCAGATAGACGCAGATGCCGTAGGTAAATGGTTAAATCTGCTAGAGGGTTATTTTTCTATTCATGAATTTTCGAGTCGGGAAAAGATTGTTTTCGCTCTTCTCAAAGCAACCCCCCACGTCAAGGACTGGTGGGAGACCTACTGCGAGGAGAAGGATGAAAGTACTGGCTCACTATTTTCAGCCGCACCCACCTGGGATTCATTCCAGGATGCCATCAAGGAGAAGTACTACCCTGTTGGAAGCTATGAGGACGAATACATAAAATGGACCACGCTGCGGCAGGGAAGGGACCAAGACGTGCCGAAGTTCAACAATCTTTTCCATACCCTTCGCACAAAGTTGGGTATCGAGGATTCAGAGCAACATTTGATACTCAAATACCGTGGCTGCCTGCACAGGTACATCCAGGAAGAAATACAATTCCTAAACATCTCCTCGCTCGGCGCCGCATACCGATATGCCGTCAAGGTCGAGCGGAAGTTTAAACAAAAGAAGTGAGACTTTGGATCTGCGAATCCAAAGGAGGGGAAAGGTGCACCTAAACCACAGAACAAAGGAAAAAGCCAAGGCGGGATAGCCCAAGACATCCAGCCGAAGCTACAAGCAAAGAATAGCACCGTGAAGCCGAGAAAGGACACTGGAAAATGGTGTGAGTTCCATAAGAGCTCCACTCACAACACAAGTGAGTGTCAGGCCAAGCAGTAATTGGTGGCTGAGCTAAAGGTTTCAGAATCAGATGCATGTTCCTACTCTGAGTCAGAACCCAAGAAGCGGAATGAAAAAGGGAAGAAGATCATTGATGCGGATCCCAACGCCACTATTGCTACCGCAAAGATCCAGAAAAATGAACCTGAAGATCCAGAGGAGGAGGAGCGTCCCCTCCACTCCCAGATGTGGGTAAAGGGCTCCCCAATACAGTTCATTGTTGATAGCGGGAGTCAAAAGAACCTCATTTCGGCAGAGGTCGTGAAGCGGTTGGGCTTACTGACCACAACACATCCACAACCATACACCATTGGGTGGCTTCACCAAGGACGAGATCTTCGCGTGAGCCAGCAGTGTCACCTTCCATACAACATCAAGCCCTTCACAGATGAGGTATTGTGTGACATTGCTCCCCTTGAAGTTTTTGATGTATTACTAGGACAACCATACTTGTGGAAGCGACATGTTGTGTATGAATCAAGGCCCCATGCTGTTATTATTACATTGGGAAATAAGTTGTACAGGATAGCAGAGGTAGCACCACCTACCGCCATCTCTTTGATTACTGCAAAACAATGCAGTAAGATCATTTCCAAAACTAGGAAATTTGTTTTCCTGATGATACACCCTCAAGGAAAGAAGAAGACAGTGACCGCGGCCTCTAGACAGGGTCCCTCTGCACGACAGCTATAGATGGACAAGGTTTTGGAGGATTACGAGGACATCTTCACCTCCCCGGCAGGGGTTCCTCTGCACTCTCAAGTCAAGCACTCCATCGATCTGACCCTAGGTACGCCGCTACCCAATGGACCAATTTATTGGCGCTCCATTCTGGAGAACGATGAAATCAAGAGGCAGATTCAGGAGCTCCTACAGAAAGGTCACATCCGTCCGAGTTCATTTCCCTTTGGGAGCCCGATCGTTATGGTACAGAAGAAGGATGGGACGTGGAGACTCTGTATTGACTTGTTGAGGGCCCCGAAATTGGGTCGACAACAAGGGGGACACCCACCCGGTCTGGAACCTAGTTGGCGGCTCCTTGCCCGTTTAGAGTAGCGGGTCCGACTGGGGATAATGGGACAAGTTTCCCAATGTGAAGGGTATGCGTGTGTGTGTAGAGTTTGATGGTATTGATTTAAAGGTTTTTCTAAGCTAGTCTTAATTCTAACTGCTAAACTAACTCTATACTAATGTAATCTAGTGAAGAAAAACAATGCATCTAATCTACGCTAACCCGGGGTGTTTTCTTTTGTTATGTGATCTAGAAAGATTTGAAACAACAGCTGGTAATAAAGATCATTCAGCAATTATCAGAATATAAATCAATAAAGGTAAACCACTCTGCATAAGGAGTTAGGCAGAACACTTGTGAGTAGCATATCGCATAATTAGTTATTCATATGTCAAGCATAAATAAATGACTCCACCGTACAGAAGTGCCAAATGGTAATACACACATTCATATAGTAACATATAAAGAACTCAGCTACATATCACTTTAGGAATACTAGCAGAATTTAGTCAAGAGATAAAAGTACCATTTATGACTTACTTCACTAATAAACTTCAAACAATAATGATTTATTTCTACTTGTTCTAATATCTGCTAAGAGTAGAGAAGTGCAACATCAGTAACAGACATTAAAATGCAAACATAAATAAATCTCGATCCATCCATTCATCAAAAACCTCCTCCGAGGGTGCAGAAGTGCATGTTCTGAGGACAAGTTTTCTGACAGATTTCCAGACCCTTCTCCAAATGCCATGAGAAGGGTTAAATACTACTAACTAATTAATCTTAATTACACGAATTTAGGGAAACGGCTTGAAATCACCGCCCTTTACTAAAAGCAAATTTATTTTTAAAACTTAAATCTAATTTCTGACCGTTTCTGTATATTCTCCTTAGTGCTGTAAACAGTGCAACGTTTGCCTGGGAAGAGTCGGCTGGTTGCCTTCTTCTTTCACTCGGGAGATAAAAGTGGAAATAACAAGAGCTTGCAACTCCTTCTGACAGACCAGAAGAAATTTTCGAAAATCTTTCTCTAGCTGGGTGTATTCGCTGCGTATATACTTAGCACAACCCAGGTTCTTCTCGAACTGATTTTGCTATTACTGTTTTGGTTTCTGGTCGTGCGAATGACTGAGTGAGTTAGGAGTCGTGCTATATGGACAATTCCCTGTGTCGAGAATTTCTTCCATTCTTTGTTCCAGGCTTTTCTGGAGCGTCCCCCTTTTCTTGCGCTTCTTTCTCTGCTTTACCAAGTCTGAGCTTCTGGATCTTTTGCAAACACGCTGCTTTTGTGCACCTTTGACTCTTCGTCTTGGACAGTCTAATTTCATCAGTGCCGGTTTCCTGATAGTTTGGAATCCGCGGTCCTACTGCATGTGGCATCCATTTGCGGAGGCATCTTCTCTCTGTTATATGATTGGCGCTTTCCCCTTTTCCTTAGATGTTTCCTGCATATAGATTTATATCAGTTGCGTGTCTTGCAGTCTACGCAAAGAAGAAGGGAAAATGAAAAGATTGACATGAAAACATTAAATTCTAATGAATGCATAATCCTAACATTCATCATGACTTGACTCTTCGGAGGAATACGATGCAATCATTTCTAGATACTCAAGCATGCGGTCATTAATTTCATTTAAGGTGCGCGCTCAAACTTGGGTCTATCGTGTATGTCGAAGAATTCTTGCAATGAGTCTTTTCATATCGCAGATCGCAGATCGCTGACATCGCAAATCGCAGATCGCTGATTTCATTCAATGGTTTACGCTTCTTAGTGCGACGTTTGCGATGTGCGATGTCGCATATTGGCAATCGACGTTTCTTGAAGATCTTCTTTTTAAGAGTGCTTGGAATGCATGCGACGCGATGAACTTCGCGTCGCTCTTTCGCAGTTTTTCTTTTCGCACTTGGGGGATGCTTCAGTATTTCCTTGCGATGCGATTTAAGCCTTAGGGAGAGAAATACAAAAATTTTAACAAAACATTTTTTGGATTTTTTGTTCAGGGTCCCCCCTTTGCTTGATGTTATAGCTAATATCAAACAAAGAGGGGGGGTTGGATGTGACCACAACAATGGCGATTCGCTGTGAAGAACCAATTATCTCTGCTTGTTCTATTGCACTTTCACTTCCAAAACAGAAAAATTTTCGTATATCTAAATTTTGTTATGGACAGATAGAGTATTACCCCTTATCCTGTCAATGATGTTTCGTCACAACTTTTATTTCATTCCGATTGTTTGCTTCCTCTGGGTTATTTCTTTTATTCACACCAGACATTACTCGGTCTTTTCAAAGATAAAATAAGGTCTTCTCTGCGTACTGGCTTTGTAAAATATGCTCATTTATCGCAGGTAGAGCCTCTGCTGCCCGCAAGCATCCATAGCCTCGACAGGGTTACCATGTTATCCAGCAATGATCATTTTTCCTACTTGAGGTCATTTACAACATTCCAGAGAAAAATCCTTTCGACCCTTTTTCTTTCTTTCTTAATTTTTTATTCTCTAAAGAACAATGTATTGGTTTGGTGGCCAAATTATGACACAGTCATTCACTTGATTTACACTTTTTTTGAACAAGCTGGCTCGTGATGAGACCCCTTGTCTTTTGATTGCAACAATCTTGAGTCGTTGCCATGTTTTGGTAGACAGTATTGGCAAAGTCTGCAAGTTATATATCTGTGATCATGATAAGCCGACTCGTGATGAGACCTCTTCTTCTTTGAGATATGGTGTTTTCTTGGATTTTTTCTCTGGATGCTGCAATTTTCCTTAGAAGGGAGGAAGTCATTGTTTTTCCTTAAGAAAGCTCTAGACAACAATAATAGCATTTAAAAACAACAGTTTTGCAGAGAATACTTATTTTATTATTGATGATACCTTTCATTGCGTTGGCGTAAAACAATTTTTTGCCAAAAGTTACTTTCATCCCAGATTTTTTTTGAGGTTGAAACTAACATCATATTCAGGCTAAAGTTAACTCTACCTGTCAATAATAAAACCCAGATTTTCGAAAAGTTTTGCTATTTATACAAGTGAAATCAAAATCTGATAGAGAAATGGTATGTTCCTTCATGAATACTATTTATGATCATTCACAACCAACCTCTATTTATAAGAAATGAAAAACTAAAATAAAAGTAAAATTATCCTACAAAAATAGAAGAGTGACCTTCTATGGGAAATATATTTTGAGAATTTGTCCATTCACAGGTAGAGAATCTTTCCTGCCCGTTAAGTCCTACAACACAAAGGTCGATGGGCCTATGACTTCTACAATCTGAAAAGGACCAAGCCATATCTTCTGGAATTTCGTATGTTTGCCCTTTTCTTCATGAGCCTTATTCCACTTCAAAACTAAATCTCCCATCTGAAAGTTTTTTCTGGTCATTATGTTCGAGTCAAAAGAGGATTTTATTAGCGCTTAGTGGTGAGCATGGGTTTTCTTAGCCTGTTCTCGTTGTTCTTCTAGCTTGATTATTTCCATTTGTCTTAATTGTAAGGAGGAAGTAGATACTTCATCAACGTATTGTACTAAGGACAAGGAGGGAATGACTAAGTGAGTAGGAAGAACTGCTTCTCTCCCGTAAACTAAATTAAAGGGAGAAGTGCCAATAGAGGCTTTCTTTGTAATTTTGTCTGCCCATAAGGCGTTTATCAGCGCTTTGTGCCAATTCTTTTGGTTTTGGTCGACTGTCTTTTTAATAATCCTGATTAGGTTCCTGTTTGTCGATTCAGCCAACCCATTACCTTGCGGATAGTAGTTGGCAGAATACTTCAGTTTGAACCCTCTTTTGAGCGCGAACTCAGTCATGGTATTTCCAGAAAAATATGAAGCATTATCAAATATTAAGGCCGTTGGCAATCCAAACCTAGTGATAATAAACTGATCTATGAATTCAATAATGTTTTCAGAATTAGCTGTCTTGACAGGAACCGCCTCTACCCATTTAGTAAAATAGTCAGTTGCTGTGAGGATATACCTATGTTGTTTAGAGGAGTGAGGAACGATCTCACCTATTATGTCCAGGCCCCATTGACTGAACGGTTGTTCGATGTTAACTGGCTGTAGTGGCACGGATGACTTCTTTTGTTTTCCTGCAGCAGTCTTGCAGACCTGGCATTTCCTTACGTGATTGTACGAGTCTTTGAACAGCGTGGGCCAGTAATATCCTGCACGTAGGATTTTATGTGCGGTGGCTTCTCCAGCATAGTGTCCACCTGCTGGTCCATCGTGGAGTTCCTGCAAAACCTTTTCGGCTTTAGTTTTCTCAAGACATCTAAGAAGTACAGAATCATAATTTCTTTTAGACAGGACATCATTTACGAGCTGGTATTGTTTAGCTTTCAATCTCAGGGCTCTCTTCTTGGTGTGATCCAGGTGAAATGGAGCATACCCGTTCTTAAGGAAATAAATGGTGTCAGCATATAATGATTCTGCGTCGTTTAGGCTTACCTCATACGCGTGTACCTCTTCATACGAGTTTTCAGGGATTTGCGATGCTCCAGCTAACATCTTGCAGAAGCCTTGACCTCCTACGATGTGTGTCGGCTTGATCTCCAGGTTGTATCCTTGTAAGGCGGTGATCCAATTCACTCTCTTTCTGCCCACATCCTTCTGTATCAGGAGGTTTCTTACCGCTGGAAACGGTACTATGACCTTGGTATGGACCTTTAGCAAGAAAGGTCTGAAATATTTGATCGCTTTGAAAACGACGTATGCTTGTTTCTCTACGTCCGAATAATTGAGTTCAACACCTTCTAAGTTTGAGCTAAAAAATGCGATTGGAGCTCCTACCTTTTCTTGATTCGCTTGAGTCAAAATTGTAGCATAAGAATTCTCTGAGGCAAACGTGTATAAGACAAAAGGTTCTGAAAAATTTGGGGTTGCTAAAGATGGAGCGTTGATGATGGCTTGTTTGATTAAGTTAAACGCTTCATGCTCGTCTACACCCCATTTAAAGTTTGAATTCTTTTTTATCATTTTTTGTAAAGGAGAAATAATACGTGAAAAATCTGGGACAAACCTTTTCACAAAATTGATCTGTCCTAGGAAAGATTGCATGGTCTTTTTGTTATGGGGCATGGGTATCTCGGAAATTTCCTTGATTCTGTCAGGTTCAATGTGGATGCCCGATTTGGACACTATGAATCCTAGCAATTTTCCTTCACTCAACGTGAAAAAAGATTTCTTCGTGTTAAGCGAGATCCCATACCTTAAACATCTTTGAAAGATTTGCTTCAAATCTTTGAGATGGTCGTTTCTGTTCTTGGAGTACATAGTTATATCATCCAAGTAAATCACTACCGATTTATTGACTAAACCTTTAAATGCAATGTCCATGGCTCTCTGGAAAGTAGTGCCGGCATTGATCAGACCGAATGGCATCTTCCGATACGCGTAGGTACCCCATTTGGTTCGGAAGGTGGTTTTTAATTGATCATCCGGGTGTTCTAGCACTTGATTATATCTTGAAAATCCGTCCAGGAAAGACATTAACTCTCAGCCTGCTACTGCCTGTAATATTTGCTCCATCGGTAGGAGGGGAAAATTGTATTTCTAACAGGCTTTGTTGAGATTCCGGAAGTCGATGCAGATTCTAATATCTCCTTTTTTCTTCCTAACAGGTACCATATTGGATACCCATTTCGAATGTCCGACCAGGAAGATTATTCTGGCTCTCAACAACTTATTCAGCTCAGTTTTTATCTGATTTTCCAAGTTGGGGTGGATTTTTCTGAGCTTCTGTTGGACAGGTTTCTCGTTGCCAATCATAGGGATAGTGTGCTGAATGATAGAAGTGTTGTAAGTTTTCAGCTCGTCGTAATTCCAGGCAAAAACGTTTTTGTACTGTCGTAGAAGACAGATATATGCCGATTTCTCTTCGGGGGCTAGAATTTGGCCTAGATTAACGTTTTGCGGCTTCTCATCGGTTCCTAGGTTCACTGATTCGTAGTTCAGAGTTGAACTGTAGAGCTTGGCGTTAGCTGACCTTTTGAACCGACTTTTTAAGTCATATAAGTCTTCTAGTTTGACCACCGATTTGGGTATAGCATTATCAGTGCTATTTTGTTGTATTTGGTGATCATGACAGTCTTCATCAATTATCTGGTTTGAGTAGGATCCTTCAGAGGTGAGGAAACTTACGATGTCTGGGTCTTCATTGAATACCCTCCAGTTGGTGATGTTGTCAGGGATGGATGGTTTAAAAATTAACTCTATCGAGAATCTATCTGGACTAAAGTCTTCAGAGGGAATGAGTCTGGAGGCTACGTTAGCTAACAGGCCTGCGCTTGCATTTTGGAGTCTTGGGACTGATGAAATATTGAATGCTATGAAATGTGCAGTGAGATCTTGTACTAAAGATTGATAGTGCTTCAAATGACTTGAGAGGCAGTGTATGGTGTTATGTACCTATTTGACGACGATCTCGAAATCTCCAAAGACTTGAAGATACTTGACGTTCAATCTGATTGCTTTGTATAGGCCTTGCACCAAGGCCTCGTATTCCGCTGTGTTGTTCGTGCAATCGAACTCGAGTCTGCATGTAAGCATAGTCTTATTTCCATCTGGGCTAATTAGAACGCATCCTTCTCGTGATCCCTCGTTGGACTTAGAGCCATAAAAATATAATCTCCAAAATAAAGATGTATTTACAGGGTTATCTAAAAAAACTAACACATTTTGAATCATCAGTCTGGGAAAAGTTTTCTACTTGGGACAAAACTGAATTTTCCAAATAAGGTGATATGTGAGCATTGAAATTTCCGAGGAAAGAATCTACCAAGTAGTTGCCTATGATGCTGCTGTTGTATGATATGGCTTCATTTTCTCCTTCCAAATCCGTCACTATGTGTTTTTGGTGCAACTCACATTCAACCTTTATTTGATTTGGTTTCCCGTTGGAGGGTAACCACATGTGCGACCAATTGGTTGAAAAGTATCAGTGGAGTTTCTCGGACCAGTCCCTGCTAAGAATCAAACCATAAAATTCAGGGATATCAGCCACTAGAATGTCGATAACTTGGCATACCTTGGGGTTAGACGACAGTCTTATGGTCACTTGGTTAAGTTCACCTATCACTTCGACTTGCGATCGATCAAGTTGAACTATGCGCACTGCGGATTTTTGCGGTTGAACATTCAGTTTGGCACATATTGACCTGGGTAAAATATTGGTTGAGGCACCAGAATCAACCAAGCAGTTGTGCATGTTTCTATTAAAGATTTCATAAGTGAGGACGAAAGGAGGAGTATGAGATCTAGATCTTCCTCCAATCAAAGCGATGTCATTCGGATCGATTTTACTGATCGTGTTGACCGGAGGTCTTCCTATATGGTGGGAAGCTACAGCTGTAGGTAAAGGTGTAGTAGGCACGTCATGTAGCTCTTTCATCATGATTTTCTGTTGGTATTTTAATTTGCTCAACTCGTACAGAGTGATATTAGCCCTAGTCTTTTTTATGTCATCGATGATGTTATACTCCATTTCATCCGACACTATCAGTGTTCTTGATGGAGGCGTTTGATCTGATTGGAATGGGCTAAATTCGGTCGCTTTAGCAGTTGTTTTCTTTGTTGCGACCTTTTCTTTTGCTGCAGGGCTTGCACCCTTCTGTTTGGGGATAGTTTGGGGAGGATCAAGTTGATTTTTGCTTCGCGTGCTAACCAAAAATGCTTCTTGATCTTCTTCTTGTGGGAGGATGAAATCCCACATTCCTTGTAGTTCCACCACTTCTTCATCGTCGGTCTGTGTTTTGATGGTGCTCTCTTCTTCTTCTTCCTCAGATTCAACGTTTGAGACCACATTGGGTGGCTTCGTCTCCATGGGAGGATTTCTTTTAAAATTCCTAAAAGGATTTCTTGGGGACGATTCTGCTACTTGCTTTCTTATGTCAATCATCTCATTAGACATGGCCTTTAACACCTTTTGTAATCCTTCCATATCGATAGGATCTTTCGTTTGCTTCTTCTTGGTGTCTTCTTTGAAAGAGATTTTCTTAGATTTACGTTCTTCAATTGCAGATCTCTTTTCTAGGGCTACTACGCGTTTTTTAACTGCTAACGCCTCAGTGAAATTTTCAACTAAGGTTGTCTTGCTTGCCCTATCTACGAAGATGGCCAAGTTGGAAGGTAAGGTCGTGATGTACCATTCACATCTCACTTCCTCGCTCGGTTGGGAAGCAGCGAGATTTTGTTGAGGATATTGTTGAACCGTAAGTTAAAATCTTTAATGGGTTCCCTAGCATCAGCTTTGAGATTGGATAAATCGTTGATCAGTGTCGCTGTCGATCTATCATCACCGAATTTGGTAAGAAATTGATTTTGAAAAATTTCCCAGCTCATGATAGATCCGGAGGGCAGCGAAAAATACCATGACCCAGCTATCCCTTGCATTGTATAGGGAAAAAGTCGGACCACGACATCTTCGTTGGTAACTCCGTTGAGATTAACAGAAAACATGAAATTATTGATATGTTCTTCAGCTAGAATTCATGTTTCTGGATTGAACTTCGGTAGCCATTTCTCAGGATGGGCGGGTATTGGAATTAGGGGTGGAGGCATTAAAACCGCCCCAGGATTGTTCCATGGAGACTGGGCCATCGCTGAGTTGCTAGTTAACAAAAGTACAGAAGGTGATCTCTGATGTTGAGAAGATGGAGATATTATGATCTTCGATGATTGCGGAGGAAGGGTTGTGCAAGATGGATGGGTGATTTGAGGTGAAGATGTGGGTGGTTGACTTCGCAGAGAGGGAGTTGAAATGGACGAAGTGGATGAAAGAGTCTCTCTGTCAGACTCTGGAAGTGCTTTCCTTGCTCTTTTCCTAGTGGGGAGAGGAATTTCAGTTGGCTGGATGCCAAACCTTTCACTCTTCAATCTGGTCAGGGGATGAGCAGGATTGTACTGCGAAGTCACGCTGCCTTTAGATTTATCAGACCTCTGAGTAAAAATAGAGAATCCCTGGAGTTTATGGATCAAAGTTTGAATTTCAGGGGGATCAATGATAAGTTGGTCTGATGTATTAGGGTGTGTAGCAGCGGTGGATGCCCGAGCGACCTCTAGTTCCGAGTTTAATCGTACCGGAGAAGTCGGGGAAGTTGGTGAGGGTGATTTTCTCTCAAAATGGTATTTGGATTTTGAATATGTGCCATTCATAGCTCAGGCCCTCCTTCTAGCGCTAGAAATGTTGAGGGCCCCGAAATCGGGTCGACAACAAGGGGGATACCCACCCGGTCTGGAACCTGGTTGGCGGCTCCTTGCCCGTTTGGAGTAGCGGGCCCGACTGGGGGTAATGGGACCAATTTCCCAATATGAAGGGTGTGCGTGTGTGTGTAGAGTTTGATGGTATTGATTTAAAGGTTTTTCTAAGCTAGTATTAATTCTAACTGCTAAACTAACTCTATACTAATGTAATCTAATGAAGAAAAAAAATACATCTAATCTACACTAACCCAGGGTGTTTTCTTTTGTTATGCGATCTAGAAAGATTTCAAACAAAAGCTGGTAATAAAGATCATTAAGCTATTATCAGAATATAAATCAATAAAGATAAACCACTCTGCATAAGGAGTTAGGCAGAACAGTTGTGAACAACATATCGCATAATTAGTTATTCATATGTCAAGCATAAATAAATGACTCCACCATACAGAAGTGCCAAATGGTAATACACACATTCATACAGTAACATATAAAGAACTCAGTTGCATATCACTTTAGGAATACTAGCAGAATTTAGTCAAGAGATAAAAGTACCATTTATGACTTACTTCACTAATAAACTTCAAGCAATAATGATTTATTTCTACCTGTTCTAATATCTGCTAAGAGTACAGAAGTGCAACATCAGTAACAGACATTAAAATGCAAACATAAATAAATCTCGATCCATCCATTCATCAAAAACCTCCTCCGAGGGTGCAGAAGTGCATGTTCTGAGGACATGTTTTTTGACAGATTTCCGGACCCTTCTCCAAATGCCATGAGAAGGGTTAAATACTACTAACTAATTAATCTTAATTACACGAATTTAGGGAAACGGCTTAAAATCACCGCCCTTTACTAAAAGCAAATTTATTTCTAAAACTTAAATCTAATTTCTGACCATTTCTGTATATTCTCCTTAGTGTTGTAAACAGTGCAACGTTTTCTTGGGAAGAGTCGGTTGGCTGCCTTCTTCTTTCGCTCGGGAGATAAAAGTGGAAATAACAAGAGCTGGCAACTCCTTCTGACAGACGAGAAGTTATTTTCGAAAAACTTTCTCTAGCTGGGTGTATTCGCTGCGTATATACTTAGCACAACCCAGGTTCTTCTCGAACTGATTTGGTTGTTGCTATTTTGGTTTCTGGTCATGCGAATGACTGAGTGAGTTAGGAGTCGTACTGTATGGAAAATTCCCTGTGTCGATAATTTCTTCCGTTCTTTGTTCTAGGCTTTTTTGGAGCGTCCTCCTTTTCTTGCGCTTCTTTCTCTGCTTTAGCAAGTCTGAGCTTCAGGATATTTTCCAAACACACTGCTTTTGTACGCCTTTGACTCTTCGTCTTGGACAGTCTAATTTCATCAGTGCCGGTTGGTTGATAGTTTGGAATCCGCGGTCCTGCTGCATGCGGCATCCATTTGCGGAGGCATCTTCTCTCTGTTATCTGATTGGCGCTTTCCCCTTTTCCTTAGATGTTTCCTGCATATAGATTTATATCAGTTGCGTGTCTTGCAGTCTACGCAAAGAAGAAGGAAAAATGAAAAGATTGACATGAAAGCATTAAATTCTAATGAATGCATGATCCTGACATTCATCATGACTTGACTCTTCAGGGGAATGTGATGCAATCATTTCTGGATACTCAAGCATGCGGTCATTAATTTCATTTAAGGTGCGTGCTCAAACTTGGGTCTATCGTGTATGTCGGAGAATTCTTGCGATGAGTCTTTTCATATCGCAGATCGCAGATCACTGACATCGCAGATCGTAGATCGCTGATTTCATTCAATGGTTTACGCTTCTTAGTGCGACATTTGCGATGTGCGTTGTCGCATATCGGCGATCGGCGTTTCTTGAAGATCTTCTTTTTAAGAGTTCTTGGAATGCATGCGACGTGATGAACTTCGTGTCGCTCTTTCGCAGTTTTGCTTTTCGCGCTTGGGGGATGCTTCAGTCTTTCCCTGCGATGCGATTTAAGCCTTAGGGAGAGAAATACAAAAATTTTAACAAAATATTTTTTGGATTTTTTTTTCAGGGTCCCCCCTTTGCTTGATGTTATAGCTAATATCAAATAAAGAGGGGGGGTTGTTGGTGACCACAACATGACTATCGGGCGCTGAACAAGATCATTGTCCGTAATAGGTACCCGATCCCGCGGATTGATGACCTCCTAGACCAACTAAAGGGGGCGAAATATTTCAGCAAGATCGATCTGAAGTCAAGATATCATCAGGTACGAATTGAACCCTCTGATGTGTGGAAGACTGCCTTCAAATCCAAGGAGGGTCTCTTCGAATGGTTGGTTATGCCTTTCGGATTGACGAATGCTCCTGCAACCTTCATGAGGCTAATGGATGACATCTTGCGGCCATTCACCAACTCCTTTGTAGTAGTATACTTAGATGACATTCTGATCTTCAGCCAGAGTTGGGAAGAGCACCTCCACCACATCCGACAGGTTCTCCAAACACTGCGGCAACACAACCTATGTGCCAATTTGGAGAAATGCACTTTTGGCATGACCCAGGTTCAGTATCTGGGATACATCATTGATGAACAGGGGGTGCATGTCGATCCAGCCAAGATCCAAGTCATTCGATATTGGCCGTCTCCAACCACTCTAACAGAGCTCCGCATCTTTCTAGGTCTTGCCAACTTCTACTGCAGGTTTGTGTTGGGGTTTTCTCATATTTCTTGTACCTTGAGTCAAGTCACCAAGGGAGGGGTGAAAGCAAAATTCTTTTGGTCTGAATCTCAACAGAAGGCATTCATGGAGTTGAAGGATCGCCTCTGCACGACACCAGTGCTCACGTTACCAGATTTATAACAACCATTTGAGGTTGAGACAGATGCCTCTGACTATGCTATTGGGGCAGTCCTTACTCAACATGGACATCCAGTGGCATATCACAGTGAAACACTTTCAGACACAGTCCGGAAGTACCCCACTTATGATAAAGAGATGTATTCCATTGTACAGGCCTGCCGACAATGGAAGCATTACATTTTGGGGAAGGAAACAATCATCCACACAGACCATCGACCCCTACAGTTCATACATACCCAAGGGAAATTGCAGAATGATCGCAATCAGAAGTGGTCTACATACCTGCAAAAGTTCCACTTAAATATCAAGTATAAGAAGGGCAGAACCAATAATGTTGCAGATTGCCTCAGTCGACCACCGATCATGGCGTTAACCACCATGCTCAACTCTTGTGGGCACGAGACTTCTGATTGGCCACTTCTCTACAAAAGCGACCGAGAATTCGGCCACACATACCAGACACTCTTAGAGTGTCGGCATGTTCTAGATTTTCACATTCAGGATGCCCTATTATGCCACCTCGGTCACCTTTGTGTTCCTTCAAGCGAGCGTGCCAAGATGATTTGGGAAGCCCACTACAGTCAGGCTGCTAGGCATTTCGGGGTCGAGAAAATAGTGGTAGTTCTGCAAAATTATTTCTGTTGGCCGAATCTTCGACAGGATGTTGGGAAGTACATGAGATCATGTACTGCCTATGCCATTGCCAAACCGACCATTAAGAAGCACGGCCTCTATACCCCGTTGCCTACCCCTAGTCGATCTTGGGAATCCATCTCCATGGATTACATGTCAGGCCTTCCTTCCACTAAGCATGGAAATGACTGTCTTTTTGTCGTCGTCGACAGGTTCTCGAAGATGGCCATTATGGTGGCCTGCAAGAAGAATATCACAGCAGAAGCCACTTCTAAACTCTTCTTTGATCGAGTGTGGGTACACTTTCGGATCCCACAGTCTATCATCTCAGATCGGGACAGTTGATTTCTCAGCATATTTTGGTCCAGTCTCTGGTCAATGCTGGACACCAAACTCACGAAGTCCACAGCCTTCCATCCTCAAACTGATGGCCAGACAGAGGTTGTCAATAGGATGATTGTGCACATTCTGCGCATGTATAACTCAAAGCATCCACGCACATGGGACAAGAGCCTCCCTTATGTTCAGCACAGCTACAACCGAGCTCTTCACATCTCCACTCGCCATAGCCCTTTTCAGGTGGGTTTGGGATTCCAGCCACTATGCCCCATTGATGTGGCCATGCCACTTGCAGCTACTCACATAAATTCAGCTCATGTCCAGTCCGAAACAGATAAGGCCACCAGCTTCATTGAGCGCATCCAACACATTCGCCAGCAGGTCCATGACATTCTTGAGAAATCAAATGCCAAGTACAAGCAGCGACATGATCAACATCGGGTGCCACACAAGTTTCAGGTGGGCGACAAAGTCTGGTTGCATTTGCAAAAAAACGCCTTACTGGAGCCTATCGGAAATTGAGACCACTCCAATATGGTCCTTACAACATTACTAAGGCTATGGGAGACAATTCATTTGAGCTCAGCATTCCCCCATTCCTTGGCCTGCACCCAGTGTTCAATGTGGACTGCCTTCTGCCATACTTTCCACCATTGCTAGACACATCCGATATTCCAGAACAGCTCAAACCCACAGAATTAAATCCAGATTGCATGGAACAAGCTGCAGCTGATTGGATCATGGACACACAGATCAAGAACACTCGCCAACAGAATATCCAATTGTATCGAGTTTTCAAAGCAGGCCAACTCCTTCAGCAGGGCAAGTGGCTCACCAGGGAACAAGTTCAGCAAAAGTTTCCTCATCTCATGGAGGAGCTCAACGCAATGGGGACCATTGCTTCCTAAGGGGGAGGAATGATCCAAGTGGATATTGGTGGCCACCTGCCAAGTCCACCTGGACCCCCACCATTGTTCTTCTCAGCATTTTTCAGTTTCCTTAATTGTAGCACAACTTACTATTTTTAGCATTTTTTCAGGGCCTGAACTTCCGGAGCCGTTTTGAGGCCCTAAACGAAGTTTTTTGGGGAATCCGGGGGCAACATGGGTCCATGTAATGGACCGATGTTACTCGTTCCATCAATGATAGTGCTCGGATAGATCTTTCTAACGAGCTATTGTATGCGTCAAACGGAGATCGTATGCCAAAGTTATGACCCCGGGAAGTTGATGTACCAACTTACCCCAAACGGGGCCCATAGTTTGGCGTTTCATCTTCTAGGGTTAGGTTTTGGAATGTTAAGGGTTTTTTCCACTGTTTCTCAACAATAAATAGGCCTTCGAGTCTCATTGTAAGACAGTTCAAAGGCATGCAGCCATCTCATCTCTTCTCAGAGATAAGATACCATCGCCCTAGCTGGTTTATTTCCATTTATGGTTGTAAGCATATTTCAATATTTTCCATTAATGAAATGAAGTATTATTTCCGCTGCATCTTTGTGTATATGGTTATCTTTGTAATTTGTTGCGTTCCTGATTAAATCCAGATCAATTTGAATCACTCCATTATACCTTACCTTGGAAAGACTATAAACTTCTCTGGAAGGAAAGGAATGACTTTCTATGGACAGAACTAGCTACATGCCTTACAACAGAATGAGAAGACCAAGTAAGATTAGCACAGGACCTTATTGGACTTTATGCCATCGGGGAGGATAGGAGAGAGCTTATCGAGGATGGATTGGATCATGGGAATTGGCAATCATGATACCTTACCTCCTTATACCACCTTACAGACACACTTTCTATTTACAGCCACCCCTAGTCACATGCTAAACAAGGAGGGAATCTCCAAGACCAAGAGAAGTGCCAGATTAGATCAAATGATGTGGGAATTGAAAGAAATTCTCTTAGTCACACACTTGCGCTAATAGAATTTCCTTTTTGAACAACTAATATGGGCACCTAGACCCATGATAACCACATGTTCTAGTATAAGAAACACCCCCTATCATATTCTTTTTCAAATTCACTAGAATTAAACTTGTTTCCCCTGGTGCTTGAGGAGCACGGAATCAATCATTGAACAAGCAAGTTGATCTGGCTTTAGAACATATACCTTATATGATTTATTATGTATATAATATGAGGAAGATATTTTTACTTTTACATGACTTACTGTACAATGCAACCAAGCGAGGAAGGATACCTTCTTCTTTCACCAACCTTGAACTTCACGACATGGAGTGTTGCCTGACAACCATTAAGTCACAAATATGAGTCAGAATTGAAATTGGATGTACCTTTATTTTATTATTCTTACTCTTACTTATATCCCTGCCCTACCCGTATTCACATTCTATGGAAGGAAGGGAAGAAGAGTTTCATCACTACTACACCATATATTTCATTTTTCAGGTCGGGTGGGATTAGACACCTTACCTTTCTATTTATATAGCCTCAGACTAAAATTTAACACTACATCAGCCAAGAATACCCCACATAGGGAGGGAGGGGTTGATATTTCTATTTTACCTGCACGAACTTCTTAGACCTCGAGGGAGCCTAGGAACTGGAATCACAAAGTGTTCAGGACAATTTGAGCCTTCCTTATAAGCAGAAGTTGTGGATGGAATTGGTTCATCACTCGATCGTTGGATAGGAATGTGGAATAAACATGGGATTTATAATCGCTTCATGATAAGAGCTTCGAAGTACTGGATTGATGGCATGGAGAAACTTACCCCGGGAAATAATGAGATCCATAATATCAGGACCTATAAGAGACAAGATTACAATACATTCTCTTCTTCAGACCATATACTTGCCTAAATTATATTCTTTCTACCATCCTACATTAGGTCGTACAAACTTTAGGAGGAACTCCTAGAATAGAATAGAAGGATTTTCTTTAATCATTGGATCGAAATCATAATGAAGAGAAGAAAGATCCCTTACCACGTTGGAGGTAGAACCCTTATATATCCCTGCCATAGCTCTTAAAAGCCACCCCTTCTAGTGGGAGTAAAACCTAAGTAGTCTGGAAAGCCAACCCTATCCATGCATGATTAGCCATTTGTTTAAGCCCCACTACCTACAACCTCCACCCATGGGCTTGAGTGAGAGACTCTCGGCTCTCCAATGAATGTGTTTAAGGCATAAATTCTAATCCTTGGTGAGTGATCTTCCTTCTTGGTAGTTGGGGGGCTTTCTCGTAACCCTCATCTCGCTACCCTTTGCCTTGGAAAGAACCTTTGAACCTATGCATCATACCTACTCCATTTTCTGAGTGGAAATATAGCCTTGGAAACAACCTTTGACTGAACACCCTCCTACCCGCTTCCTACCCTCTCCATCTGAAAGAAGTAAGTTCAACATAGTAGAATCAGTTCACCATCCGCATTCAGTTAGCTCATTTCCCCTAGAACATGACCTTAATTAGATTTCAGTGGTTAGCTTCAAGTCAGTATGATTTATGTCCATATGATGTCCGCACGATGTCCGTATTATGTGCACTTTTAGGTTTCCATATTCAGTTCACATTACCCATTATCCTTTCACTTCACAATACACATACGCAATGCCTATAGATAAACAACCCAATATGAATAACACTTTCACTTACCGAGTGGATAATAGCCATTGTTTTTGGTGAGGCCCCAAAAATAAAGGATTAAATTACGATATTTTGGGATAACTTTGGTTTAGGTGAGAACCACGTAAAAACAGCCCACGTGTTGGGAAAAGGCAGTCACCAAACGACGTGCAACAAATAGATTGATTTCCAATTTGGAGGGACGTGGGTAGATAAAAATAAAAGAAAAGAAATAGATAAGCTTATATATAATTCATGATGTTAAGGCACCTAAAGAAATCTTATTTCAAGTGGGCTTATGGAATCTTAAACAACACCATTTGGAGAAGGCACAAATTAGTTGTCTTGGAACAGATTCTCAAAACATTCAAGGTCACCATTTCTTTTACTAATAAACTCAGTTTGATTTTGTCGGAGGCACCCTTCTCATCAAGGATAGTCAAATTCATTTATTTATTACTCACATGGAATTTCATTAAACTTCTCTATGTTTGATTTGGTGGCATTGATTCGATTGCTTCTTTAGCCCCTCACTGCTAATATTTTCATTTTTCCTTTGACTTTATGACTTAAGCATCAAAAATGCCATGGGGGTGATTCTTTTATGGCCCCCAATCCCATAGGTGTGGGAGTTTGCATCAGTTCACATTGGATAAGGATATTTTAGGAATGCCCACCCCTATAGAAATGGACGAGGAGAAAATAACTACTGTTGTTAATCAATACAATGCAATGCCTTACTTATTTGTTGCCATTCCAAGAGATAATACACTTCAGTTTGTTAGGAAATTATATATTACAGAGCAAATGGAACACATAAAATATATTTCAAAAATATTAAAAAAGAAAATACATAAAACAAGAGAGACATAGATATACATGGCTCACCCAATTTGGGCTATGTACACAAAGAAACAGTGAGTCCTTCCTTTGATATTATCCAGCAAACTGAAGAGATACAACCGACAACATATCCTTTGTAATTCCCTCTTCTCTCTCACTCAATCTCCTCTCTCTTTCTCACTTAGAATACAAATATGCATAGACGCAATACAATTCCCTCACATATAGTGAAGGGTTTCCTTCTAGGGGAAAAATACCCTAAATTAAACATAACTTCTACCATTAGATCTCTGCCTAATCAACGACCCAGATTGACTATGAAATTACAATAGTTTACAAGGAAATTTGACATCTATTTTTAGCTTTTGGAGCTGTCGTCCCCCCTGGACCCCACTTGTAGTGAAAATATTACAGGAGGCGTTGCCTCCACATTACGAACTGGGGTCCAATGAGGTGATACCTTTGGATAAAGAAGATATTCAATCTGCACACCCAACACAATTTATTTCATTATTTGATATAGATGGTTATGATACTCTATGAGGTAAGGGGGTGAAACTATGATTCAATTAGGCTAGTATTCAATGCGAGCAATGGTCGGTACTCGAAGTTTTGATCCCAGTGTTGATCCCAGTACTACATCCAGTAGGTTACAAGTATCAATGCCAAGGTAGGTTCAATCCCACGGGTATTTTGGCACTCATTTCCTTTTGTTTTTTTATTTACACTTGAATCCATTAATTTTTAGAGGGTACATTCTCATGTCACAACAAATGCGAGCTGAAATCTGAGCTCCCCATTCAGCGAGGGATAATCTTGCATCCCCATCAAGAGCTAATATGGAAGCCCCATCAATGGACAATCTCTCACCTTACTACAAGCAACATTTACCTGAGGGATTCTAACAGTAAATTAAGGAAACATCCTCTCAGAAAGTTTAAACCTTCCCTCTTACATTCTAAACCATAGATGAAAAGACTTGGAATATGGCTCACGGGACCATGGTTTTGCTCGAATCGTAGCACCAAATACTTAGCCAAGAAATTCATCTATACGCTATGAAAATGAAAAAAATCAAAGGATTTAACAATGACCATTGTTAACGTACTTGGAAAGGAGTTTTTGATGCTTGAAACTATCAGACCGAGCCTATAACATCAAAGGTTGTAGAGCTCGGCTCGTGATGGATGCAGTTTCAAATGAGCGATTGAGTAGCAGATGGGGTAGGGTTCAGTTACCCTAACCTCCCAAGGTTTAAAAACCATCGTTAGATAAAGAACCATATCATCCATGGCGGGAATGACTCCACTGTACTAACCCGATGACTCGCAACTGCGGGTGGAAACAATCCGAAAAGCTTCTATAAGAATCCTAGCATATTGAATGATCTCGTTAAGGGTTAATGTTCATATGTATAAACTATACCGCTTTTCCAAGATCTATGTATTATTATTATTATTATTATTATTATTATTATCCAATTTTAAGGTCACAACCAAGCTAGACACCAAAATTTTGTATGAGACCCCCTTGTTTATGGGATAATGGACCCACCTTCGCTCAGTCATTCAACTGTTAAGTCTACGAATGCATACATACTCTATTGCCCTACAATTTTTATCATGTATAAGTTCCACATTGAAAATTTGGTTAAATAATTCCATTAATGAAATTTGCTTCGAAATTATGGTAGCGAGGTGGGGCTACATATTTATTGTCAAGTAAATTTATTTTGTTTTGTTTTATTTGCATAGTGTAATTTCTTCTACTTTTGGTTTTAGTATATTACATGTAGAAACACTTGTTTAGGAATAGATTTTATTGTACTAAAGAAATTAATTCATTTTTTATATATTTTTATAATTTAATAAATTAGATAAATCAAATCAATTATAATTATTATTATTATTATTAAAATAATAAATATTCCAAAGGTTTAACTCAACCCGTAGAGTTTCCATTGCTAAGTACCTTGCTACTCGACACCCTTAAGGTTACGCCTTTATATTCATATTTATAAAAATAAATTTATAGTAATGAATATAGTCAAAATGATTTTGAGGTAAAAGGAGAAATACATAAAGATACCAAACCTTAACTAAATTATAAAAAAAATATTTTGATTAATATTGATATTGTTAAAATCATTAGGTAAAAATCACATAGAAAGCTTTTTCTCACGCATTTCAAACCGTCTAGTGTGATTCATTTTCATGACAAGATGAAAAACAGATCATGACATAAGATTAAATATACGAAGATAGATGCTTTCTAGGAATTAGAAAAAAACAACTAGTTTTGATTAAAAAATTATCAAAGTAAAAAATAGTAGTAAATAATGAATTAAATTATAATTATAATTATTATGATTATTATTTTAATAAAATGGAGGATAAAATAAGGTTAAAAAATATTTATTTTAAACAGTAAACAAAATAAATAATAAAAATTGAAATTAAATGAATGAATATATATATATATATATATATATATATATATATATATATATATATATATATATATAGAGAGAGAGAGAGAGAGAGAGAGAGAGAGAGAGAGAGAGAGAGAGAGAGAGAGAGAGAGAGAGAGAGAAATAATGATGATGATGATGATGATCATTAACGCCTATATGATCTCAAGAAAAGAGAAGAAAACTAAGTGTGATTCTTCAAAATCTTCCTTTCATGATCAAAGAGAAGGGAAAGAAGTGCGCCGAGATCCCTCTAGTTGGATTGACTTAATAAGTCAAGAAGACTGAAGTTTGGTAGATGTTAGGGAATTGAGAGTGGATGTGAGTAATCGGTGGGAAGTCTAAAAGGAAGTGCTTTTCATCTTCCACTTTCTTAGTATCACACATATGACAGATTTTATCGTTTCATGGAGTCTTGGGTGGTAAAAGGTGGGTAATCTAAAAGGAAGTGTTTTTCATCTTCCACCTTCTTAGTATCACAAATCTCACACATTCTATCCTTCGAGAAAGTCTTGGGAGTAGACCACGAGTAGGTTTCACTTCAAATTAATCAAAAGAGAGGTGTTATACAAAAAATTAAAATGGGAGCCTTGGGAGTATACCACCGCTAGGTTTCATTTTGAATTAATCAAAAGAGAGGTGTTATACAAAAAAGTAAAACAAAATAATATTGTCAAATTTAATACTAAATATGTTAAGTATGTATTACATTAATATTTGAAAAGAAATTATATTTCTTTTTAAAATAAAAATGAAAAAATAAAAGTATCTTGGAAAAATGAGTGATTTTAGAGTCATAAATTAATTTTTTATTTGATAAATTTAATAATTATAAAAAACGATTTTAATAAAAATAATAATAAAATTTGGCAAATGTAATTTTCATTTTTTTTAATAATATTAAAAAATTTAAAAAAATTATATTATATAACTTTACATTATATTTTAAAATAAAAATATGTATTACAAAATTAATATTCTTGATTTTTTAAATTAAAATTAAAGACATATATAAGTATAGTTTTAATTTTACTTCAAATAATTTAGCTTCATTTTCTTTTCAAGTTTAATAAATGAAAAATTGTTCAAAGTAAATGACGATGATGACCATCACTATTTTTGGAGGCCCATTCTACAGCCAAGTATAAGGAGATGGGTAAGTGTGTCAAGTCTCCAATAAATAATAATAAATAAAGAAAAATTAATGTCTACCCCAAAAAAATGAAAATAACCATATACATAAAAAACTACAACCCAATTCAATACAAAGAATCAAAAACCCTGCTCCAAAATATTTTAATATTTATTGGAATTAAAGTCTTGTAAATTAAATATTTAAAAGAAAAATCATATCTTATGAGTATATGAAAATCTTTAAAGCCATAAATATTTCCATGTCAAAGTTTTAACATTCGAAAATATTAATTTGATATAGTTTTATTATAAATTTTGTTATCATGTCGGGTAAAAGGCATCATTAAATTTAATATTAAGGTTTTATTAAATATTAACATCATCATCCTCGTCATGATGATGAACTTAGATCTAGTTTCAAAACGAATCAACCCATGATAGAGCCAGAGTTAGATGGACCTCGATTGGTATAATTTGGTCAATTGTGTTCTGTTAAGGTATTCTATGGTCAAAGGTCACCAGTTCATAACTCCACTAGCAAAAACCCAACAATACTAAGGGCTAGTATGAGCAAGATGATGCTATCAGATGACTTAAATGCCCTTGAGGCTCACCTACCAACAACAAAAAACTATTATATAATTTCAAATTAATTTCACATATTCAAAAAAATATTTTTCATAAGGTGTAGGCTAAATACTAGAAGAAATGACTCTTTGACCTCAGTCCGACAAGATTGTAATTTCTTTTTCTTTCAAATATATTTTTTAATGCATAATTGGTTTCAACACCTTGGAAAACACATGTAACACTCGATCTTATCAAATTAAATAACTAAAACTTATAATTTTTAAAAATCTATATTAGATTTTGAACAAAATTGAAAAGAAAAAATATTTAGAAAAAGTCCATTTCATTTATGGAGTTGTCTTTAGTACGAATTTTGGAATTTCTGATGCGAGAATATTGGTGAAATCATGTTTTGTGTTATTTAAACTGGATTTTAACTACATATTTGGATTCAGCACCCTTAAAAACCTCTAGGACACTTTGACTATGAAGGGATTACCCATCAAGATTGTCATTTCAATAAATTGCTCTCGGATTTTAGAGAAATTTTACCCGAAAATCCCAACGGAAAATCCTCCAAAATGTTTCACTAAAGACAACTCCTTCATATATTAGCTAGGAAAAGTATTTTCCATAATTTGAAAATTCCTAAAAATACTATAAAAAAACCATTTAATCTATTTCATAATTTCAAAAATGACCATTTCACCTATTAGTTAACCAAAGTTGTTTCCACGATCTCAAAATTGAGAAAAACAAATCCATTCCACCATCTCAAAATTAGGAAAAAAAGGGACAAAGAAAGGGTTGGTTAACCCCGACTTATGACTTTTGTAAGGGACGACATAAACATTGACTAGTTACAAGTACTCAAAAGCCTATATGGTGGAGTCCGATAATTATAAGAGATGGTGTTCTTCTCTGCTGCTATTGGGAAAATTTGTAAAGAGTTCATGTTATTAACCATTGAATGAAACTTAGAACCGTCGGTTCGCAAATCTGTGGCCTTCAATCTATTGTACTTTCGCGCCTGTTTTCCTCAGAATTCTGTACACTTCTTGCATTATTTGAAATTTCTAAGAGTCTCCCTAGTTCTGCAGTATGCGTAAAATCCTGATATGGAACGAATTATAAGTGATTTACGATTCTTCATTTTCTTTTTCAAAGTTTCCTTTCGATCAAGTTATTGAAAGTATAACATTATTAACTATTTTGGAATATTAAGAGAGGATGGGAGGAGCATTTTATTGCGTCTCTAGGAAAAATGTGAGTTATTTTATCTCCCCCACTGCATTTGTTTTGGAATGCCCTTGTTAATCTAAACAAAAGTTGATGTGAACGAATGATTTTGTGTTTTCTTTACCCTGAATTGATTTTAATGACTATAACATTTGAGTTGGAATTTTGAACTTGAGTCGTGGCATGATGTTAAAACCATGTATTTCATCTTATACACTATTGAGGTTTAAAAATCTGTTTTGCAGATCTATTACATATTTTTTCAAATTATCTAGAAATTTAGAACAAGTTAATGTGATTTACTTTTATCAAAATTAGATGAACCATATTAGGTAGTTCCAAAATGTTTCAATAATTTAAAAATTTATGTGATGGAAAATCTTTGAATAGCTCTACATAGAAAAGCCTCCATTCAAGTAGATCTCTGAATAACTTTACTCACAAAAACATTCATTCATGTTGGTTACCCATAAAACTTGTGATTTGAATGAATTCATGTTGAATTTTAGAGGAATTAACTGTAAAAGCTTCCAAAAAGTCACACTAAAGACAACTCGAAACTAAAAGAGTTGTCTTTAGTGCGAATTCTTGGAGTTTTAGGTCAAAACTATTCTGGTGAAATCTTAATTTGTGTTATTTAAACTAGTTTTCTTACTGTATATATGGATTTAGGTCACTCAAAAAACCCTAGGGCACTTCTATTGTTTAGGGGTTCCCCGTCAAACTTGTGATTCCAATGAATTTGTGCCAGATTTAAGAGAAATTAGTCCAGAATAATCAACCGTAAAATATTCCAAAAATTCACACTAAAGATAGCTCAAAACTAGATGATTTGTCTTTAATTCAATTGTTTGGAGTTTCTGATGTCAGAATCTCGTGGAAAAAAATGTTGTTAAATCTTCATTTATGTTATTTAAACTACTTTTTTTACTATATATATGGATGAGCACCATGGAAAACCCCTAGGGCACATCTATTGTGTAGGGGTTAACCATCAAACTTGTGGTTTCAATGAATTCATGCCGTATTTTAGAGAAATTAGACCAGAATAATCCACCAGAAAAGCGTCCAAAAAGTTGCACTAAAGACAACTAGAAACTAAAGGAGTTGTCTTTAGTGTGACCTTTTGGAGTTTCTAGTGCGAGAATTTGGTGGTAAAATATGTGGTAAAATCTTGATTTGCTTTATTTAAACTAGTTTTTTTTACAGTATATATGGATTCACCACCGTGAAAAACACCAAGGGAACTTTTATTGTGAACGGGTTATGCTTCAAACTTGCAATTTCAATGAATTCATGCCGGATTTTGGAGAAGTTAGATAGGAATAATCCACGAGAAAAGCTTCCAAAAAGTCGCACTAAAGAAAATTTGAAACTAAAAGAGTTTTCTTTAGTGCGACTTTTCGGAGTTTTTGGTGCCCAAATCCGATGGTAAAATTTGTGGTGAAACCTTAATTTGTATTATTTAAACTAATTTTTTTTTACTTTATATATGGATTCAACACTCTTACAAAACCCTTAGGGCGCTTCTATTGTTGAGGGGTTACCCATCAAACTTGTGATTTCAATGAATTCCTGTCAAATTTTTGAGAAATTAGAGTGGAATAATCCACCAGAAAAGCTTCGAAAAAGTCGCATTAAAGATAACTTGTAACTAAAGGAGTTGTCTTTAATGCGACTTTTTGGAGTTTCCGGTGTCAGAATCTGGTGGAAAAGTTTGTGGTGAAATCTTGATTTGTGTAATTTAAACTAGGTTTTTCACTTTATATATGGATTCAATGCCCTGAAAAACCCTTAGGGAACTTCTATTATGTAGGGGTTACCCATCAAACTTGTAATTTCAATGAATTCCTACCTGATTTTAGAGAAATTAGAAAAGATTCCATTGGAAAAGCTTCCAAGAAAGTCACACTAAAAACAACTCGAAACTAAAGGAGTTTTCTTTAGTGTGAATTTTTTGGATTTTCTCGTGCTAGAATCATGTGGATACAGTTGTGATGAAATCTTGATTTGTGTTATTTAAACTAGTTTTTTTTAATGTATATATGGATTTGGCACCGTGAAAAACCCCTAAGGAACTTTTATTGTGCAGGGGTTACCCATAAAACTTGTGATGTCAGTGAATTCTTGCCGGATTTCAGAGAAACTATATTGTAATAATCCAGCGGAAACGCCTTCAAAAGGCCGCACTAAAGGCAACTTGAAACTAAAGGAGTTTCCTTTACTGCAACTTTTTGGAGTTTTCGGTGTTGAAATCAGGTGGAAAATTTTGTGGTGAAATCTTGATTTGTGTTATTTAAACTAGCTTTTTGATAGTATATATGGATTCAGTGCCTTGAAAGACCACTAGGCACTTCTATTGTGCAAGGGTTACCCATCAAACTTGTTATTTCTGTTGGGAATTTTCTATTTAATTCCAAAAAAAAATAACTTGAATAGAGAATAGTATTGTGTTTTATCACACGAACTTAACACAGGGAAGCTTCAAATTGTTTGCTGAAGAAGAATAGAGTTTTTCAACACACATGATTTTTTTTTTTATTAATTGATAAATGACTGCCTGTTACAGACTTCTTCCTCTCGCAGAGGGATCTACACAAAAACACTTTGGTTCCTCACAAAAAAATTTACTCTGTCTCCTTGCAAACTTTACTCTATCTCAGCTGAAAATTTTTGCACTACTGTGTGTAAAACTAAAACTTACATTTACTGCTCTAAAAATCTCTTACATTCACTTGCTAATTCTATTGCATTTCATATGCAACTACATGAAAAATAATTACCCCACAATTGCACTATTGCGCATTCTCTTTTGTTTCAACGAAAAACACAAAAATCCCATTTACGCAACTACGTCTATTTTTCATTACATTACATATATGTTCTCTAAAAAAAACATTTCCCTTACCTTCACACTCTTGTGTCATTACATCCAACCTACTGGAAAAATTCTCCTTTCACCCTCGCTGCTGCGAGTTTCATGTTTCATTTCATATACAATGAACAACCAAAACTAAAACATAATAATACATTTTTTGTGCCATACTGCCGTGAGTAATAAAAAAGAAAAAAACTTAAAAAAAAACTTTACCAACTTTTACCTATCACATTAAATTTACATTAATTACTTTTACGGAGAAACTGGCGGTCGAAACAAAACTTTCACTTCACGCAAGTTCATTGTTGCAGGCTTGTATGAACTGTTGATTTAATCCGATGGTTGTCAACCATATCGTGCGGCCCATTTCTACTGAAGTTTACGCTCTGATGAAAAGCAGTTTTGGAAAAGTTGCTGTGGACACGCATCAGGCAGTGAATGTGACTGGAGTCGTTTGAGAAAATACCACCATTACGAGAAAGGCGGTGGGATGGAGAATAGGTGGTTTTCAGAAATAAATGTTGTTTACAGTCATTGTTGCCATGGCGGATTCCGGACAGCACTGCAGTTGAAATTATTATTTCAACACTCCCCTTTAATTTCAACTACTGGGTTATCAGTCATACCCAAACAATTCCTCAAAAATTCAAAACTTTTCTATCCCAAAGGCTTGGTCAGAATGTTAGCAACCTACTCCTGAGTTCTGCGATGTTCTAAGATAATTTCTCCATTGTTTACCAATTCCCTGATGTAATGAATCTTTGTGTCAATGTGTTTCGTTCTCTTATGAAACATCGAATTCTTGGATAATGCAATAGCTGAGCTATTGTCACAAAAGATCACAGTTCTGTTTGTTTGCTCTTGGCATAAGCTCTTTAACATCCTTCTCATCCACACTGCTTGGCATGTTGCTGCTGTAGCTGCCACATATTCTGCTTCTGTTATAGACAATGCTACAATAGGCTGTTTTTTAGAATCCCATGAAATAGCTCTTGAACCCATGTGAAAAACATAACCATATGTGCTTTTCCGATCATCTACGCTTCCAAACCAATCAATATCAGTTTATCCAACTAAATCTGAGCATTCTGAAGCAGTCTATAAAATGCCAAACCTTTTAGTACCTTTAACATACCTCAGAATCGTATTTTCTGCCTCCCAATGTGCTTCTTTTGGCCTCTCCATGAATCTGGAAATTAAACTAATAGCAAACATTATATCCGGCCTAGTTTCAGTCAAATACATGAGCCTACCAACTATGCTCTTGTACAAACTAGGATCAAAATCCTTGATGTTGTCCTCTTTGCTGAGTTTTAATCCCATCACTGTGGGAGTGATTGTTGCCTTGCTCTCCTGCATATTGAATCTTTCCAACACTTCATTAACATATTTCGCGTGTGAGATAAAAATACCATTTTGATTTTGTTCTACTTCTATTCCTAAGAAGTATCTGAGAAAACCCATGTCAGTCATTTCAAATTCTTCTTTCATGACTGTTTTGAAATTTTCAATAAGGTAATCATCATTACGTATGAGAATAAAATCATCAACATATAATAACAACAATTAGTAATTTACCATCTTTTTCTTTGATGTAGAGGGTGGGTTCTCCCTCACATTTTTCAAATCAGTTTTCCAATAGACAAGAATCCATCCTACTGTACCATGCTCTTGGTGCTTGATTTAGCCCACAAAGAGCTTGTTATAGATCTGATCCAAAAATATAAGAGAATACAAATAAACCCAGAAATAATATGAAATGATTCTTTATTGATATCAAACCCTTAAGGTAGGGCAACACCATATATTCACTCCTTAAGGAAGGAGAACACTCCACAAGCCATATGCCTCTTCATACAATAATCCTTCATTCTTTCTCCACATGGAGTCTCTAGCCTCTATATAGGCCTCATACATACAATACCATGGATCATTTCCATGGTTCCCTCATACCATCAAACTAATACCATGGGCCCATTACATTGTTATTAACTACTTGTGGTCCCTTACATGATATGGGTTAACCACCTTATTTATTACTATGGCCCATTCCATTATTACATTATTACCTTGGGTACCTCCCTTGGTACCCCATATTATCCCTCATAGGTATATAACATTCCACCCCCCTAAGCATGTTTCATCCCCGAAACATGGGAATAAAACAAATAATAAGATCTACTCAAAAGAGTAGTCCACTGATACCATGCACGCGCATCTAGCCATCCAAGAGAAAGGTGAACCCTCGATCTCATGCGTCGCTCGTTTGAGATGGAAGTTGACCACGGCAGCTCTTCTGTGTTGATGTGTAGTAGGTGGATCTTCTCTCCTCACTATTTTTCATACGGGGGTTGTTGTCCTTGTGACTACTTGGTTTCCATCTTCATGGTTGTCTTGCGGGGTGATGTGGGTGATGATATGTTGAATTTTTAACCCAGGATGTCTTTTTCTTTAATTCACCCTCCAGAGGTGCCTATTGTGGGGTCTTCTTTTCCAATATGAATTCAACCAATGGGCCCTCATCATATGTGTCAACACCTGTTACCTTTTCGGCTTCAGCGTTTGTTTGTGTTTGATTTTCGACCGTCAACTGCTCATCATCTGATATGTCAATCCCTGGAACATCTTCTGCGTCAACATCCATGGACTCTACCTGTTTATTGATGGAAATATCATGTAATGTAATTTTCTTATTTTTATACCAGAGCTTCAGGAATTTCTTTTCCACATTAATATTGATAGTACCCACAGATTCCATCGAAGGATATCCCAAAACAACATCCATATTATCCATCTATGAAGTATAAAAATCACCATGCAACACATACTTATCCATAGAAATCTTCAAATCCTTATACACTTGAACATCCTCATCCGACACCTCTGTGTTTTTAATGTTTTTTGTAGGAACTTGCATTTTTTTCCCCAAATTAACATGGATGAAATTATGCTTGCAACTAGGATTTATAGAAACAATGATATTCTCTTTCTGAACCAATCCATGAACCTGCAGTAAGGATACACCCGTAGCAATTAACCCCTTATGTGTCTCATTCTCCTTTTTTCTAGCCCGAGACCATTTGTCCAAAAAGATTTTTTCAAATTCTGCATCTGAAAGTTTGGTCAACTGCTTTAAGTCAAGTGTTAAATTCCACTTTTGAGCCTCATCTCTCATATTAAGCACCATTGGGAGCTTTCAATATGTCCCATGTGTGGACTTGTATCTTTGTATGAATTCTTCAATAGTAGGACCATCATCGTTTCCTGTAAAATATAGAACCTTGCTAGAAGCCATGAAGAGAGTTTTGAAAAAAATTCACTTACTTGGCGAAAATTAGAAATTGTCACAGTTTAGTCAATATTGCTCAGAATCCCTATTATGACCTGTTTCTAGAAATGGAACAACCATTCTGCATTTGCCCATGTAATAGAAATTTTGATTGAGGCAATGAAATTTCAAATCTGCACTGCAACTCTCCCGCCGTCACCAATATTTTTGGGAAAAAGAGCTGATTTTAAATGAGCGATATCTCCCTCATCCGAAATCCGATTCGACTGATTTTTTTTTTGAAATTAGGTTTTTATCGCAAAGATTCTAGATATTCAATAAGATTTTGCAATTCGTTCCCCAGGACGTCCAAATCTACGCCGCAAACTCGCTGCCCTGAAAAATTGTCTGCAACCCCACCGATTTTTATATCAACGATATCTCCATCTAGACTCCGATTCAACCGATTATTTTTTGAAATCGGACATTTTTTCACAAAGAATATAGATATGCAATTAGATTTTGCAGAACTTGCACCAAACATACATATCTGATCTGCAAGCTCGTTGCCCCCGAAATCCTTCAAAAATAAAATAAAAAATAAAAAATTCTCCACTTTTCTGCCCAAGGAAGTGCTATGATACCACTTGTTATAGATCTGGTCCAAAAATGTAAGAGCATACAAATAAACTTAGAAATAATATGAAATGATTCTTTATTGATATCAAAACCTTAAGGTAGGGCAACACCATGCTAGTGTTGGCTCCAACCATTCTTGCACTCTTCAAAATACTTGACTATGTGTTTTTAAAATAACTGATTGTCTTCAGCAGTAACACAAAAATAAACTTGAGAAATACCTTGGATTTTCTTGACTGAGTCTTCACTCTGCTCGAGAAGCTGCTGCAGCAAGAAACCCTTCCTTCAGCTTCTTTGACACCTTCAAAGAGCCTAGACAAGCTCTGATACCACTCTTGGTAATTTCTTGTTTAATTCAAAAAAAAAAAACTTGAACAGAGGATAATACTCTCTTTTATCACAGGATCTTAACATGGGGAAGCTTAAAATTGTTTGTTGAAGAAGAACAGAGTTTTTCAACACACATAAAAACTTTTTGTATTCATTAATAAAAGACTGCCAGACTTCTTCCTCTCACAGAGGGATCTACAGAAAAACACTTTGGTTCCTCACAAAAAAAATTACGCTCTCTCCTTGTAGACTTTACTCTCTCTCAGATGAAAATTTTTACACTACTCTGTGTAAAACTAAAACTTACATTTACTGCTCTAAAAATCTCTTACATTCGCTTGGTGATTCTATTGCATTTCATATGCAACTACAAGAAAAATAATTACCTTACAATTGCGATACTATGCATTCTCTTTTGTTTCAACGAACAACACAAAAATCCCATTTACGCTCCTCCGTCTATTTTTCATTACATTGCATATATGTTCTCTCAAAAAAAACATTTCCCTTACCTTCACAGTGCTGCGTGCATTACATCCAACCTACTGGAAAAATTGTCCTTTCACCTTCACTCCTGCGAGTTTCACGTTTCATTTCATATACAATGAACAACCAAAACTAAAACATAACAATACATTTTTTGTGCCATACTACTGTGAGTAATAAAAAAACAAACTTAAAAAATAATTTACCAACTTTTACGTATCACATTAAATTTACATTAATTACTTTTACGAAGAAAGTGGTGGTCAAAACAAAACTTTCACTTCACGCAAGTTCATTGTTGCAGGCTTGTATCAACAATTGATTTAATCCGACAGTTATCAACCATATCACATGGCCCATTTCTTTTGGAGTTTCGGGTAACAAAATCTCGTCGAAAAATTTGTGGTGAAATCTTGATTTGTGTTATTTAAACTAGTTTTTTTACTGTATATATGGATTTGAAAAACCCCTAGGGCACTTCTACTATGCAGGGTTTAGAAATAAAACTTGTGATTTCAATGAATTTGTTTTGGATTTTAAAGAAATTAGACTGGAATAATCCATCGGAAAATCTTTCGAAAAGTTGCACTAAAGAAAACTCGAAACTAAAGGAATTGTCTTTAGGGCTAATTTTTGTAGTTTTTGTCTTTATTATCAAATTTAATATTAAATATATATTACATTAATATTTGAACTTTCTAGAAAAGGAAAAAAATTATAAAGTAAAATGTATGGCAAAAATTATTGATTTTGATATTATAAATAATTTTTTTTATTCGATAAATTTAATTAATATAAAAAAACCAAAATTTTTGAAAATAATAAAAAGTTGTGTAAGTATAATTTTTAAAATGTTTTTATAATAGTAAAACAAATAAAAACCCTATATTACATAACTTTACATTAAATTTTAAAATCAAAATATTTATTACAAAATTAGTATTCTTAATTTTTAAAATTTAAATTTAAAAAATATATAAATATAGTTTTAATTATATTTTAAATAATTTAGCTTTATTTTCTTTTAAAGATTAATAAATAAAAGATTGGTCAAAGTAAATGATGATGACCACTATCAATATTACTAGGTAGAGATAGTACTGGGTAGAGAGGCACATTCTACAAATGAGTATGATGAGATGGATAAGTATGTCAAGTCTCGAATAAAACATTAATAAAAAAAATTAATGATCATGGTGATAAAAAACTAGGGATTTGATCTCTCTAGGCGAGAGTTAGATGGATCTAAGCGGTATAATTTGGTCAACTGTGTTCTATTAAGGTATTTTGTGGTCAAAGATCACTAGTATTCTCTCGCGAAAGGTCACTAGTTCGTAATCTTGATTTTTGTTATCTAAACTTGTTTTTTTACTATATATGGATTCATCACTCTACTATGCACGGTTTACAAATAAAGTTGTGATTTCAATGAATTTGTGCTGGATTTTAGAGAAATTAGAGTGGAATAATCCACCCGAAAAGCTTCCAAAAATTTGCACTAAAGACAACTCTAAGCTAAAGGAGTTGTGTTTAGGTAGACTTTTTGTAGTTTTTGTCTTTATTCTCAAATTTAATATTAGATATATATTACATTAATATTTGAATAGGAAAAAATGTAAAAAGAAAAATGTATTGCAAAAATTATTTATTTTAATATTATAAATAAATTTATTTATTTGATAAATTTAATTAATATAAAAAAACAAATATTTTTAAAAATAATAATAAAGTTGGGTAAATATAATTTTTTTAAATGTTTTTATAAGATAAAAACCCTAGATTATATAACATTACATTAAAATCTAAAATCAAAATATTTATTAGAAAATTAGTATTCCTAATTTTTTAAATTAAAATTTAGAATATATATAGATATAGTTTTAATTATATTTCAAAAATTTAGCTTTATTTTCTTTTAAAATTTAATAAATAAAAAATTGGTCAAAGAAATGACAATGACCACCATCAATATTATTGGGTAGAGAGGCACATTCTACAACTCAGTATGAGGGGATCCGTAAGTATGTCCCAAGTACGTCACCTATCCAATAAAATATTAATAAAAAAAATTAATGTCTAGAGAAAAAAAAGAAAATAATCATTGTGATAAAAACTACAATACAATTCAATAGAAAGAATCAATATTATTGGGTAGAGAGCCACATTCTACAACTCAGTATGAGGGGATGGGTAAGTATTAATAAAAAATATTTAATGTCTAACTAAAAAAATGAAAATAACCATGGTGATAAAAACTACAATACAATTCAATAGAAAGAATAAAAAATCCTCCTCCAAAATCTTTTAATAATTATTTTAATTAAATATTTGTAAAATAAATCTTTAAAAAGAAAACCATATCTTATGGATATACTAAAATATTTCAAAGCATATGTATTTCCATATAAAATTTGTAATATTTGAAAATATAAATTTGATATAGTTTTATTATAAATTTTGTTATGGTGCCTTGTAAAAACATCATTAAATTTAATATTACTATTATATTAATATTGTTAGACATAGGGATTAGATCCTTTTGCGTTGAAAAGGTCACAAGTTAGTAACTCCACTATCAAAAAACCAATAATGTTAAAGGCTAGTGTGAACAAGCCCATGCAATCAACCTGTGATTTTGACTACTTAAATGCCCTTGGATTTCACCTACCAAAAACACAAAAAACTATCATATAATTTCCAATTAATTTCACAAACAATATTTTTTACAAAGCACACAGTAGATGAAATGGCTCTTTGACCTAGAGATTGTAACTTCTTGTTCTTTAAAATATATTTTTGAATTTATAATTGGTTTCATTACCTTTATTACCTAAACAAAACCTTTTAAGTAATTTCAAATTCCTAAAAATACTATATAAAAAAGACCATTTGACCTATTTGATAATTCCGAAAATGACCCTTTCACCTATTGGTTAAACAAAAAGGTTTCCACTATCTCCAGATATAAAACAAGAATTGGTTAACCCTAGTTACAACTAATAGTAAAAAGTCTATAGGTGGTGTTCTTCTCTCCTCTTTGAGAAAATTTGTAATGAGTAGTGGTTATTGACTACTGATAGCATCGAAGGCTCGCGACTCTGTTTCCTTCCATCCTCTGAGCTTCCGTGCTTGGTTTCCTCAAAATTTTGTATGCTTCTTGCATTAATTCAAATTTCTAAGAGTTTCTCTAGTTCTTTAGTATGCATAGATAGGACTTTATGCCATTATTATGGACGAAATCATAAGTGATTTATGGTTTTTTCCTTTTGGAGTTCAGAGCTGCCTTGCCATCAAGCTTTTTGAAGGTACAGCAGTAGTAACTATATTGGAATATGAAGCAGCGAAGACAACCTTGAGTTATTTTATCTCCCCCATTATGTTAGTTTGATGTGAAGGACCGATTTTGCCCATTTTGTATTTTCTTTATCCTGAATTGATTTTAATGACTTTTAGTTGGAATTTTGAATTTGAGCTATGGCATGATGTTAAAATCATATGATCTATTTTATAGAATATTCACGTTTAAAAATCTGTTTTCTAGATCTATCACATATTTTTTTAATTCTTTAGAATAACTCTACACAAAAGTTTCTATTCAGTTAGATCTTTGAATAATTTTACTTACCAAACTTTTTATTCAGTTCAAAACGCTTTAAAAATTTAAAATATTTTGTGATAAAAAATCTCTAACTTTAGACACAAAAGCCTCTCTATTCAGTTGGATCTCTAAATAATTTTATTCACAAAAGCCTTCATGAAAGTTATTCAATTGGTTAAGTGAATGTGATGTTGCGCAACCTTTAATGTAAACGAATAAAGGGCATGCAACAGTAAGATGGCGAAAGATTCTTTTTTTTTTGTTACCAGCTGCCGATTGCTCCAGTAACAACAATGCAGCATGCTGCATTTAGCGGGGAATATTGCGGATGCGTAGTTAAATGGTATTGAAGCATATTTTATCAGCCTTCCGGATGGGAAGTTAAATCGGATGTTGGATTTTGCATCCCTTTTATCATCGTTGCTAATGCAATTTCTAGGGAAAGAAGCGGGTTTTCTGTGCCAATGTACAAGAAGTGGGATTTCTGTGCTTATGAGGCCATGCATTTCTTAACCATCCATTGCATTTTTTATGTTCCTTAATTTACCCTAAGTAATTTTATGTAGTTTTGCATGTTATTTCTTAATATTGAATTTTTGCCAGTCATATTTGCTGACATTTTTGTTGCTACTGGAACTTTAGAATCACTGTGATGGCGTGATGGTCTTTTTTTTAGTTTTCATAAATCATTTACTGTTATATTTACTATTATATTTGTTTACATTTTTGTTGCCACTGGTACTTCAGAATCACTGAGATGACGTGATGGATTTTTTTTTTTCTCATAAATCATTTATTCTTATATTTGCAGACATTTTTGTTGCCACTGAAACTTCAGAATCACTGACATGGTGGGGTGGTTTTTCTTAATAGTTTTCATAGATTATTTATTGTTATTCTTTGATCTATTACCTTTATAACCTTTTACTTTCTTAAACTTTTTTAAAGATATCCTGGAATAATCTTTCCATAGGGTATACTCTTGTTCATATGGATTTCTTAATGAATAACCATTCCATATGGTATACTCTTGTTCCCAGTGTGTCTATCTGTCTGATGAAATAGTGGTTTCTGTTTTTATATGAGGTATCTTATGTATTTTTCTAACCAGTTATGTTCCTTTGCACGTTGTTTCTTAATATTGAATTTTATAGTTTCATAGATCATTTATTGTTATTTGGAGATCTATTTTTTATAACTTTTTCTTTCTTTCCTAATAACCATTCCATATGGTATATTATTGTTCATAAAAAAAAATTTCTTTCTTTCAATTTGTGTTATAATGTTCTTGTTCAGTGTTTTTGTCCAATATTTGGAGTTAGTTATTAAATTCTAATCCTATTATTTTATGTGATTTCTTATTTTATCTAGTGCAGATAATCTAGTAGGTAAGCTGGATCTGATATATATATATATATATATATATATATATATATATATATATATATATATATATATATATATATATATATATATATATTGCAGTTCTTAATAGATTATGAGAAAAGATTTGATTATCTAGCCAAAAAAGTTTTTTCTTAAAAGCAAATGATTATCTAAAGCTTCATTGGAATTGGCTTATAAGGAAAATGGAGAACCGTATTCACCACTAGTGTAACCATTGGTTATCAAGATGGGTTTGACTAGTTCTAGTTAAAACTGTATTAGAAGCACAACATATCTTCTAGTAGATACTATATTTGATCCCTCGGGACATTCTTTACAAGATTCAATGTCTCTTTTTCTAATTGATATGGTATGGTAGTAGGGAGAAAAACCGATTGCCTTTGGTTAAGTGGAATAAATTTGCTCTCCCAAAATCCCAAGGGGGCTAGGTTTTCAAAAAAATATTATTATTTATGCCTTGGTAGCCAAGAGTGTACTGAGGATAATAAATTCCAATGGATTATCGACAGAGGTTATTTGATCAAAATCTATCGAGTCACACTCTACTTGATAGTTGAGATGTCCAAATCCCACAAAAAGGCTCCATGTTTTAGAAAGCTCTTGTTGATGCCCTTCCATCAATACATTAACTAGTTAGGTGGAAAGTTTGTAAAGGTGTCCAAGTGAAAATAGGACTTGACCCATTGGTGGGGTACACTGAGGTATATCATTTTCGTGATCATATGATAACAAACATTCAGGCCAATCGATATTACACCTTATCTCAAATTGCAGATCCTCTAGCTTCAACAAACATATCTACATACCCATATCCTTGGAATTTCTAAGACATTACCTTGTCCCTAAGCTTTTGGATGACAATTACCTACCCTAGTCCTTATGAAACTATCTATGTGTTGGATATTAGCTGGGAGGTACCATAAAGGCTCATAAAACCAATTATAAAAGAATGAGGAAAACCAAGGCTAGTATCTCTTATCAAGCGAAACTGCACTATTAGGCTTCTAATATCAATTCCACCCCAAGTTCATCACGAAGGTTTTCTCGTATCCTAGAGTATGGTTTTTCATGAGGAGTACAAGTAGACTCTGGTTGCTCATGAGTAGCAGTAGGGTTTGTTCTTATAGTGGAGTAGCACCATGAAACCTATCTTTGTTCCCAAAACCAATGGGACCATCATCTTAGTCTTACTGTGACAAATGGGACCGTGATCTCTAGCGTGATTGTTACCCATGACCACTACCCAAAGTTAGCCCAGTGATTACGAGCATGACATGAAGTTAAATATGAAGTGGGGATTATTCAAGTGGAGTTATGATGAGAAGTGGTATTCGATAAGTTGGATTCTTGCTATGACTTACGTTACCTAGAATAGGACCACGATGACCTTTCACAAGTATGATCACTCTTATTCGCTATGATCAGTTAGTATGACCCTTCGCTATCAATATGATTACTCCATATTACATTCACTATGAAACTAGCAAGATATTCCCTATTCAAATTAGATATGAAAGAACCGAAACGAATTAGCTCGAGGACGTTCTATTGAGTGGAGTCAAAGAGGATTAGTTGGTTATGAATAGTATTGCAAGGAGGAGCTATCTATAGTATTTTTAAGATGACTACAAAAGCCTAGGCCTTCCCCTTTCTTCTATTAGAATACCTTGGTATTAGGAGAGGTTAAACTACCGGAGGAAGTGTTGAAATATAATTTCAACTGCAGCTTTATTTTTATTTGCGATGCGATCCATCGCATATCGCAAATCGCAAACTCACCTTGTCACCCTCCATTATGTGCTGTGTTCTCTGGCGATCGCGATGGTGTGATGCGATCTGATCGCATATCGTAGATCGCACTAATGTGTGTGTGCTCCACTTTTGTGTTCTGCCAAATGCGATTTCTGCGATGCGATCTAATTGAAGTCAATGGTTGAAGTACAAGCAGCCAAAGAATTTGACGTGGAGTAAAAGTTTCACTTATCACCAGTAAATGTCAGTAAAACAGTAAATGCAATTTACTGTTGGTTGGTAAGTTTTGGTGAAGTTTTTAATTTTATTTCACCGAGAGTATGGGCACAAGTAAAAGATGGTAAAAGCATTTAATTCTTATTATTTCCTTTATGGAGCATGGTAAGTGAAAAAATGTGAAGTAAGTTTTTCTTGTTGTCATATATATATGTAATGTTTTTTGTTGACAAGGTAATTTAAAAAAAATGCACAGCAGTGTGAAGTGAAGAAGAAAGAACGCAGTAGCGCGTATGAAAATATACACAGTAGTGTAAATGAGTATTGAAAAGAGAAGCACAGTAGTGCATCTGTAACACGCAGTAGCGAAATAGAATATACAGCAGACACAGCAGTCTGAATATTTTTTTTGTAAATCCCTCTGTGAGAGAGGAAGATCATAGTTTTGTAACAACAGTTTTGTTTTTATTAATGAATAGAAATCTTTGGTGTGTGAAAACTCTATCCCCTGCAAATAAATTTTAATTTTCCACTATGATAAGATCCTGTATTGAAAAACAGAGTATTGTTCTCTCTTCTGTGATTTTGTTTTGGGAATTTTACAAGAAAAATTCCCAAGAGTGGTATGAGAGGGTTGTTCTCTCATCTTTTGAGTTTGAAATCACCTGAAATTTCCAACAACTCATATCAGAGCTAGTCTAGGCTCTTTGAAGGGTTCAAAGAAGCTGAAGGAAGGATTCTTATTGCAGCAACTTCTCGAGCAATGTGAAGACTCACACAAAAGAATCCAAGGTATTTCTCAAGTTTGTTTTGTGTGTTGTTGTTGAAGATAGTCTGTTATTTTAAATACACAGTGAAGTATTTGAAGCATAGTTAAGAGTGCAAAAATGGCTAGCACCAGCACCAACACCAGCAATAGCATGGGTATGCACCTCCCATTGTTTGATGGTAAAAACTATGGCTATTGGGCAATAACAATGAAATCCTTGTTTTCTTTCCAAGACTTATGGGAAATAGTTGAGGATGGTTTTGAACAACAAGCAGATAAAAATGAGTTTAATGCATTAACTTAGGGAGAGAAGGATCTGTTAAAGAGCCACAAGAAGAAGGACTCAAAAGCCCTCTTCTTCTTGTTTCAAGCAGTGCACAGAAGCATGTTTCCAAGGTTAGAAGAAACTAAGACATCCAAAGATGCATGGCAAACTCTCAAGACAGCCTATCAAGGCATGGAGAAAGTGAAGACAGCAAAACTACAGTTGCTGAGGAAAAATTTTGAGAACGTGTGCATGAAGGAGTCAGACAATATTGACTCATTCTTCACTCAAGTAATTGGCCTGGTCACATAGATAAGATCTCATGGAGAGATACTTGAAGAAAGAAGGATTGTGGAGAAACTATTGAGGTTCCTACCCTCAAGGTTCCATGTGATTGTCACCACCATAGAAGAGACAAAGGATCTCACAAATTTTTCAGTTGATGAACTTCATGCATCATTCATTACACATGAGCAGAGGTTGAGTAGAAATGAAAACTCATCTCTAGAGCAAGCCTTCAAGACCCAGATGTCCTTTGGAAGAGGAAGAGGTCAAGGCAAAGGAAACCAGAGAGGAAGAGCCAAAAGCCAAAGCAGAGGCGGAAGGAAAAGTGCAGCAAATGCTCAAGGAAGAGGCAGCGATCCAAATCAGAACCAAGGCCAAGGCAGCAGCCAACAAAGTGGACAACATCATGCTCATGGACAAAGGTATGAAAAATCCAATGTCCAATGTTATTACTGTAAAAATTATGGGCATTACGCGAGTGAATGTAGGAAGAAGCAGCATGATGTGAGTAATAGATCGAGTGCAAATATAACTAGAGAAAATATCATCCAAGATAATGTATTGTTAGCTTGTAACATGGCTGAAACAAATAGTGAAGATATATGGTTTCTAGACTCCAGTTGCAGCAACCATATGACAGGAAACATAGCCCTGTTTTCTACTTTAGATCAAAGTGTGAAGTCACAAGTCACACTTGGGACTCATAGCAAAATTTCTGTTATGGGTAAAGGAGAAGTTAAAATATTTACAAAGCAAGGAGAAAGGAAAATCATAACAGATGTCTATTATGTTCTTGGAATGAGATGTAATCTCTTGAGTATTGGACAGCTTGTTCAAAAGGGTTACAATGTTTTCTTTAAGAATGATGTATGCACCATCATGGATATTGCATCCAGAAAAAGATGTATTGTTGAAGTGAGGATGAAGAGGAATAGAATGTTCCCTCTCAGAATAAGAGCAGATTTGAAAAACAAAGAAGAAATTGCAGCAGTTACCCAAGAGGCTTTCCAAAGTCAACCAAAAGATGAAAATTGGTTGTCGCACTTGAGATTTGGACATCTCAACTTTGGAGGTCTTAACCTGTTGAGCAGAAAAGGAATGGTAAGGGGATTACCATTGATAGAGAAACCTGACAACATTTGCGAAGGTTGCATATTGGGGAAACAACACAGAGAAAGTTCTCCATCAGGGAAAAGCATCAGGGCAAAAGCACCCTTAGAAATTGTCCACTCAGATTTATGTGGACCAATGCAAAATCCATCTTTAGCAGGCAACCAATATTTTCTAACATTTATTGATGATTTTACAAGAAAAACTTGGGTTTATTTCTTGAAGAATAAAAGTGAAGTGTTTGAAAAATTCCGAAATTTCAAAGCATTCATCGAAAATCAAAGTGGGATACGCATCAAAGTTTTGAGAATAGACAAAGGAGGTGAGTATATCTCCAAAGAATTTTTATGGTTTTGCAGAGAAAATGGAATACATAAGCAGTTTACAGCAAGGTACGCCCCATAGAAAAATGGAGTTGCTGAAAGGAAGAACAAAACCATTATGGATATGGCGAGGAGCATGTTGAAGGAAAAGCATTTGCCAAATGATTATTGGGCTGAAGCCGTAAACTGTGCAATATATATTTTGAACAGGTGTCCTACAAAAGCTGTGATGAACAAAGTGCCGGAAGAAGCATGGAGTGGGAGAAAGCAAGGAGTCACCCACATGAAAATCTTTGGATGTGTGGCCTATGCACACATTCCTGATCAGTTAAGGAGGAAGTTGGACAACAAAGGGGATAAATGTATCTTCATCGGATACAGTGAGGAATCCAAGGCTTATAGGTTGTATATCCCATCCACCAAGAGGTTCTTTGTAAGCAGAGATGTTCAGTTTATTGAGGAGGAAGCTTGGGATGGAAGCATAGAGAAAACAGTGAATGTTAAAAATTGTTTGTCTCATGATTAAGATGATGAGGATATGGTAGAAATACATCCCCAAACAGCAGCGCCAACACAAGGACATCAAGGAACACCCTTGAGGAGAAATGAGAGTGCTTCTCCAAGCACACCACAAGGAGGAAATTCGAGTGCATCTTCAAGCACTTGCACACCAAGTGAAAGAGGTAAGAAATTCAGAAACGTAAGTGACATTTATAATGAAGGAATGAATTCCTTATTTCCTTTGTATTTTCATGTTGATGATCCTATTCATTTCGTAGATGCTATTAAAGATAAGAAATGGATAGAATCTATGGATGAAGAGATGAAAGCCATAGAGAGAAACAAGACATGGGATTTGGTTGAGCTACCAAAAGGTAAAGAAGTTATTGGAGTTAAATGGGTCTATAAGACCAAGTGCAACGCTGAAGGAAAAATTGAAAGGCACAAGGCAAGGATCATTGTCAAGGGATACAAGCACCAGTATGGAAGATACTATGAGAAGAATTTCTCACCGGTTGCAATAATGGAAATCATGAGAGTAGTGTTTTCCATAGCATCACAAAACAAGTGGAAATTTTACCAAATGGATGTGAAGTCAACATTCCTAAATGGAGTGTTAAAGGAGGAGGTTTACATTGAACAACCTCTAGGCTACGAGAAGAAAGGCCAAGAGCACAAAGTGTGCAGATTGAAGAAAGCTCTTTATGGGTTGAAGCAAGAGCCAAGAGCGTGGTATAGTAGAATAGACTCCTATCTACTGGAAAATGAATTTGACAAATGTGAGGGAGAACCCACAGTCTACATCAAAGAAAAGGATGGCAAGATTTTAATTGTTGTCTTGTATGTTGATGATGTTATTTTTACAGGTAATGATGACTACCTCATTGAAAACTTCAAATCAGTCATGAAAGAGGTATTTGAGATGACTGACATGGGTTTGCTAAGATACTTCTTAGGAATAGAAGTAGATCAAAATGAAAATGGGATTTTTATCTCTCAAGCGAGATATGTAAATGAAGTGTTGGAAAGATTCCACTTGAAAGAGTGAAAGGCAGCAATCACTCCCACGGTAATGGGATTAAAACTCAGCAAAGAGGACAGCAGCAAGGATTTTTGATCCTAGCTTATATAAGAGCATAGTTGGCACCCTTATGTATTTTACTGCAACTAGGCCTCACATAATGTTTGCTGTTAGTTTGATTTCCAGATTCATGGAGAGGCCAAAAGAGACACATTGGCAAGCACCAAAAGGAATTCTGAGGTATGTCAAAGGTACAAAAAGATTTGGCATTTTGTATACTTTTTCAGAAAGTTCATATTTAGTTGGATATACTGATAGCGATTGGGCTGGAAGTGGAGATGATCGGAAAAGCACTTATGGTTATGTTTTTCACATGGGTTCAGGAGCCATTTCATGCACATCCAAGAAACAGCCAATTGTGGCATTGTCTACAGCAGAATCAGAGTACGTGGCAGCTACAACAGCAGCGTGTCAAGAGGTTTGGATGAGGAGACTATTAAGAAGTCTATGCCAAGAGTAGGCAATAGCAATGGTGATTTTTTGTGACAATAGCTCAGCTATTGCGTTGTCCAAGAATTATGTGTTTCACAAGCGAACGAAACACATTGATACAAGCTTTCACTACATCAGAGAATTGGTGAACAATGGAGAAATTGTTTTACAATGTTGCAGCACTCAAGAACAACTAGCAGACATTCTGACAAAGCCATTGAATCAGAAGAGCTTTGAATTTTTGAGGAAACATCTCGGTATGATTGATAACCCAACAGTTGAAATTAAAGGGGAGTGTTGAAATATAATTTCAACTGCAGCTTTATTTTTATTTGCGATTCGATCCATCTCATATCGCAAATGGCAAACTCCCCTTGTCACCCTCCATTATGTGTTGTGTTCTCTAGCGATCACGATGGTGCGATGCGATGCGATCGCATATCGCAGATCGCACTAATGTGTGTGTGCTCCACTTTTGTGTTTCACCCAATGTGATTTCTGTGATGCGATCTAAATGAAGTCAATGGTTGAAGTACAAGGAGCCAATGAATTTGACGTGGAGTAAAAGTTTCACTTAACGCCAGTAAATGTCAGTAAAACAGTAAATGCAATTTACTGTGGGTTGGTAAGTTTTGGTGAAGTTTTTAATTTTATTTCAGTAGGAGTATGGGCACAAGTAAAAGCTGGTAAAAGCATTTAATTCTTATTATTTCCTTTACGGAGCATGGTAAGTGAAAAAACGTGAAGTTTTTCTTGTTGTCACATATATATGTAATGTTTTTTGTTGACAAGGTAATTTTAAAAAAATGCACAGCAGTGCGAAGTGAAGAGGAAAGAACGCAGCAATGCATATGAAAATATACACAACAGTGTAAATGAGTATTGAAAAGAGAAGCACAGCAGTGCACCTGTAACACGCAGCAGCGAAATAGAATATACAGCAGACACAACAGTCTGAATCTTTTTTTTTGTAAATCCCTCTGTGAGAGAGGAAGATCATAGTTTTGTAACAACAGTTTTTTTTTTATTAATGAATAGAAATCTTTGGTGTGTGAAAACTCTGTCCCCTGCAAATAAATTTTAAGTTTCCGCTGTGATAAGATCCTGTGTTGAAAAATAGAGTATTGTTCTCTGTTCTGTGATTTTGTTTTTGGAATTTTACCAGAAAAATTCCCAACAATGGTATGAGAGGGTTGTTCTTTGGTCTTTTGAGTTTGAAATCACCTGAAATTTCCAACATGAAGGAGGTAGCTTTATTCCTTTCTCGCGTCCCACGGGTGGATAAGATGCATTTACAAGTTCTTCCACTAGATATCTTGCTTCAACCCAATTAATAAGCATTGCTTAAACTAAGAAAATTTACCTAGGTATCACAGCTTATTTTTTTATGTATCCCTGACATAACATAACCTCAAAAAGGAACTCCTGAAATAACAACAACCACCTACAAATTATTCCTTCTAAGATACACTTATTCACCAAGAACTTTAGAGCTGAATGGTATGCATAGAACCGAAAATGGCCTTCCAACAGAATAGATAACGGTGGAACTTATGTAAATCATACACAATAGTTTTCCCTTCCCTCTCTTTGGTGGTATAATTGTGCTCAGCTTGAGACAATTTCCTAATTGCAAAAAAAATAGGGTGATTGAGATTCCCCCCCTCGTTATGCAAGCATTGCTCCTAGGGAAATGTTGGATGCATCTACATGGACATGAAATTCCACATTCTAGTTAGGAAACATTAGGAGCACTTACCCACTTTTCTTTAGGCCTTCCTGTTATGATTCATATATTTATCTATCTCCCTATTGCATGTAGGTACCTTTGCCCCGATGATGGAGTATACTTTTGCCCCAATGGTCGGATGGGTTACCCACCCCAATATGAGTCATGAAGAGTTGATCCGAAGTGTACTATATTTATTATTATATGCTTGAAAGGTAGTCCATGTTGTGCATAGATATATATTTTTTTCCACCCATGCTTTGAAGGGTATGTCCGCTCGCTTCGTTCTTCTCACTCATTTCTTTGATATTGCTTGAAACGTATCAATTAAATATGTAGATAGTAGACTCGACATGGTAGTTCTGATAAGTTGTTAAGTGGTTTTCACGTATATGATGAATAGACGTATTATTACGTACGTAGTAATGCAGGTGATAATGGAGGGATTGCTGCAAGTTTCAAAGTCCCTTGACCCGACATTCATAGTGCATGCATAAATGTACTTCAGTTTCATTATGAACCTCATTTATGTGCTCTTAAGATAGGGATATAGATAGGAGATTGACTTAAAAATAGGTTATTAATTTACACGCTTGTTGAAGTAAATAAATTAAGGTTGGATTATTTATATAAGGTTATGCGAGCATTCATTCCCATATCTCCTTCTCTTTCCTCACAAGTATGGATCCCATTTTCAAATAAAAGAACAAAAAATTATAAGTTTTATCCATAACCTTATATAAATACCCATTACAACGATGTTTTTTTTTTATATAAAATACCCAATCTCCAATGCTTTTCTGCCTCAGATCGAACTTCTTCCCCCAACCTACTAGGTTTCGGAGTCTGGAAGAAGGCACGAGAGTGAAGTCGATCGGGCATTACAGAATAGACCTTTGACAAGATTTTTGAATCACTGTTGTTACATGTATAATAGAAACATTTGACCCTTTCAACCTAGTATCAATCAACAGAACAATACCTCTTAGTCTTGGTTCCACAGTACATTCAACCAATAGCATAGGGAAGTTTAATTTGAGCTTAGATCATTTCTTTGATAGCTGAATAGTTTGTGGATTATTTTGCTCCATCAAAATAGAGAGGAGAGGAGAGGTTGAATGGACCGAGGTGAGATTGATAGGAGATGAGACTTAGTTCTTTCAACCTACCCCGACCGAGAGGATGGATGGAATTCTTTGATGGGAAATCACGTCATAGGCTCTCAATAATCCACTTTCCTAGGTAGAATTGAATTTAAGATCACTGGATAGATGATTCTTGACCTAAGCTAACCACTTTGTTTAGAGATCTACACTCGCTTTTCAAAGGCTTTGAGTCATTCCATTATCAAATCAACTTGGAAAGTCTTGATTACTTTATCATATGACAGGTGGGCAATGGACGTTTTATTTTATAGTAGCGAGACACTTTTAGTCGCATGCATGCTCCTATGGTATTGTGCCCATAAGGGGTTTACCTTTACATGCTTATATCTTTAACTTGTGTTTCACTATGCTAGATTACTTTGGATTATGGAACATCTTAAAGCCCTGTTGGGAAGGCTTTATTTGATGGGTTGAAGAGTGGATCGATGGCCATGGTTTAGTAGCTGACGTATGATAGCGTGGGTGGATCTTGACATTTCAGAGATCTTTCACTCCTAGATGGATATGTATTGGTAGATCTAATTATCAAAATCATATTATTGGACACGACATGCTGCATAATATAGGAGGGATATTATTTGGTGGATTCGTTTTCGTACATCTTTGCGGAGCCTAATTTTGATAAATGGGACAACTTTTTCATTGTCAGGACATATATTGTTGATGCCCAGATGTTATAGACATTTTTGTGCCTTACAAATTTAAGCATGAAATCTCCATAATCCAAGGGATCCAAAGTCCCTAAAAGTGTTGTTCCTACCCCTAAAGGAACAAGGTCAACCAATGACAGCTTCTCCCAGAAGTTCTCCACCAGAAACTACTCAGAATCAGTCAAATAAGGATCATTTCAGCTGCTACACTAGCTACCCGCGTTGCATAGCACCCCAGTACACTAGGTAGGTGCGTTGCAACGCACCTAAATGCACTACCAGGGTGCGCTGAGCGGGAAATGCCAAATGGCAATGTCATTCCGCGAGGTGGACAGACAATGGAAGCTTCCATAATCTTCCTCAATGACACTTGCCTCACTGAGTTCGACCAAGGATGAGTAAGAGGTTCTCAGCCTCCAAGTGGAAGCAAGAATTGACAGAGAGAAGCCACAAGTCAAAACATAAGCTGACTCATCCTCTTTGCATACATCTATATATGGATCCCTCATCCCAGAGATCCAGAGGCTGGAATTTTGTACTTTGCAGAGAATTGTTGTTGGTTTTGAGATTGAGATTAGTGTATTGGGTGATTTATGCTTTGTTGGAGGTGAAGAAGGGATTCCTTTGTTGGGAGGTAGATGCTGGATCGTGACTCACTTGGTTGTATCTCCTATTGGATCTTCTTATCATATCAATAAAACTATTTGAGTTACTCCTACATGCTTGTGTATCAATGATGTTTTGTTATATTTGCATGTTTAGCTTAAATCTGATCCTAAGCTATTTATGAATGTAAATCTATTTCTTTGTGTACTTTTCCTCTGCTGTGATCTTGTAGGAACTTGGTGAAGCTGAGCAAGAAAGGGAGCAGGTAGTGGGAAGTGAACAAAGAGGAGAGTGATTGGATCAACAAACTAGCGAAAGACACAAGTTAGTTACATCCTTCCTCTTCGTTTACATTTCATAAAGAAGAATACGAAAGTAGTTTTCCTTGTTTGTTGCTAAGGCACTGTCACACCTTAGAGTGGGATAGGGGCGTTCTGAATAGATAATTTTTCCAACAACAAAATGGCGACTCCGCTGGGGAACGTGTCTAGTTAGTTTGTTTGTGTTCCTCTTGTTGTTTGTTTCATAAACACAAAAGTAGCAATCGAACTGCATTTGCCATTATCAAATGCAAAGTAGCTGCTACTTCAATCCACTCATTAGGATTTTTTTATGATTTTAACAGCTGATCCACAAATGGTCTAATTTCCCTTTGTGATAGCTCTTAGTTGTCCTTTAAATCATCCCTATGATTGTACCTTACTGATTGCTTTTATCCGGCCAAAAACCATAGATTAAACTGCAAACCGTGACCCAGAACCCACAAAAAATTCTCGTTTTTGCCCCAGCGCAGGCTCTGTGAAGAGGTTCTACATTTCAACGCAGGTCCTGGGAGGGCTACCTGCGCTCCAATTCAGTTTCTCTGTGCAACAAGTGCGCTGATGAGCCTTTGCCCTGTGCAGCTGAGGTTCTTTACTTCATTTTGTTCAGTTTTATCTCTGATTTTTGCAACCTGTTATCAGTGTGTGTACCTATCTGGAAACCCCTTTTCTTTGCCTTAATTCTGCCTTAGTTGTATAAAAGAAATTGTACTTGTTTTTGTGTATTTGTTACGTCATTTACAATTTCCCATTGCAAAAGTAAACTAGTCATACTGTCGCCCTTAGATCTAGACCTGTCGTAAGTGTCGTTTTGATCTTACGAGAAAGTTTGTTTGCTGTTGACAGTTGATTACACTTTTACCTTTGTCTTTGGTTTGAATTTGTGAATTTCTAGTGTCGAAACAAGTGTTTACTTAAAAATCATAAAGTGTTTACTTAAAGAAGCTTGTTTGTGTTTTTCACTTGAAATCGAATTCAAATTTGTACAACAACTTTCTTTTTACGCATCAATATTAAGAAAGTGAAAAACAAATACATGCATATGTGCATTTGCATTTTGACAGTTTGTATGGTTTGGTTTAGGAAAAGTGCATTTACAGTGTGCTCTTTGCTCTTCGAGAAAAAATTGTGTCTTTCTTTTCCCCATGTAGCCAGGATTTTCATTGTTGAAAAGAGATAAAAGCTTGCTTATCATCTTTAGACTGCATTTAGGAATTACATCTACATCTCGTGGTGATCCAAAAAGGAAAACTTCTAAGAAAGATCAACCTAAAATAAATTGAATGAAGTTAACAACGCTTTGTAACTTAACGCACAACATAGAGGTCTAGGCTAGAGACGTGTTCCGGCGTCGTAAAGCCTGGTAACTGTTGTCCTCACTGTTGGTTGGGTGATTCCTCCAATGTGAGACGATAAGTGCCAGTAGGGATTGTGCTCCCATGTACCGTCGAGTATATATTGGGAGACCCCTATAGGCATAAAACCTTTATCCATAGGAAGCCGTGCCGGCCGCCCTACTGATCGCAATGCACTGAACACAGCATTCGGGAAAATTGACCTCCCATACCCTAAAAATTATTCTGTGGTTTTGCGACTGGTTTGGCACACCCTCTACCTAGATCTCCAGAGCAGTCCCTTTCATTCCTTTTCAGACTCCTTAACGGAAAAGGTCCATCTGAGCACTTGTCACTTCAGGCTCATTAAAAATCGAAGGAGACTAGAGTAATCTTTTATTTTTTCTCGACTCTTTAAAACAGAAAAAACAAAGTTATGTCAAACCGTGTTAAAATTTATTTTAAACGGAATATGCATACCCCTTTTCCTGCGTTGATCATTAGGTTGAGAAAATGGAGCCTACCAACCAAGGAATTCCCCTTGGTGGAAATCCTAATCCCTTCTCCTCTTGGGGAGATTTTGGTGCGCCCCATATGGTTACATTGTCGCTTCCAGGACTGACAATTGGCTTGCCAGTATGGCTCTTCTCAACCAATGTCGTTCAGAACACCACTTTTCCTGAACAGTCGAATCAATAGTTAGACGAGTCCAGAGTTTCCCATCAACCTTCTACTTCCTCTAATTCTTCCTCTCTTCCTTCCTCTTCACTTGACGGGACTAGTAAAGCTAAAAACCAAGTTCCTAAAGAGAAGAAGGAAAAGAACAAGAAAGAGAAAAAGAAGAAGGAGCCAAAGGCGAATAAGGGAAAACTAGTGTCGTCTAATGAAAATCCACACACAGCACCGACCAGGCCTAAATCGCCATGTGTCATTTTAAAGGGAGACCACTTTCATAGAGATTGTCCTTGTATCCCTCGCATACTAAGGGACTGGTCTCCCCGTTTGCACAATCCGGTGTCGTCAACCTCTGATGGCCATGTTGAAAGCACACCGTCAACTAGCGAAAGTGAAGTCCCAGGACAAGAAGGGAGAGCTAGATCTCCATGTAAACTGTGTGAAGGCGATCACGCCATCCACCGTTGTCCCTTCTTAGACGAAGCTAAAAGAGTTTTGGATGATCGTCTGGTTTCACCGTTACGACTTCCTCCTGGATATAAAAAACTCTTGCCGAGTCCTTCTTTAGTTTAGAATCCAGCTGGCCCTCTCAAGTGGTCAAATGAAGCGTTTATCACTGAGGATAAACCAACTGAATCCATACCAGACGAAAGTCAAAATGTCGAGGCAGCAATTGACCCGGTCTTGCCTTCAGAGGTTTTATCTTCGAATGATACAGTCACTGAAGAGGATAAGGATGACACCATCCAAATTCTCTTCATCAACACAGACTCCGACAAACACGGGGGCAATCCACCCATTCCTTTGTCGCAGGAAGGAAGTTCGTCAGAGCCATACCTGACCGTCTACTCAGTACCACCTCCAAGCAACCTAGTTGTATCCTTCGACTGGAACCAACTAGGCAGACCCCGTTTGCCAGCAAGCATACCATTCCAAATTATCGTTCAAATATACAGAATGGTCATGGTTGGCACCATCATAGATGAGGGGGCGTTTGTGAGTATCCTTTCCTCTATTTCTTGGAAAGAGCTTGGTTCGTCATCGCTTTTGCCTGAGATGAGAAATCTGACAGGCTTCGATAAAGGAACCCGTGGACCTTTAGGGATCCTCCCCAATGTGCCCATAACATTGAAAGGGAAGACCGTTCAAATGAACGTGATGGTCGTTCAAGGACCCTTGGATTATAACCTACTCCTTGGACGAGACTATATTTATTGCATGGGAGCCATCATCTACTCACTCTTTAGAGTAATGTGTTTTCCGCACGAAGGAAGAGTGGTCAAGCTCGTGGACCAACTTTCATTTCCCGGATCACGCATCGCAAATAGTCACGTACCATCCCTAAATGGTCTCTTCACGCAAGAAATGTCTCAACCCACCTTCCGTCCTCCCGATGAGCGCGAGTAATTCGGAGGGATATGACTGGAACCCAGGGGAATGCGTCCTGGTCTGCTTCAGTAGGAGAAATTTGGGTATAGGGTAGGTTTCCGCGGGAGGATATGACTAGTCTGTACCCCGTCCGTCAGTGGAAGAGGGGTTATTCTAGAAAAATATTCTCTTGTCAAAGTTATGTGTTTGGCGCTCGTTGTCACTCACCTTTTTCTATCTCGGTAGGCATCGCTGAAGAAGTGTTTTGTTTGCACCACAAACAGAACAATCTTTGGGTAACTTGAAAGAGGTAGTACCCTTCCTGATAAAAAGAATGTTTTGTCAGCTCGAATAAAGGGTGACCCTTCCTGATAAAATGAATGTTTTGTCAGCTCGAATAGAGGGAGACCTCGAAACTCTGTTTTATACCTGGGGGCATGCAAACCTTTTGGAGTGCAAGCAAGGGGCAACTATTTATTTTTTAAATTTTTAGGACCTCTAACCCTTTAAACTCGTAGGATTAGTTGTTTCCGAACTTGCATAAAGAAAGGATGCGGGGCAAAGATTTGTAAGGTGCAAGCTCCATAAAAAATGGCATCTTCGATGAGACATTCTTATCATATGACTGGATTAATCGAGCAGTTTTAGCGCATAGTTCAAGATCGTTAAAAAATAAACATAAGATCGAGCAGTTTTAGCACATTGTTCATGCCCGTTAAAAAATAAACATAAGACCGAGCAAGTATTTCAATCCGCATTTAAGCTCGTAAGAAAATGAACTATCCTCCGGTAAATAACCACTGTGAATGTAACATTATCAACCATTAAAGCCTTGGTCGTCTTTGCACCGTCACCTCCACTTTTCCATTGGCCGATCATTCACCTCCATTTGATTGTTTACCCATTTTGAGGAACAGCTGCGAAGAGTGATTTCACTAGCCATCCTTGTGACACTGCCGTGCTTGGAAAATTCTAACCCTTACCTGGAATCAGCTACTACCCATTTTATCACTCGTTCCTCAAAAGACAAGTCTTCTTTAAGCTCTTTTCATCTAACTCGTAAAATATGAAAAGATTTCCGAGTTTTGGCCTTCCAGCTCGTTAAAGCGACCGGAAGTGCCATCCCTCCTCTAGATTTTAATCTTTTTGGACCTGAGGGATTATTGCACAAAAAGATCGAGTACTTGTTTTGTTCGGCTCGTTAAAACTATCAAAAATTCATCCCTTCTGTATTGTTTTATACTTTTTTGGAATTAAGGGATTAGATGACGAAAAAGGACTTCCAGAGTTACCTTTACGTTCCTTTTCAGACTCTCTAAAAATGAAAAGGACCGAGTTATCTTTGTCGTTAAACTCGTTAAAAACATTAATAGTGACAAACTTGTCTTTATATGAGAATGAGTTTCATTATCGCTAGGCTTGTTAAAACATAGCGATGGGTTTTCCCGAAGGGAAAATTATAGAAAAATCATATGTTATCCTCCTCAAGCTTGACAAAAATAAAGAGGTACTGGTCAACAATGACTGGGGAAAAATTTGGAAGAAACTCAAAGAATCTTTATTGGTAGCAAGTCGCTCTTGAACATGACACTTCCACTCCGTGCCTGAGTCAGGTTGTGTTGTTTCATTCACCGGTCACATCACCATGGTCTCGCCATACCATCCACTTTTGGGGTAAATTCTCCCAATCCATCATACAAGTGTCGCCGACATGTTCAAGAGAAGTCATCCAGAGAAGTCACTCGTGTCCCATCCACCACCATACATTATACTTCATTCTTTCATGACCGCCACCCTGAACCATATATCATCATATTGTTTTCACCTCCATTAAAATCATTTGCTCCATTCTGTGTCATTGATGTGGGATACATCAAGGCCCTCCTTTGACGGATCGCTTCTTGTCGACATCAGCTCATTGTCCGAGAAGTTGATCTAGGAACACCCCTTCAGTACTTTGAAGCTTGCATGCCTCAATGGCAAGTTTCTCACTTCCGGCGACAGGTATACATCAATGACCTTCGACCGAAAGATTTTGCGTGGTGTTCAACGCCAAGTCCTTTATTCACACCACGTGAATTGTACTGCAGTACCTTGAGGGTCATCATCCTTATCGGTGATTCCTCTCGCGCTTGTTAACAGTTTACATCATCGACTGGTAATCAAGCGATGTCTTTCCATGTTCGACTTCAAAACATTTCTGACATGGATCGACTTGTACTTCGAGTGAAGATCGCATGAGATTGAAGACCCCGGATCTAGTTTCATCCATCCTGGTTGCGATATATATTCAGGAAAAATAAAAACATTGACATCTACAACATTGCAACACAGATAATCATCCTACCAAAATGATGATGACTTCATCAGAATCATCAGTCTACCATCAGATGATTGTCTGTCCTATGTACATAAAAATGAATTTATAAAGGTGAGCATGGGAATACCCACCTTAGCTAGATCATGAAAATAGTATGAAAATGATGTATTGTATTGTATCTTATTACAGGTCTCCTCCCAGCATTGAAAGAACTTCGGATCCTCCTAATAAATCATTTAACCCGATAAACGACCACATACGTTAGGGGGCAATTGTTATAGACATTTTTGTGCCTTACAGCTTTAAGCATGAAATGTCCATAATCCAAGGGATCCAAAGTCCCTAAAAGTGTTGTTCCTACCCCTAAAGGAACAAGGTCAACCAATGACAGCTTCTCCCAGAAGTTCTCCACCAGAAACTACTCAGAATAAGTCAAATCAGGATCATTTCAGCTGCTACACTAGCTACCTGCGTTGCATAGCACCCCTGTACACTAGCTAGGTGCATTGAAATGCACCTAAATGCACTACTAGGGTGCGCTGAGCGGGAAATTCCAAACGAAGTGTCATTCCGCGAGCTGGAGAGACAATGGAAGCTTCCAAAATCTTCCTCAATGACACTTGCCTCACTCAGTTCGACCAAGGATGAGTAAGAGGCTCTCAGCCTCCAAGTGGAAGCAAGAACTGACAGAGAGAAGCCACAAGTCAAAACATAAGCTTACTAATCCTCTTTGCATACATCTATATATGGATCCCTCAACCCAGAGATCCAGAGGCTGGAATTTTGTACTTTGCAGAGAATTGTTGTTGGTTTTGAGATTGAGATTAGTGTATTGGGTGATTTATGCTTTGTTGGAGGTGAAGAAGGGATTCCTTTGCTGGGAGGTAGATTCTGGCTCGAGGCTCACTTGGTTGTATCTCCTCTTGGATCTTCTTATCATATAAATAAAACTATTTCAGTTTCTCCTACATGCTTGTGTATCAATGATGTTTTGTTGTATTTGCATGTTTAGCATAAATCCGATCCTAAGCTATTTATGAATGTAAATCTATGTCTTTGTGTAGTTTTCCTCTTCTGTGATCTTGCAGGAACTTGGTGAAGCTGAGCAAGAGAGGGAGCAGGTAGTGGGAAGCGAACAAAGAGGAGAGCGATTGGATCAACAAACTAGCGAAAGACACAGGTTAGTTACATCCTTCCTCTTTGTTTACATTTCATAAAGAAGAATACGAAAGTAGTTTTCCTTGTTTGTTGCTAAGGCACTGTCACACCTTAGAGTGCGATAGGGGCATTCTGAGTAGATACTTTTCCCAACAACACCAGACCCACATAGATTATCTTTTCACACTCGCTTACTTTCGAGGGTATGTTATTAGACCCTTCAAGTACTATCGAAAACCTACGATGATGGGATGGAGTACCAATCCTTCAGTATAAAAAAAATAACATTCGGGGGAGAGTCTTTACAAAACTTAACTTGGATGGACAGCCTCCATTTGGTGAGGTATGCCAAGTAGGCCCTATAGAATTAGATCTTTGGAGGCGCTCCTAGAATATAATAGAAAAGGAGGAAAACCTTTAATTGTTTAATCGTCTGATTGTTTAATAGCCATGGGAATTTGAATCAATCCATTATACCTTACCTTGGAAAGACTATAAACTTGCCTGAAAGGAAAGGAATGACTTTCTATGGACATAACTAGCTACATGCCTTACAACAGAATGAAAAGACCAAGTAAGATCCATACAAGATCTTATTCGACTTTATCCCAGCGGGGAGGGAAGGAGAGAGCTTATCGAGGATGGATTGGATCATGGGAATTGGCAATCATGATACCTTACCACCTTATACCACCTTTGAGACACACTTTCTACTTACAACCGTCCCTAGTCACATGCTAATAAGAGAGGGAATCTTGAAGACCAGGAGAAGTGCTAGATTAGATCAGATGATGCTGGAATTGAAAGAAATGCTCTTAGTCATGCACTTGTGCTAATAGAATTTCCTTTTTGAACAACCAATATGGGCACCTAGACCCATGATAACCACATGTTTTAGTATAGGAAACACCCCCTATCAAATTCTTTTTCGAATTCACTAGAGTCAAACTTGTTTCCCCTGGTGCTTGAGGAGCACGAAATCAATCATTGAACAAGCAAGTTGATCTAGCTTCAGAAATATAACATATATGATTTATTTCATTTTTGTTATTATGTATATAATATGAGAGAGATATTTTTACTTTTACATGACTTACAGTACAATGCAACCAAGCCACAATGGATACCTTCTCCTTTCACCAACCTTGAACTTCACAACATGGAGTGGTGCCTGACAACCATTAAGTCATGAATATGAATCAGGATCGAAATTGGATATACCTTTATTTTATTACTCTTACTCTTACTTCTACAACTACCCTACCCCTACTCACATTCTATGGAAGGAAGGGAAGAAGAGTTTCATCACTACTGCACCAGATATTTAATTTTTCAGGTCGGGTTGGATTAGAGACCTTACCTTTCTATTAATATAGCCTCAGACTGAAAATTTAACACTACATCAGCCAAGAATACCCCACATAGGGAGGCAGGGGTTGATCTTTCTATTTTACCTACACAAACTTCTTAGACCTCGAGGGAGCCCAGGAACTAGAATCACAAAGTGTTCAGGACAAGTTGAGCCTTCCTTATAAGCAGAAGCCATGGATGGAATTGGTTCATCACTTGATTGTTGGATCGGAATGTGGAATAAACATGGGATTTATAATTGCTTCATGAGAAGACCTTTGAATAACGAGTAGTTGGATCTCTGAATAACTTTATTCACAAAACCCTTCATGAAAGTTATTCAATTGGTTAAGTGAATGTCATGTTGCGCAACCTTTAATGTAAACGAATAAAGGACATGCAACAGTATCTTAATTAAGGGCATGCGAGAGTAAGATGGCGAAAGATTCCCCTTTTTTTCTTACCAGCAGCGGATTTCTCCAGTAACAACAATGTAGCATGCCGCATTTAATGGGGAATACGGTGGATGCGCAGTTAAGTCGGATTGAAGCATATTTTATTAGCCTTGCGGATGCGAAGTTAAATAGGATGTTGGATTTTGCATCCATTTTATCATCGTTGTTAATGCAATGTCTAGGGAAAGAAGCACGTTTTTTGTGCCCGTGAGCAAGAAGTGGGATTTCTGTGCTTATGAGGCCATGCATTTCTTAACCATCCATTGCATTTTTTTTTTATGTTCGGTAATTTACCCTAAATAATTTTATGTAGTCTACATGTTGTTTCTTAATATTGAATTTTTGCCAGTCATATTTGATGACATTTTTGTTGCTACTAGAACTTCAGAATCACTGTGATGGCGTGACGGTCCTTTTTTTAGTTTTCATAGATCATTTATTGTTATATTTGCTCACATTTCTGTTGCTACTGGAACTTCAGAATCACTAAGATGACATGATGGTTTTTTTTTAGCTTTCATAAATCATTTGTTGTTATATTTGCTAACATTTTTGTTGCTACTTGAACTTCAGAAGCACTAAGATGTCATGGTGGTTTTTTTTAATAGTTTTCATAGATTATTTATTGTTATTTAGAGATCTATTATCTTTATAACCTTTTTCTTCCTTAATTTTTTTTATAGATATCCTGGAATAACCATTCCATAGGGTATACTCTTGTTCATATGTACTTCTTAATGCATAACCATTCCATATGGTATACTCTTGGTCCCAGTATTTCTATCTGTCTGATGAAATAGTGGTTTCTGTTTTTATATAGTGCATCTTATGTATTTTTCTAGCTAGTTATGTTCCTTCTCATGCTGTTTCTTAATATTGAATTTTGTAGTTTCATAGATCATTTATTGTTATTTAGAGATTTATTTTTTATAACTGTTTCTTTCTTTCCTAATAACCATTCCATATGGTATATTACTGTTCGTAAAAAAAAAAAAAATTCTGTCTTTCCTAACAGCCATTCCATATGGTATATTCTTGTTCATATGGACTTCTTAAAGCTTTTGGAGTTCATGGTTTCAAAGAGACAGATTTCCAGTATTTTGTCAATATATGTGCCCTTTTTCTATCTGTTCATATATCTGAAATATGATGCATTTTGTCTTTCTAGGAAGTTAAGTTCATTCTTAATTAGTCATTAGTTTACATCTTTATAGAAAAGGTATGATGGATAACCTGCTTATGTTGTGAAATTTTTGTTGCTTGTGAATAATCTAATACAGCTCGGGAGTGCCTGATGTTGTCGCATATCTCAAGGAAGTAAAAGAGAGTTTCAAGGATAAGAAAGAGAAATATGATGACTTCATTGAGGTCATGAAAGCTTGCAAAGCCGGAAGGTCTATACTTCTTTTTTATAAATATGGGAATTATCAATCAATACCTGTTATTTTCTTTGGTCTCCATTAACTACAAATCTTAATACCGATGACAATTCTTTCTGCAGACTTGATACGGCTCATGTTATAACTCGAGTAAAAAAATTATTTAAAGGCCATAATTCCCTTATTTTTGGTTTTAATGTCTTTATGCCTAAAGGTTATGAAATTACATCTCCTTCTGGGAAAAAAGAGGTTGACTTTCACCAAGCAATCAATTATCTTAATAAGATCAAGGTAATGCACATGAGCAATTATGTTAATAAAATCAAGATAATGCAGATGATGATGTATTAGTTCTTTGATATTTGAAAGCTATTTTATATTTACAACCCAATTTATTTTAACTAGATGTGTTTTTGAAATGTTGAACTAGTATAGGAGTCCTTGTTATAACATTCTTGTTTTGACATTCTTGTTTTGCTTTATTGTGTTTTCAGACAAGGTTTCAAAGTGATGAGCAAGTATACCACAACTTTTTGGATATATTAAACATGTATAACCATGGGAACAAATCAATAAATGAAGTATACAAAGAGGTATTTTCTAGTGTTTTGCAAATATGAGAACATAAATGTTAATTTTTTGTAATTCTTTTAAGCTATGCTACTCTATAATGAATTTAATTCTATTTGTTTGTATGCAGGTGGAAACACTATTTTATGATCATCAAGATTTATTAGAAGAATTTAAGTTTTTTCTACCAAACCAGATAGGTGGAAACACTATATGACCATCAAGATTTATTAGTAGAATTTAATTTTTTTCTACCAAACCAGATAGGTGGAAACACTATTTTATGATCATCAATATTTAATAGAAGAATTTATACTTTCTCTACTATATGAGAGATTTATTAGAAGAATTTGCACTTCTACTACCAAATGAGATAGGTGGAAATACTATTTTATGATAACCAAGATTTACTAGAAGAATTTATACCTTTTTGCTAGATGAGACAGCTCCAACTCCCATTTCCAATGTGCATTTCTAGTAATTTCTATTGGGTATTCACACAAAGAAATTGTGGTGAAGGCCTCTTATCTAATCACTATGTTATATGTTAAAAGAATCAGTGACTATGCTTTATCAATGTAGTTGTAAAAAGTACAAACTTAGACAACCCATTGAAAGTTTCTTCCATTTTATATTAACATATAGTTATGAATGATGTCATAATATTGATTTCCAATTCCTAAAGCTATGGACGTTTTTCCAATAATCATTTTATTATTTAGTCAAAGTGGGTCAATATATTACAGACTCAATTCTATTCCATGTGAAAAGATTAGCAATCTTTTTCATGCTTTTAAAAATAACCATGGTCAATTTCACAATTAGACTTATGTTTGAGAAGGAAAAAATCAATAATAATTTGTAGCAAAAGTTGAATTCAACAAAATAAGGTAGTGAAATGAAAATTGTTTGCCCTTCCTTATATTGCTTCTTCCAATATAGCATTTTAGTTTGTTTGTTTTGTTATTGCTTTGAAGCACATCCATGTTGAAATCTCTGCAATGAATATTGTTAAATAGAAGGGTATATTACATAATATTAGAATTTTAGTTCGTTTTTTTTGTTATTGCTTTGAAGCATATCCATGTTGAAATATCTACAATGAATATTGTTAAATTTGAGGGAATATTACATAATGTTTTTGTAACGGTATGCAATGTGTTGGTCAATGTCAGAGAAGGTGCAACATAGAAATTAAGAACTGCAATATGGATGTCATGAAGAATCATCTTTTCTATTGTAGCTTCTACATTTTTCTCTTAAAACTGAAAATGTTGCAAATGTTCCAAAATCTATATATCTTCAAGTTTTTCTAGAAGATGGGTTATTTCAAATATATTTCTTGTAAACATAGGATGTGAGATTGCACTAAATCATTGTTCCTTAGTAGATCATTTATATCTATTTGTAAGTTGTGGGTTTTTAGAGAGTGTTGAGGTATATGCATTTGTCTCAATGGATGGGTAATTATAGTGGAGTTCTCATTTTGTATTTTTTTTTAGACGTTCTATTTCAAGAGAAATTTTGGACTCTTGTCTACAATTGGTTTTGGATAAACAATAGAAAGTAACTTGTTATTATTATGGGTAGTTAAACGTTACAATTTCAAGGTGTTTTTACCCTACATGTTCTATTTAACTGTTCCACCTTTCTGTTGGTTGAAAGACATATGGGTTATAATTTTTATATATCAATTTGACACATTTTCCTCTGGCTCATCGACCCTTAAATTTGTTCTTATTTATCATTCCCATGTTACTCTTTTGAAACTACAGTGACAATTTATAGTGTGTGTATTATAATGTTGTCAATCGATTAAGTTCTTCTGAAGATTTCTTATTACAAACTTGAAAAAATTCCTTTATTCTTCATTTTCTATGAAGAATTAACTCCCATTATAGATGCAATTCCAAATAGTTTCTTTTCACACTTCTAGTTTTATTTGGCTTACAACCTTTACTTTCAAAAATAAAGTGGATTATTTAACACACTCATTGTTAGAATGCATAGTTCATGCTTCAATTTGTGTTGTAATGTTCTTGTTGAGTATTTTTGTCCAATATTTGGAGTTATTTATTAAATTCTAATCCTATTATTTTATGTGATTTCTTATTTCATCTAGTGCTGATAATCTAGTAGGTAAGCCGGATCTAATTTTCACTGGAACCTTCTTCCCACCTTTCTAGAGCAGCTATATATATATTGCAGTTCTTAATAGATTATGGGTAAAGATTTGATTATCGAGCCAAAAAACCTTTTTCTTAAAAGCAAATGATTATATAAAGTGTGATTGGAATTGGCTTATAAGGAAAATGGAGAATGGTATTCACCACTAGTGTAACCATTGATTATCAAGATGGGTTTGACTAGTTCAAGTTAAAAATAGTATTAGAAGCACAACATGTCTTCTCGTAAATACTATCATTGATCCCTCAGGGCATTCTTTACAAGATTCAATGGCTCTTTTTGTAATTGATATGGCATGGTAGTAGGGAGAGACAGGGATTGCCTTTGGTTAAGTGGAATAAATTTGCTCTCCCAAAATCCCAAGGGGGCTAGGTTTTCAAAAAAAAATTATGCCTTGGTAGCCAAGAGTGTATGGAGGATAATAAATTCCAATGGATTATGGAGAGAGGTTATTTGATCAAAATATATCAAGCCAGACTCGACTCGATTGGTTTAGGTGTCCAAATCCCACAAAAAGGCTCGATGTTTTAGAAAGCTCTTATTGATGCCCTTCCATCAATTCATTAACTAGTTTGTTGGAAAGTTGGTAAAGGTGTCCAAGTGAAAATCGGACTTGACCGATGGGTGGGGTGAACTGAGGTATATCATTTGCCTAATCATATGATAATAAACATTCCGGACAATGGATATTACACCTTATCTCAAATTGCAGATCCTCTAGCTTCAACAACATATCTATATGAAGATAAATATACATACCCATATCCTCTGAATTTCTAAGGCATTACCTTGTCTAATTTCATATCCATTAGATCTTCAGAGTATAAGGATGATCTAGTGATTCAATTATGACCTCATCCATACCTTCATTTAGAGCTCAAGAAAATGATGTTCTAGGGATCTTCTCTAACTAATCGTTATCCACATGTTCATGAAAACGAACGTAGATTGGTTCCAGGTGACTCACTCTTTTCACTTACCCTGAAGGTTCAGATTCTTCTCCACTGAAAATGAATCTCTTCATGTGTTTCAAAATTAGAGTGAGATCGGGATGATGACCAGCCCCTCATCTACCATACAGAGGTTTAGGCCGAGTGATTATACCTTCACACCTTTCTTGGACAAATGAGGATTACTCCTTTAGGGAACATTATATTATCTAAGCGAGCATGGATGTTTCGGAGCTGAAGGTTTAGGTGATACTAAATATAGTATAATACGATGTGATGAGAAAACAACTAATGTCGTTGCATCTATGATGAGTCGACACTAAATAAATGAAAGGGGAGCTATTATCCGGGTCAGGAACTAATGGTACATAGAGCTATTTCTTGTTAGGAATTTTCTGGTAAATTCCAAGACAAAAGACTGAACAGAGAATGATGCTCTGTTTCTCACGATCTTAACACAAGGAAGCTAAATTGTTTGCTGGAGAAGAACAAAATTTTTCACACCCATAAAAACTTTATATTCATTAATAAATACTGCTAGTTACAAAATAAGATCTTCTTCCTCCAACAGAGGGATTACACCAGTTCCAAAAAAAAATTACTCTGTCTCAACTGCAAATTTTTACACCACTGTGTGTAAAAATAAAACTTACATTTACTGCTGTAAAAATCATTTACATTCACTGCTGGAAATAGAAAAAATTCCTTACATTTGTTGCGGCAAGTTTCTCCCTTTACATTTCATATGAAACATCCAAAAATTCTTACAGTTGCGCTATTGCACATTCCCTTACAATGCTGGTTCAACCAACGAACAACAGAACATATTTACACTGCTACGTCCCACACATTTCCCTTAATGAACTATGAGAATTCCATATACTATGAACAAAAACTAAACATAACAATACGTTGACCTATACCATATTCATGTGCATAAAAAAACATTAAAATTAAATGGTTTTTACCAGCGTTTACTTGTGCCCATACTTTTCTTTCAATCGTACCATACTCCCGTACAAAATGAACTAAAATCTTTACCTATAATTCTACCAACCACGGTAAATTCATTAAATTACTTATATGGAGAAACTAGCGGTCAACCAAAAATTTACTTCACGCAAGTTGAAATGATGCAGGTCCGTTGATTTAATCGGACGTATATCGCTTGCCCAAACTAAATGAACATTACACCCCGATGAAAAGTTGTTTTCGGAAAAGTACTGTGGACATGCGTCGGAAGGTGTACAGTATCAGGGGCGTTTGAGAGAATACCACTTGCTCATGAAAAGCGGTGTGATAAGCTTGGTAGTTTTCCTGAAATGGTTTTACGATCGCCATTTAATGGAGTTGTAGTTGAAATTCTATTTCAACATTTCTCAATCAGCAACTCTGGTCGTATGATTCGAGATCTAAGGTTATTGTGATCGAGATGATGACCTTCGTGATCGAGTTGTGATGATCCATACAGAGACACATATAGGGAAGTAACCACTACACATGGGGAACGGGAACTAACCACCACATTAGATAAAACCACCTAATGTAGTGATAGAGATAGTGATCAAGATGAATATTAAGATTTTAGGTCTAGAGGTGAATGAGCTGAAGGAGCTTTTCATGATTGATATAGAGTAAAAGAACCACGAGTAGCCATGGTAGTAGATATAGCACCAAAAAAATAGATCATGTCGGTTCAGCACTAGTAATAGTAACAGAGCTAACAACATAGGTCTCTTTAGCAAGAGAAAACACAAAGCCTACACACGCAATGATAGTACCTCGATCCTCTCCATTTTGAGATAGAGAGCCAGAATCCACCTTTCATGTTAGAGAGCGAGATCCTGTTAGTTCCACATCAAAACCATATCTAGTCGCACCAGTAGAGTAAGAAACAATGGTTCTACCAAGATTCGATCGACGAGTACCGTTAGCAGCATATCCAGTAGGTAAATTGGTAGCATATCCAGGTCGAGAACCAGTCCCAGGCATTGAAACACCGTGGGAAATGACAATAGGAGTAGTAGAATCCTATGTTTATTCAGTAGATTAAGAGAATGAACCAGGAATAGCAACATATAATCTAGAAGCTAAGGTAACACGAGAAGCAAGGGAAGATAAAGACCTAGTAGCAACACTAACTAAAAAATTAGCACCCATATTAGAAAGAGATGGAGATGCGTCGAGTGCAGTTTAAGTTGTTCAATTTCCAGATCAATACCTAGAAGCGGATAAAGAACCAAGCCTAGAGATAACCCCTAGTTTACCAATAACAATGTATCGCCATGATCACCATTTTCTATCCCTTGTTACTCCACTACTAGCATCCCCATTCCTATGCCTTGCTAAATCCTTGTCTGAGACAATCCATCCAAAAGCTAACATAATACGATAATAATTGTTCACAACTGCAAGAACATAAGTATAACTAGGTGGTAAGGCATAGGTTCAATAAGGTAATGAACGTGAAGTATCTGAGTGAGTAGTTTCTTAAGAAAGAGCATCAGCAAAGGAAGAAGCGTTATTAGTGAGTTTCTAATCCGATTGGAACCATTCCAGACCCTAATCAGGAGGCAACATTCCTAAACTCCGTAGCAACCCCATATCTAGATCACGTAGTAAACTCGGGAGAAAGAGTACGCTTTAAAGATAGTTTACCCAGAATCTGTTCATATGGAACCAGTAGTCATTTCCATTGAGCCAGATGCAAGGTGAATCTAGCATGCACTTTGAACATGGGCACCTATAAGGTAGGGAATTTTAGGGGAAACACCAGATGTTGTAGGTGTCTAGTCCATTAGGGCTAATGAACAAGTTCCTAAACCTCAGATGGCCAAAAATCAAGTTATATTAGATACAAGAAAGCTACAGGAACTACTTGACAAAAAGGCACTTAGGCCACACCCGTAATCGTCAATAAAAACACAATGGAGGAGAGGATGCGTAAGCGTGGCTTGACCACCAAGAGAGGTAATCTCATCAATTATAATAGTATACTAGTGGAGGATACAAATACTTAAGATAAATACACAAAGCAAAAAGTGTAACTAGTAACCAAGCAAGCATAAACAGAGGCGGAGGCGAGTGCATAGCTTCTGATTTGAGATTGATAATCATAGGCAGTTTTGGATCTGGTCCTAGAAGATGCAGAATCAATTTCACCACCAAGAAGGTCAGTATCTTTACCTAGTTGCTCGCTCAGATTCAATTCGAGTACACGATCCCTTCTAGTTGTTATAGATCGAGAGCCTACACATGAAAATCATCTGAATCAATAGTTACCTCGTGGTTATGCCTATTCTCATTTAGAGAACAACTAGTAACAGGGGCAGTTACATTATTATATTTAGTTGTGAAAGCACCAGAACTGAAACTATCTATAGCTCGAGGAGTTGCTTCACCAGCAAGTGATCCAGTGTCTATAGGTAATAATTAGTTTATGCATGCAGTGGCAACAAATATAAAATTAGGAGCATTGATTCCATTATATGAATGATGGGCCTGATCCCCAACATACATATGTGTAGTAGATATCACGTTGTTGTCCAATCCGCCAAGATATACCCCAATAAGAACTCGTTCGTCCATAAACATAACCCATGTGGGGTAGCAGTTGTGGTCCAACAAAGTAACAACAATACACTAAAAATAAAGGCACGTGGGTGTGGCCTCGAAGCACTTGAAATCGAATGGAGACAGAGACAACTCGCGATGGGTTCAATTTGTGTTTTTTCCGATCATCATGAAATGGGCTCCATATGAAACATGGGGCTCACTAAACTGATAATTGGTGATGATCGTTCAACTTACCAAGCTTCACTTGTTCCTTTTTTGAGTGGAATACTTACCTGTAGATTATTTATAGCTTTTCCCTCAATTGGTTCAACCAAGACACAGATTCTGTTATAGCTTGATAGGATATTCAGTAACAACTAAGAAGACAAGATTATGAAATATCCAAGAAAACACTACCAGTAGATAAGTAAGTAATAACAAGATCAATGGAAATGTCTATAAGCATAACTATTCTTTTCTATATGTAACTCGATCTAATATGGAAGTGGAGGTCAAGTCAGATCTATTCTTTCTTCGTGATTTTTTCTTTGTATACGATGCCTTTTGTATGCAATGCTTTAATGAATTGATTATTAGGAATAGATAATTCGATCTTAACGTCATTCAAAAGTGGTGGTAGTGCATGAGATAATAACTAGGAATGCATTTATTTCTCATTTCGCGGGATTAGTTACCATTTGAACCATAACATCCCTACCTGATTGGAAGACAATTACCTACCCTAGTACTTATGAATGATCCAGATTTAAGCAGGAACGCAATAGATTACAAAGATTACCATAAATACAGAGATGCGATAACCATAAAAACAGAGATGCAGCGGAAATAATACTTCATTTCATTAATGTAGAATACTGAAATATGCTTACAAATAGAAATAACCCATCTAGGGTGATGGTAGCTTATCTCTGAGAAGAGATGTGTCAGCTACGTGCCTCTAAACTATTTTGAATTGTGTTACAATGAGGCTCGAGGGCCTATTTATTGTTGAGAAACAATGGAAAACCCTTCACATTCCAAAACCTAACCCTAGAAGATGAAAAGCCAAATTGTGGGCCCAGTGTTTGGGTAAGTTGGTACATCAACTTCCCAGGGTCGCGAATTGGTCGTGCTATCTCCGTTTGATGCGCGTGATAGCCCATTGGAAATATCTCTCCGAGGACTACGACAGAAAAGATGATTTTTAGTCAGAAAAATCAATAGAGGTGGATTTACCAAAAAACGTCGTTTAGGGCCTGAAAACGGCTCCGGAAGTTTAGGACCCGAAAAACTGCAAAAAATAGTAAACTGTGCTATAATTAAGGAAACATAAAAACTGAAAGAGACAGTTGTGGGGGTCCAAATGGGATAGGTGGGTGGCCACCAACATCCACCCGGATCATTCATTCCCCCTTAGGAAGAAATGGTCCCCATTGCGTTGAGTTCCTCCCTGAGATGAGGAAGCTTCTGCTGAGCTGGGTCTCTCGTGAGCTATTCTGCAATCTCTGATGTGTCCAGAAATGGTGGGGAGCATGGTCGGCGACGGTCCACATTGAACACTTAGTGTAAGTGAAGGAATGGAGGAATGTTGTGCTTCAAAGCATTGTTTCCCGTAGCCTTGTTATTGGTGTAAGGACCATGTCGAAGTGGTCGGCAGTTCTGATGGGTTCTGGTAAGGCACTCCCTCTGCAAATGTAACCAAACTTTGTCGCCCACTTGAAACTTGAGTGGTACCCCTCCGGGTAAGCAGAAGTTGTTCTTGAGTTCTATCACGACTGTATCCCTATGTTGCTACTGGTATGTGGAGGAACCCTTCGTGGGGGTCATGTATGTAGCAACGATCTTCCCCTTACTTTGGGAGCGAACCATAAAGAAAATAAATTTCCTAGTCTGTGAGATGCGCTTGCTTCCTTTCTTAGTAGTGATCAAAGAGGTGGCTAGGTGGGGCTACCTCCGGTATCCTGTATAATGAATTACCCAAAGAAATGATGACAACGCAAGGCCTTGACTCATACACAGCATGTCGCCTCCACAAGTATGGCTGGCCTAATAGTACATCACAAACATCCAGAGGTGTAACATCACACAATACCTCATCTGTGAAGGGCTTGACGCTATAGGGAAGGCGACACTGCTGGCGAACTTTGAGATCTCATCCTTCGTGAAGCCAACCGATACTGTACGGTTGTGGGTGTGGTGTAGTTGGTAGGCCCAACCGCTTCACGAACTCTGCTGAAATGAGGTTCCTTTGGCTGCCACTGTCGACAATGAATTGCAGCGGTGAACCCTTCACCCACATCTGTGAGTGGAAAAGACGTTCCCCCTCCTCTGGATCTTCGGGCTCATTTTTCAGGATCTTGGCAGTAGCAAGAGTGGCGTTGGGATCTACATCAATGATCTGCTTCCCTTTGTCATTCCCCTTGTCAGGTTTTGACTCAGAGTCTGAACATGCATCTCATTCGGAAGCCTTCAACTCGGCCACCAGCAGCTGCTTGGTCTGACACTCACTTGTGTTATGAGTGGGACTCTTGTGGAACTCACACCACTTTCCTATGTCCTTCTTCAGCTTCGTGGTTTTGTTATTTTCTTGCGGCTTCGACGGGTTGTCTTGCGTCACCCCACCTTGGCTTTGTCCTTTGGGCTTTGGATTTACCCATCCAAAGTCTCGCTTCTTCTGTTTGAACTTTTGCTCGATTTTGACAACGTATCGGTATGATGTGCCAAGTGAGGAGATGTTCAAGAACTCCATCTCTTCCAGGATGTATCTGTGTAGGCAGCCGCAGTATTTGAGTACCAAATGCAGCTCAGAATATTTGATACCCAATTGTGTGTCAAGGCTATGAAAAATGTTTGTGAACTCCAGCACATCTTGGTCTCGTCCCTGCCGCAGAGTGGTCCATTTGATGTATTTTTCCTCATAGCTTTTGACAGGGTAGTACTACTCCTTGATGGCATCCCAGAAGTCATTCCAAGTGGGGGCGGCTGAAAACAGTGAGCCTGAACTTTCACCCTTCGTCTCGCAGTATGTTTCCCACCAGTCCTTGACGTGGGGGGCTGCTTTGAGAAGAGCGAAAACAATCTTTTCCCGACTTGAAAATTCATGAACAGAAAAATACCCATCTAGCAGATTTAACCATTTATCTATGGGATCTACGTCTATTTGACCCTCGAAGATGGGGATTTCAAAATTAATTTGTACCTTAAATGGTGTGGAATTTCTAGAGTAGCTGTTGGAAGCTGATGCGTTGCCTCTGGGTAGCCGCTGAAGGATCTGCGCAAAGCTATCCATCATCATGTTCCTTTGCCGCTCGAGGGCTTCCTCGAGCAAGATTCTGATAGGATCTCCTGCCCCGTCGTCTTTCTTCTCATCCGCCATGGGAGGTCGTCGAGATTTGCGAGGGTGGTCTTGCAAAGGTTCGACCAATTCAAGCCCTAACTCCTTATATCTCGACCTCGTTGGGGACATGCAAAGAAAAACAGAGAAAAATTAGACTGCTCTGATACCATTGATCCGGATTTAAGCAGGAACGCAATAGATTACAGAGATAACCATAAATATAGAGATTCGATAACCATAAAAATAGAGATGCAGCGGAAATAATACTTCATTTTATTAATGGAAAATACTGAAATATGCTTACAAATAGAAATAACCCATCTAGGGCGATGGTAGCTTATCTCTGAGAAGAGATGTGTTGGATACATGCCTCTGAACTGTTTTGAACTATGTTACAATAAGGTTCGAGGGCCTATTTATTGTTGAGAAACAATGGAAAACCCTTCACATTCCAAAACCTAACCCTAGAAGATGAAACGCCAAATTGTGGGCCCGGTTTTTCGGTAAGTTGGTACATCAACTTCCCGGGGTCGCGAATTGGTCGTGCTATCTCCGTTTGACACGCGTGATAGCCCGTTGGAAAGATATCTCCGAGGACTATGAAGGAAAAGATGATTTTTAGTCAGAAAAATCGCTAAAAATAGTAAACTGTGCTATAATTAAGGAAACAGAAAAACTGAAAGAGACAGTTGTGGGTGTCCAAATGGGATAGGTGGGTGGCCACCAACATCCACCTGGATCAATGAAAGTACCTATCCGTTGGAGATTAGCTGGGAGGTACCATAAAGGCTCATAAACACCATTAGAAAAAGAGGAGAGAAACTAAGCCAGGTATCTCTTATCAAGTGGAACTTCACTATTAGGATTCTAATGTCAACTACACTGCAAGTTCATCGGTAGGGTTTCCTCATTTGCTAGAATATGGTTTTTCATTAGCAGCACATGTAGACTATGGTTTCTCATCAGTAGTAACAGGGTTTGTTCCTATAGTGGAGGAGCACCATTCAACCTATCTTTGTTCCCAAAACCAATTGGACCATCATCTTAGTCTTACCCCGACAAAATGGGACCATGATCTTTAGTGTGATTATTACCCATGAGGACTACACAAAGTTAGCTATATGATTATGTGTATGACATGAAGTTATCCAATAGAGTAGGATATGAAGTGGATATTATGCAAGTGTAGTTATGATGAGAAGTCAAATTCAATAAGTTGGATTCTTTCTATGACTTACGTTACCTAGAACAAGAACACCATGATCTTTCACTAGTATGATCACTCTTATTCGCTATGATCAGTTAATATGATGATATAACTCAGTACGAATCTTCACTAACATCAGTATGATTATTAGATATGAAATTCACTGTTGAACTAGCAAGATATTCCCTATTCAAATTAAACATGAAAGAACTTAAGCGAGTTAGCTCGAGGAGGTTCTATCTAGTGGAGTCAAAGAGGATTAGTTGGTTATAAATAGTACTGCAAGGAGGAGCTATCTATACTCATGTTAAGATGACTACAAAAGCATAGGCTTCTCATTTCTTCTATTAGTATAGCTTGGTATTAAGAGAGCTTAAACTATTGGATGAAGGTGGTAGCTTTACTCCTTGCTCGTGTCCCACGGGTAGATAAGATGCATTTACAGGTTCTTCCACTAGATATCTTGCTTCAACCCAATTAACGGTCATTGGTTAAGCTAAGTAAATCTCTCTATTGATCTCAGCTACTTTTCTTATGTATCCCTAGCTTAACAATAACCTCAAAATAGAACTCTTTAACTAACAACAATCGCCTGCAGATTCGTCTTTCTAAGATATGCTTATTCAGTAAGTACTTTAGAGCTAAATGGTCTATGCAGAACTAAAAATGGCCTTCCAATAGAATAGATAATGGTGGAACTTCTGTAAATCATACACCATAGCTATCCCTTCCCCCTCTTTGGTGGTATAGTTGTGCTCGGCTTGAGACAAATTCCTAATTGCAAAAAAAACGAGGTGATTGAGATTCCCTTCCCTTGGCTACACAAGCATTGCTCCTAGGGAAATGTTGGATGCATCTACATGGACATGAAATTCCACATTCCAATCAGGAAACATTAGGAGCACTTACCCACTTTTCATTCAGCCTTCGTGTTACGATTCATATATTTATCTAACTCCCTAATGCGTGTAGGTACCTTTGCCCTGATGATGGAGTATACTTCTGCCCCAATGCCTGGATGGGGTTACCCACCACAATATGAGTCATGAAAAGCTTATCCAAACTACTATATCTATTCTTATATGCTTGAAAGATAGTCCCCACCCTCCATAGATATAGATTTTTTTCCACCCATGCTTTGAAGGGTATGGCTGCTTGCTTGGTTCTTCTCACTCATTCCTCTGATCTTGCTTGAAATGTCTCAATATAATATGTAGATAATAGACTCGACATGGTAGTTCGGATAAGTTTTTAAGTGGTTTTCACGTATATGATGAATAGACGTATTATTACGTACGTAATAATGCAGGTCCTAAGGGAGGGATTGATGCAAGTTTCAATGTCCCTTGACCCAACATTCATAGTGCATACATAAATGTACTTTAGTTTCATTATGAATCTCATTTATGCGCTCTTAAGATAGGGAGATAGATAGGAGATTGACTTAGAAATAGGTTATTAATTTACACGCTTGCTGAAGTAAATAAACTAAGGTTGGATTATTTATATAAGGTTATGGAAGCATTCATTCCCATATAGCCTTCTCTTTCCTCGCAAGTATGGATCCCACTTTCAAATAAACGAACAAAAAATTATAAGGTTTATCCATAATAATCTTTTTTATGGGAGAGTAAAAACAATTTCTCCTATTCACTCACATAACTTGGTGAGCATAGATGTAGCTTCATCCAGGAAGAATTTGTATATTGGACCTAACAAGTGGAATCATAGCTTTCTCATTATGGAATTTTTGATCAAGTTATCCAATTATGAGAAGCAAGAAATCAGCACAATAGGTGTAAAGAAAGAAATTCTAGTAATGGTTAGGAGTTGGAGAACCATACGTAGCAGAAGTTCCAGCAGTGGGAAACAAATCTAGCTTAGTGTCTATGGAAATTTCAGAACTACTACTAGATAATATTTCACATATGATAATAGTGCAATAGCTCGTCTCACCATACCTTAGGTCCATGATTAATATTTTGAATCTTCTGGTTTTTCCATTAGGAGTATAGTATAACCAATCCCGTTCCATCTTATCCACCTAGTGATAAATTCAATCATTTATATGCTCCCAAGCCCTTCTACAAGCCATATTTTTGTAGTCGTTGTTGAGCCTCGAACTTGCACCTTCCTATACACCCTTTCAACCTTTTTTTCACTCATTTCATCCACCTAGTCGATTAAATCATTGTATTTTAGTTTATAAAGGAGCTTTTGACATGATTTTCTAACTACGCTGATGACTGTTGTTTGGTTTAGAATTTTTTTCAGATAGTTGCGGAAGCTTCTCAGTTTCCGCAGCCGACACAGGTTTCCGCAGCCGACCCAGGATTCTGCAGCCAGCACAGGATTCCGCAGTCGTTTTGTCAAACACCATGCTACAGGTGTCCTCTGAAGGGATGAGCCACATGGGCAAGTTCTAGGAGTCAAGGACATGGATCGTGTCCCTCCAGATCATCTAGCACGGCCATGAAAGCCCGCGGTCAAACAGGGGGCAAAGGATAGTCAACGGAAGTGTTCAGCGGTGGCACGGCTCTGCGTAGCTCTGTTTTTGAGCACGTGAAGCTACGTGGCACAATCCTTAGCCACGAAGACATCCTGGTAGCGCAAATCCAATAGCCATACCTCTCGGATTTAATAAACATGATGACAGTTACCTAGATCTGGGCTGAGGAGGATTTACGTGTCTCTGGCAGCGTGGTTAATAGCGTAGATGTAGTTAATCTGTTTAGAGTTCTTTCCTTATAAATAACGCGTCCATGAACGCTGTAAAGTTAATTTTTGTTAACATAATTTGAAGATTGTTGTATTTCCCCACTGCACTTTTACGTTGTTGTTTAATATATGAGAAGAATTGTTTAAACTTAATCTTGTAGCTATTCGTTGAATCGATTGAAGTGGCAGAGGGCCCCTGCTTACTGAAGCCTTGTACAGTTGTCCTTGAACTTTTACATTACTTTATTTCTGTTCATGTATATTATCTGTATAGTTGTCATTTAAATGTTGCGTTTTATTTCATCATGTATATTAGCTGTACATAACAAAGCTTTTGATTTCTGTTGATTTACATTTTCATTGCTGCTCTTTCATGGTTACAACTGACCAGTGTTTTTGCAGGTTTTCTTAGGCAGCCCGGGGCAATTTTTCACCTTTTCTTTTTATCGCTATTGGCATACGAGATCATCTTGTCTTTGTCACTGACTTTTGTTTTCTGAACTTTGATTTTCAAGTACTGTCATATCCTTGAGTAGTACATTTATTTTATGTTCTTAGATATCATGCTATTCATTTGTTAATGGTTCCTTTCTATAATCAAATAACTGTATTAGGGACCAGAATATCACTCATTATAGCTTGATTTAGTTTTCTTTAGATCTCACATTGCTTGACTTGTTCGTGACTATTTCTCATAGGGTAAATTAAGCTGAAAGGCAAAAGGTCAAGAAAGTTAAAGTAGTGTGATTAGTTTCTTTTATGCAGTTTAACTTCTTTTAGATTTGACATTGCTTAACATTGCATGATATATTTTCATAAGGAAGATTGAGTTGAAAAGCTGAAATAGTGTGGATTATTTGTTCTTACTTTTTAGTGTAGATTTCACTTTCATTTTCATTCAGCAACAAAGATACTGGGGCGATGTCATTAGTCCATTGTTTGATGTCTTTATTTCTTTTTAAGAATTAATTTCATTTCAGTCACTTTAAAGCTTGTTTTCTTTTAAGTTTTGAAAAACCACTTAGAAATCACCATAATCATCCATATTTCACTTGCTTTATCACATTTTCATCATCTCACATTAGCAAAGATAAATCCAAAAACAAACTTAAAAAAAAAAAAAACTAAAAACGACAAAAGACTAAGGAAATGGTTATCTAGTACATATAGTACACTTCACTTAGTTAGTTTACAAACCCCAGGTTAACATTATAAATAGAAATTTAGATCACACTAAATTGACCAAAGATTTTGGCGTTGTTGCCGGGGAAGTGAAATTAGGTAGCCAATTTCTAAAAAAAAAACAAGAAAATTTCAAGATAGGAAAATTGATAACCTCTCAAAGTATGCTCTCCTCTTGCACTTAGTGTGATCTAGAGGATCACAAAAGAGAAAGTTATTGGTTTAATAGTTTATTGAGTATGCTCTCTTCTTGCACCTAGAGTGACCTGGAAGATCAGAAAGAGAATTATTAGCCCGACTTGAAGAAAAATAAAAAAAATGACATGCATAGAGGAAGAGATTCTAGGAGAAGGTTTTTAGCTAGAGCCAAAAGTTCGATTTTTACAACTCCATCTACTTCAAGGAATAGACAAGAGACACCTCCATCATCTCCAACTTACAGTCCTAGACCTAGGATTCCTGGAATTCAAGAGGTAGGAGTCGACTCTCCCACACCTTCCATCGAATCTGAACTAGAAAGAGATCCTTTCCTTCCTTCTACAGAGAGACAAATTGTAATTGAAGAAGTAGAATCATCTAAAGAAGAGGGAGAAATTCCTTCTCATTCACCCTTAGTAGAAGAACCAGAAGACTCTGAAGTCTCCAGGGAAACTATCATGGCAGTGGAAGGAGCAACTGGATTTGGTAGAGGTGGAGGTAGAGGAGAAGGAGGAAACAATGGAGGAGGTAGAGGTAACATTGGGGGAAATAGGGATGGGGATAACTTTTTCGGATTTCCTATAGTCGATGAGGACTCCCGACCCACAATGAAAAACATCTCACCATCTGTCCTCCCAAACTTCTATGGGTTCAAGAATGAGGACCCTGAAACATTTCTATTTGAGTTTGAGGTCGTGTGTCAAACTTATGATTATTTGGAAGACTCTCAAAAACTCAAATTGTTTCCTTCAACATTGAAAGGAGCAGCCTTGAAATGGTTCATGGGATTACTCACTCAATCTATTAGGTCTTGGAATGATATGAAACAAGCATTTTGGATAGGTACTTGGACTATTGTATGCCCACAAATCACAAGGATGAGGTATTCAAAATGATGCAAAAAGAAGATGAAAACTTGGAGGAGTTACTTGAAAGATTTCAATATAACCTGAAAAGAGCAAAAATGAGTAACTTGGATGAGGAGACCTTGAAAGCCCTTCTATTAAAAGCCATTAGAGATGAATGGATATATATTTTGAACATGATGGGAAAGGGAGATATATCTCAACTTCCACTTTCTGATATAGTAGAGTTATGTGTCCATCTCTCAAGGGGGAAATCTAAAACTCAAAAAGGGCATAGAGATCCTTCTCTCATCAGAGCAAATAAATCTGCAACTGGATCAGTAAGTAGGGCTGAGATTGGCAACATGCTTGATGAATTCAAAACTGACATCTTAGGGAGTCTTAGTGAGCAACTAGACACCCTTAAGATTCACAATAAGCAGAAAGCAAAAGCTTAGGCTTTGGCCATCTTTTGCCCAAAGTGTAGGAAGAAACATTGTCTAAGGGAATGTCCCTTGGATGCAAAAGTTGTAGAAACATGTGTAATTTGTTCAGAGAATGATGAGACCAAGGATTGTCCTTCAATTCTTGGGCTCAAAGCTGTCTTTCAACAAGATCCAAATACAATCGAATCTCTTTGTCTTGTTGCGAGGAGACCTTGGCAGGGGCAACAAAATCAAGGGTTTAGCAACTCTATGAATTTTCAACCCCCACCAAATTGGAATCCTTGGTAGCAACCTTAGTCCCAACCTCAAAATCCTTTTCAATCATGGGTACAAGGTATGCAAAATCCTTATGGGAGATTTTCTCAATTTTATCAATATCCCCCATCTTTTCAAAACTAACAAGCTCCACAACTTCCAAATCAAAATCCACAACTATCATTGCCATTTCCACAACAACCTTCTCAACAGAATCCAAATTCTCAACTCTTGCTTCCATTCCAACAAAAGTGAAATCAACTTCCCTCTCAGCCATTGCCAAACCCCAATAACAAAAACCCTCAAAATGCTTACATGATGGAAGGTCAACAATTTCCTGCCTATATGATTATTCCTCTCAATGATGTACAACTCAGATCAGGTAGAGTCTTAGATAAGGCTTCTATAAATGCTTAAAAGAAAAGCATTTTTGAGGAAGATTCTCTTGAAGCCAATAAGGGTTCTGAAGCATCTCTTCAAAACCCAAGTACTCAAAAAGAAAAAGAAAAAGAGTTAACCCCCACAACTCCCATAGTTGAGCAACCTGCATCTTTATCCACACCTCCTTTTCCTGAAAGATTACAAATTGACAAAGGAGTGGAAAAACAAATTTGGTTGCCTGACTATAATTTTCTAGATGAATTGAAGAATGCCTGTATCAAGATTCCCTTGTTACAAGCCATTAAATAGATTCCTATTCTAGCAAAAACAATAAAGGAGTTGAGTCTTAAAAGACCAGGAAGGAAACCAAGAGAAACCAGAAGAATCCACGTGGTAGGGAAAATCGTAGATATCACGATGGGAAAAATTACTATGCAGAAATATGTAGATCCCGGTAGTCCAATTGTCAAAACACATATCAATGGGGTAGAAATACCAAATACTTTGATTGATTTAGGGGCTGCTATCAACATCATGAGTAGATAGACTATGGAATAGCTAAAACTTCCTAACCTTCTCTTTACACCTACTTTATTGCAACTTGCAGATCGATCAATTATCAAACCAAATGGTGTATTAGAAGACATTCCAGTCTCCTTAGACTCTTGGGAATATCCAGTGGATTTCATGATTATAACTCCCAAGAGTAATCTAGGAGGACATCCTCTTATTTTAGGAAGACCTTGGCTAGCCACAGCTGATGCTTTCATAAGTTGTAGGTCTGGGGATATGTATATTTCTGATGGTAATTCGACAAAGAAGTTCAATCTGTATCCTCCAACAAAAGCAATTACAGAAATAGGAGATAATGAGTGGGTTGATGATGAAGATACTATACAACCTGTCTTTACCATTTCTGAGATCAATGAATATAGTCAAATTCTGAACACATTAGAAAACTTTGAACCATCTTCAGAATATGACCACATACAATTTCAGTTGGATTCTGACATCGAGTGTCTATCATCTAGACAAATGTTTCTTTTCTCTACGGAAGAGTTTGGTAGTTCTGCCATTGTGATTTTTCCAGGAAAAACATTGAATATCAACAAAAACTTGGAAAAATCACAACAGGAAGAGCTAACCAAAATCTTGCAAAAACATTCTACTGCATTTGGATGGGAGTATAATAATATGAAAGGTATTGACCCTAAGACTTGCATTCATCACATCTACATTGAGGAAAACAGTAGGCCAATCAGACAACCTCAAAGAAGGATGAATCCAAACCTTAGGGAGATAGTGAAAGAAGAGCTCCAAAAGTTACTTAATGTAAACTTCATTTATCCAATTTCAGATAGCCGATGGGTTTCTCCCTTGGTTATAGTACCTAAAAAGAATGGTAAATTGATGGTTTGCATTGATTACAGGGAATTAAAAAAAGCAACTTTGAAGGATCACTTTCCTTTACCCTTTATTGATCAGGTATTAGATACTTTAGCATGCAAAAAGTATTTCTCATTTTTGGATGGTTTTAGTGGTTACAATCAGATTCAAGTAGCACCTGAAGATCAGGACAAGACCACATTTACTTGTCCATGGGGAACTTTTGCTTACCGAGTACTTCCTTTTGGATTATGTAATGCACCCGCAACATTTCAAAGGGCAGTACTAGGAATCTTTTCTGATCTAATTCATGATTGTGTAGAGGTTTATATGGATGATTTTACAGTTTATGGTAATTCATTTGAAGAGGCATTAGAGAATTTGGAAAAAGTCCTTATAAGATGTAAAGAAACAAACCTTTCATTAAGTCATGAGAAATGATTTATGATGTTTACTGAAGGATTGTTTTAGGACATCATATTTCAGGAGATGGGATTAAAGTTGATAGGTCAAAAGTTGAAGTCATCTCCAAGTTGCCTATTCCAAATTGTCAAAGAGATGTTAGAAGTTTTCTTGGATTTACTGGATATTATAGAATATTTATTGAAAACTTCACTAAGATAGCATCTCAGCTTTTCAAATTACTTACAAAAGACAGTGAATTCAATTGGGATCCTGACTGTCAATCTGCATTTGAAACTTTAAAAACAAGAATATCTGAAGCACCCATTTTGAGAGGGCCGAATTGGAAACTTCCTTTCCATATTTCTACAGATGCTTCAGATTCAGCTCTAGGAGTTGTTTTGGGTCAAAAGAATTTAGTTCCTTATGCCATTTACTACACCAGTAAAAATTTGACTCCCACTGAGTTAAATTATACTGTGACTGAAAAAAAGTTCTTAGTTGTTGTTCATGTAATCAACAAGTTTAGACATTATATAACAGGCTATGAAACTTTTGTCCATACTGATCATTCTGCAATTAGATATCTCATGAACAAACCTATTACTAATGGCAGAGTTACAAGATGGCTTTTAATTTTACAAGAATTCAATATTACTGTGTTAGATAGACCAGGGAAACAAAATACAGTAGCTGATTTCTTGTCTAGAATCCAAAATACTAACGAAGATTCTCCTGTAGAGGATAAGTTTCCAGATGAATATTTGTTTCCAGTAACTATGAAAACTCCTTGGTATGCAGATATTGCTAACTATTTGGTTACAGGGAAGCTACCTCCACACTTATTTCCTAATGAGAAGAGGAAAATTATTCAGGAGATTTCAAATTATTCATTGATTTCTAATGAATTGTTCAAAACAGGGCTAGATTATGTGATTAGAAGATGTGTTCGGGAAGATGAAATGCCTGACATCCTTAAGGCATGTCATGTTGAACCATGCGGTGGACACTTCGCTGACAAGAGGACGGCCTATAAAATTATTTCTTTAGGATATTATTGGCCTTCTCTCTTCAAAGATGCAAGACAATATGTCAGGAGGTGTCACAGCTGTCAAAGAATTGGGAGACCAACTCTTTCAAATGAAATGCCATTACAGCCACAGGTACTCATCGAACCCTTTGAAAAATGGGCTTTACATTTCATTGGACCTATTAATCCACCATATAGACAAAAGAAATATATATTGGTTTGCACTAATTATGTCACTAAATGGGTAGAAGCCAAGGCATTGCCTTCTGCCACTGAAAATTCAGTTGTTCAATTTCTTTTTGAGGATATTTTTACTCGTTTTGGTGTCCCAAGAGAAATTGTGAGAGATCAGGGAAGTCAATTTACATCTAACTTGATGGAGAAGCTGATGGAACAATACAAAATCAAGCACAGAAAATCTACTCCGTACCATCCGTAAGCAAATGGTGAAGTGGAATCCACAAACAAAGTTCTTGAGAGCATCATCACCAAAACTATTCATCTCCACAGAAGAGATTGGGAAGAAAGGCTTCTTGAAGCCTTATGGGCCTATAGAACTACATGGAGGAACACAACAGGACATTCTCCCTATGAACTTGTTTATGGGAAAGAAGTCCTGCTTCCCATTGAGTTTCAAGTCAAGACTTTGAAGATGGCAGTTCAGTTCGGGATGAATCTATCAGAATCCCAAAAGCACAGAATGGAGCAGCTGAATGAGCTAGATGAAATAAGACAAGATGCAATTTTAAGGACTGATCTAGTTCAGCACCAAAGAACTAAGTGGCATGACAGATATATCAAAGAGAAAAAGTTTCAAAAGGGAGATTGGGCGTTACTGTTTGATTCCAAGTTTAAATACTTCAAAGGGAAATTTCAGACTCATTGGCTTGGACCATATTAGATTGACGAAGTCTTTAGCAATGGAGCAGTTCGAGTCAAGACCATTGATGAGTTTCAAACACCTCTCATTGTGAATGGCCACCGATTGAAAATTTATCATAAGCCACTCTCAAAGGAGGACTTTGTCAATATATTTCAAGAAAATTTTGCAGTGAGGCTGGTGGAGAGGAATCCTTCTCCTCCATCAGCCTAGTCTTTGTTTCTTTCACTGAAAAAAAAAATAAAATCTTTTGTAGAAGCCTGAAAACCAATCATAGATTGGCAGTCTTATATAGAAAATGTAGGGTGAAAATCAGGGGCACCTGACACTCTATATTTTCCAAAAAAAATCTCTCTTCCTTTCCATCTTCACTCCACCTCACTTGTCATTTCACTTCACCTCCATCTCATTTTCATCTCCATTCCACTTCACTCTACTTCATTTCCATCTCATTCCACTCATTTCATTTCATTCCATCAATAAAATTCCCCTTCAGGACTATTTTCATTAAGTTAGTTCTTTTTCTAACTATCTTTGTGCAGTTAAAGGGGTGTTGTCTTAGTTTCCGCAACTGGAAACGGTTTCCACAGCTAGAACCAGATTCCGCAGCCAGAAACGATTTCTGCAGCCAGCATCACTCTGTCTCTACAGCCGGCATCACTCTGTTTTCAAAAAAATTATAGTCAAAGGTTAGTGTCATCATCACCAAGTGCAGCAAAGACATGGGGCATCTTCGAGATCAAAGAACAATAATGGGTCAGAAGCCTTAATCAAGAAATGATAAAACTTCCAAAGGTATGATCAAAAATCTCTACCAAATAACAATTCAATGTCATTTTTATGCATAGTTATTAAACCATGGCAAGTTCCACTAAATGCAATGATTTGATACGGCAAGCCCCATACCACTCCTCTTCCACGATGTCATTCAATTCACACCTTATTCATTTCTAACAGTCCCATAATCATTCTAAATTTATGGACTACTCTCCCATTTATTGGCCATACTTTGGAGACGTGACCGACTGTACTACGAATCTCCTTCACGATAATTCCTGCAGCCGTCTGCTGAGACATGTATGCAAGCCAGCCGATCCAAAAGGACTCAGCCGTTATTCTTCCCATTTATCACTTCACTACCGCATGCATTCGATGCTAAACTCGTGACTGTTGCTTACCTCGGTACTCATATCATTCCCTATTCTCCATTTCCGCTGCGTCCACTACAGCTTGCTCCAAACCCTAGCCACAGTCACCACATACATTCCGAACTTCGATTACGGCCACTCCAATTACCCTAAGAACCCCGGAATCAGCCATTTTTCTCCTGAACCGTCATACGCAGTAGAATTTCCAGTCGGAATTTAAATCCGAGAATGGGAAAATTGCTAAGAGCTGAACCGGAAGGACCTAAATACCTGGAGGTTTATCCTCAAACGAAGGAGTCGTTAAAGAAAGCAAGGTGGCTGAGATTCATTCAAAAGTTCAGGGGCTATAACAAAGAAGTGACTAAATGTTTTGCAAGGTATTTTAATGCACAAATGTCGGAGGTTGGAGACTTGAAATTTACAGTGACCGAGGCCACAATAGCAGCTGCAACAAGTCTTCCAAAGAAGTTGTAAGGTGGTTCAAAAATAGAAGTGTGGAAGATCAAATATGGAAAACAATGTTACAGAACCCAGGTATGGATACCTCTGTATTTACAAAAGGAATCCCTGTGCATACAATAAAAGAAGAATGGTCCCCTTTGTTATTACTTATCCAGAAATTTATTACATGTGAGGGTCGTTTTGGCTCCATGTACATGTATCATGCCAGGCTAATGATGAATTTTATGGAAGGTTATACCCTTAATTTTCCTTATTTTATGTTATCAAGCTTGAAGAAAATGAGCTTTACTATTCAAAAACACGTAGGCAATATTGAACCCCATCTTTACCATCACGGGTTCATAAAAATCCTTATTGAAGAATAGTTGAAAAACACTAAGGATACTTGGGAAACGTTTTTGACAAGAAACCACTTCCAACTGACTGAAGCCTCTGGAAGTAGCCCCCCAAAAATTCCAAAGAGAAGTAGGAGGAAAGAAAAGAATATTACAGCCCAAGACTCTCCTGCAATAGACATTCAGGAAACTATTCAGAAAGAAGAAGAAGAGGGAACTAGAAACAAGAAACAGAAAAAGGACAAGGGAAAAGTAATCATTCAATAAACCTATCCATCCCCTGAACCATCCATAGAGGAAGAATCTCAAAATTTGGCAGAAAGATTAGCACATCTTCAAGCTACTGCCATAACAAAGAAACAAAAAGGAAAACAGAGTGCACAGGAAAAGAGAACTAGTCCACATGTGAGGAGGAGCAGTAGGCTAAAAGGAAAGAAGAGTGTAGCCCAAGAAAAACAGTCTCACTTTATTGATTTAGGTGAAGGAACACCTGAAAAAGCTCTAGCTGAGCCAGACATTGAGTCAAGTCCTCCACGTGAGGAAAGCCCTTTTTAGCCGGAAAGAGAAAATAGTCCTCCTTTACCAGAATTTTAGCTCAGGCCGAGAAAAACACCTGAGGTAGATTCCAACCAGCAAGAAGCATATAACTACCTAGAGTCCTTAGAACAATCAGCTGCAGGACCAAGCACCACCTTGCCACTTGATGCACAAGTACAGTCTTTAAAACAGGAAGTGTTTGAATTGGAAGTCCTAAATAGGCACATTAAACAAGAAAAAGAAGCACACAAAGAGTAGAGTAAGGTATACAAGATTGTCCATCATAACACTATGCTCCATTTAGGACTGTGGCAAAAGAAGAACAAGAAGCTGAAGAGAAAGTGTAAAAAGTTGAGGAGGGCATTGATTAATCTTAAGTTGAAATGTCTAGTCAGGAAACCAAGGACTGTTTTAACATCAAAGAGGAAAAGCAGAGGGCTAGATGTTCTTGCAGAAGCCTCAGAGCACATGGATTAAAATAAAAAAGAAAAAAATAAGTTTTGGTTGCATGAGGACATGCAACACCTTCACAGTGGGGGTATGTTGAGCCTCGAACCTGCACCTTCCTATACACCCTCTCAGCCTTTTTTTCACTCATTTCATCCACCTAGTCGATTAAATCATTGTATTTTAGTTTAAAAAGGAGCTTTTGACATGATTTTATAACTACGCTGATGAATGTTGTTTGGTTTATAATTTTGTTCAGACAGCTATGGAAGCTTCTCAGTTTCCGCAGCCGACACAGGTTTCCGCAGCCGGCCTAGGATTCTGCAGCGAGCACAGGATTCCGCAGCCATTTTGTCAAACACCATGCTACAAGTGTCCTTTGAAGGGATAAGCCACATGGGAAAGTTCCAGGAGTCAAGGACATGGATCGTGTCCCTCGAGATCATCCAACACGGCCATAAGAGACCGCGGTCAAACAGGGGGCAAAGGATAGTCAACGGAAGTGTTCAGCGGTGGCACGGCTCTGCGTAGCTCTGTTTTTGAGCACGTGAAGCTACGTGGCACAATCGTTAGCCACGAAGACATCCTGGTAGCGCAAATGCAACAGCCATACCTCTCATATTTAATAAACATGATGACATTTACCTAGATCTGGACTGAGGAGGATTTATGTGTCTCTGGAAGCGTGGTTAATAGCGTAGATGTAGTTAATCTGTTTAGCTTTCTTTCCTTATAAATAACGCGTCCATGAATGTTGTAAAGTTAATTTTTGTTAATGTAATTTGAAGATTGTTGTATTTCCCCACTGCACTTTTACATTGCTATTTAATATATGAGAAGACTGGTTTAAACTTAAGCTTGTAGCTGTTCGTTGAATCAATTGAAGTGGCAGAGGGCCCCTGCTTACTGAAGCCCTGTACAGTTGTCGTTTAACTTTTGCATTACTTTATTTTTGTTCATGTATATTAGCTGTACAGTTGTCATTTAAATGTTGCGTTTTATTTCATCATGTATATTAGTTGTACATAACAAAGCTTTTGATTTCTGTTGATTTACATTTTCATTGCTGCTCTTTCATGGTTACAACTGATTAGTGTTTTTGCAGGTTTTCTTAGGAAGTCCGGGGCAATTTTTCACGTTTTCTTTTTATCACTATTGGCATACGAGATCATCTTGTCTTTGTCGCTGACTTTTATTTTCTGAAGCTTGATTTTCAAGTACTGTCATTTCCTTGAGTAGTACATTTATTTTCTATTTTTAGATATCATGCTAGTCATCTGTTAATGGTTCCTTTCTATAATCAAATAACTGTATTAGGGACCAGAATATCACTCATTATAGCTTGATTTAGTTTGCTTTAGATCTCACATTGCTTGACTTGTTCATGACTGTTTCTCATATGGTAAATTAAGCTGAAAGGCAAAAGGTCAAGAAAGTTAAAGTAGTGTGATTAGTTTCTTTTATGCAGTTTAACTTCTTTTAGATTTCACATTGCTTAACATTTCATGATATCTTTTCATAAGGAAGATTGAGTTGAAAATTTGAAATAGTGTGGATTAGTTGTTCTTACTTTTTAGTGTAGATTTCACTTTCATTTTCATTCAGCAACAAAGATACTGGGGCGATGTCATTAGTCCATTGTTTGATGTCTTTATTTCTTTTTAAGAATTGATTTCATTTCAGTCACTTTAAAGCTTGCTTTCTTTTAAGTTTTGAAAAACCACTTAGAAATCACCATAGTCATCCATATTTCACTTGCTTTATCACATTTTCATCATCTCACATTAGCAAAGATAAATCCAAAAACAAACTTAAAAAAAAAAAAAAAACTAAAAACGACAAAAGACTAAGGAAATTGTTATCTAGTACATATAGTACACTTCACTTCGTCAGTTTACGAACCCCGGGTTGACATTATAAATAGCAATTTAGATCACACTAAATTGACCAAACAGTTGTATTCGGTCTAGCCAAACCAACCCTCTAAGTGTATTCCTCAAATCACGATGGTTAATATTTATATCTCTCCATGGTCAACAATGACAACTGAGATGCAAGAAAAGGATCACAACTCGTAGGTTCTTAGTAGCGGTATGCGAAAACATATTTCTTCGTTGTCATGGGGAGGACTCCACTTGGAATTAGTGGAAAAAAAAATACGGGGATGATTGCAATGGTAGGTTGGTAGGGATAAGGAAAAATAAATATGCGTATGTAGAAGGACGTACAGGGCGAAGTATCAAAACTCTAATCCTTCTACCACTTATTAAATGGTCTTTATCAAAGTGTTCCACATCGCATCTCCGGTTGTTCCAAAGATTCTTGTTCGAGTAGGTGCAACCTTTAATTTTCCGCCTTCGAGAGAGCCTTCTTCTGAACCACTATTGAGCAGCTCGGAAGCACAAAAGAAAGTGATAGATAGAAATAAACGGTAGATTTAGAGGCTGATCCTAGGTTCCGTAAGGGCTAAAAAGCATAAGGGAGAGGAATAGACCTAATTGTTCATGCTTGAACCCACCTCATAGTTACCTTTTCTACCATAATTTACTTACTACCTTCACCATAGGGGAGAGACAAAGTGTTTCCTACCCTAACTCATTTATTCTATCAGGAATATGAGGGAGGGGAGAGAGTAGCTACTATGATTAAGAAAAATCCCCTTGTTTCCCATAAACTATTTCACTACCATACTACCTAGACCTGCTATACCTGTACCACTAGAATGAATCACTTAGAGGCCACTTTTATAGACCTTTTAGAAGTACCGAATGGATAGATGGATGGTGGTAAATTAGTTGAGAAACACTTTTAGTTGCATGGCATGATGGTTTATTAGGCCAAGAGGGTTTCACTTTAGCTAGGATTGTTTCACTACCATAGATTGGTTCTCAACATGCAAAAGAAGCATCTTTGAATGGATGGGATTGTGGTTCGATGGCACTGAGCTTGTTCGATGGTTGGTTTTTTGCAGGCTCTCCTATTGGCATTGACATAAGGCAATAGGATGCCAATAGAAAAAAACACCCCATCTGAGATGCTTTTCTATAATTCCACCATAAAATAAGATCATGAGGCGAGAAATAGACCTTTTTATAGTCTTTTTTCATTACCATTATTACATATATAATATGACAACACTTCTCGTTAGCAGGACTAACTCACGAACCAACCAACCAAGAAAGGACAAGTGAGTGCCTCATTTACGAAGTGAAACTTCAGGACGTTTAGTGACAACAAACACTTACTAAAGTTAGGAATTGAGAGGTACCACAATAGGATATAGTTACCCTTACCCCGACGAACATTCTTTGGAAGAGCTTCATGGTTACAGTGAGATTAGAATTAGACTAGCCAAGCTCAAATTAGCTTTAGACCATAACAAAATCCTACGACGATAGAGTGAGAGAGGATCGATCCTAACCCATAGCTTTGAAGCAACACCATATTAAGATTTGAATTGATTCAATCACCCAACATGCTCTCAGGAATCTACTTTCCTAATGACAAATGCATGAAAGCTGACACTTACCTAGTTCTAGTCTACTAAGTTTCACCCGTTTACCCAACGGCTAAGGTAAAGGTAGTTGGTCACCCAACAATAGAAGTTCTAATTAATTAGTTAG